>CM041816.1:2472192-2499135 GCA_023376895.1 Aspiorhynchus laticeps
ATACCATTGTATTCATTATCAAACGAATGGCTTTAATCGATAGAAAGCGTATTTTAGAGCAAAACGTTAAAAGAGGTTACACTTTATTGTGTACAGTTATATAGTTAAAGCTACAGTCCGTAATTTTTTTTTTTTTTTTTTTTTTGGTTAAAAATGATCCGAAATCAATATTTGAGCAAGTACAATAATACGCTAATAATAGTCACGCAATGCTGATGTTGTTAACATTAATAATTTGAGAATAAAGTATAATAATAAATAATGTGCACGGTTTGATGTGATATGAGCTAACCGATCGTTAGATTTAATCACTATTAGTAGCATGATTTATGATAAATGTTTTTTCTCAGTTGGTCAGAACAAAACATGGCAGACTTGTTACTTGTTCAGATGATAATATACGGTGATAATGCTGATTTGGGTCATATATTCAAGACGTAGCTATAATCTGTGACTGACAGCTACACATTCACCTCAAAACATTAGATTCATCCGCGCTGAAGCGAGCCGGAGCACAACCCACACAAAGATAATTCAGCACTACAGCTGCAATACCAGCTTTTCAACAGAGATGGCGACAAAGAGGCATTAAACTTACGGACTGCAGCTTTAAGTACTGAGTAATATTAATTAACTACATGTACTTACTATATGGTTAGGGTTACTTGCATGCAATTATGCATCATTTATTGTTATTATAATAGTAAATGCATGTAACGTGTAACAAGGACACCTTAAAATAAAGTGTTACCAAAAAAAAACCACGTTTGTTAGGTTTCTAGTTGTCTAATGTCAGTGGATCATGTCTAGAGACCATAAGGGGTTTAAATAGTAAACTCCCAGTGTCACGATTCCAAGCCATGAACTTCCAGTCACTCACCCACCACATGGACTTTCACACCACACACACAGTTACAGATCACTCTTAGACTACATTTCCCATCATCCACTGCACCCACACAGCTGTTCACCATTATCTCGCTTGCACCTGTATACAATCTCACAATCACCATCACCCAATCACACACACACACACACCCTATATAAACCATGGACATTCTCTCACACTCGGCCGAGTATTGTTAGCCTTGCTACTTACCAAGCGTTTCCCAAGTATCCCGAGTTTGATTTCCTGTGTTTCGATTCCTGCCCGTGTTCCTGATTCTCTCTCTCTGCCTAGCCCTCTGGATACTGTACGCCGATCGCCGACCCACGCTTGCCCTTGGATTATTCTTGTGTCTTGCCCATGCCATATCTGTTTGCTACTGACCGACCCTGCCTGTATTGACCATGTATTATAATAAAGCCTTGCGAATGGATCCGCCTGTCTCATGTCTCGTCAACCCCGTAACAGAATACTCGGCCACAAAAGGATCCAGCGTCTTTTCATGTGGATATTGGCCAGGTATGGACATTGCAAGGATGTTGTTACACCTCGAGCAGGGCTCTCGACCACTCGAGGATTATATACAAGAATATTTAAACCTCGCCCATTTCTCTGATCTGCCGGACTGTGTACTCATAGACTTCTTTTGTGAGGGCATTAATCAGCCGCTGAAGTCACAGCTAATCCGTGAGGGTCCCCGTTCATCTCTCAGTCAGTTTCTGGACTATGCTTTGCTATGTGTTGGCTCTTCGTTCACTGTGGGGGTCGCGGAGGAACGAGACACCGCACCCAATTGTGTGGACACAGCCACGCTAGATCACGCTCACAAAATGACGACAACAACAACACCCCGTAGCGGCATTGCGGCCAATCACAAGCCAGGTCAGTTCCCAGCTGATGTTAAAGAGTCAAGTCAAGTCACCGCTGCTGTTAAAGAGTCAAGTCAAGTCACCGCTGCTGTTAAAGAGTCAAGTCAAGTCACCGCTGCTGTTAAAGAGTCAAGTCAAATCACCGCTGCTGTTAAAGAGTCAAGTCAAGTCACCGCTGCTGTTAAAGAGTCAAGTCAAGTCACCGCTGCTGTTAAAGAGTCAAGTCAAGTCACCGCTGCTGTTAAAGAGTCAAGTCAAGTCACCGCTGCTGTTAGAGAGTCAAGTCAAGTCACCGCTGCTGTTAAAGAGTCAAGTCAAGTCACCGCTGCTGTTAAAGAGACAAGTCAGATCATCGCTACTGTTAAAGAGCCCAGTCAAGTCCCAACTGATGTTAAGAAGCCAAGTCAGGTCACAGCCGATGTTAAAAGGTCAAACTAAAGCACAGTTGATCATCACAAGTCAAGCCAAACCACCAGTGATCTCCGTGAGTCAAGCCAAACCACAGTTGATCGTCATGAGTCAAGCCAAGCTACAGTTGATCATCACAAGTCAAGCCAAGCCACCAGTGATCTCCATGAGTCAAGCCAAGCTACAGTTGATCATCACAAGTCAAGCCAAGCCACCAGTGATCTCCGTGAGTCAAGCCAAGCCACAGTTGATCGTCACAAGTCAAGCCAAGCCACAGTTGATCGTCACAAGTCAAGCAAAGCCACAGTTGATCGTCACAAGTCAAGCAAAGCCACAGTTGATCGTCACAAGTCAAGCCAAGCCACAGTTGATCGTCACAAGTCAAGCAAAGCCACAGTTGATCGTCACAAGTCAAGCCAAAGCACAGTTGATCATTCCAAGTCAAGCCAAGCCACCAGTGATCTCCGTGAGTCAAGCCAAGCCACAGTTGATCACCACAAGTCAAGCCAAGCCACAGCTGATCGTCACGTGTCAAGCCAAGCCACCTGTGATTTCCGTGAGTCAAGTCAAGCCACAGTTGATCGTCACGAGTCACACCACGTCTCAGCTCTCCAGCCAGAGTCACGCCAAGCCTCAGTTCTCCAGCCAGAGTCACGCCATGCCTCAGCTCTCCAGCCAGAGTCACGCCATGCCTCAGCTCTCCAGCCAGAGTCACGCCATGCCTCAGCTCTCCAGCCAGAGTCACGCCATGCCTCAGCTCTCCAGCCAGAGTCACGCCATGCCTCAGCTCTCCAGCCAGTGTCACGCCATGCCTCAGATCATCAGCCAGAGTCAGTCCACGTCGCAGATGACCAGCCAGAGTCAGTCCACGTCGCAGCTGACCAGCCAGAGTCAGTCCACGTCGCAGCTGACCAGCCAGAGTCAGTCCACGTCGCAGCTGACCAGCCAGAGTCAGTCCACGCTGCAGCTGACCAGCCAGAGTCAGTCCACGTCGCAGCTGATCAGCCAGAACCTATTCCACCCAGAGACTCAAGGTCAGTCCTTCAAGTTCCCCTGTTGATATCCAGCGTAAGGGATGCACAGCTGGTATCTGTACGCACTGCTGGTATCCCCAAATCCACTCACTCTGACCCTCCTGTCTATGAACTGATTACCCTGTCTGAAGCGCTTCCCAGGGTGGGGATAGCACTATGTTGCATTTGGGCCACGTACACCACCACGGTACTGCCCCAGGGGAAGGCATCGGCCGCAGAACCTCCCCAAGCGGTGGTGCTCGCCTCAGCCCCTGGTAAGGTGGTGGCGCCCAGCAATAGACTCTCACCCGGTCCTGGTATCACCGTAGAACCTCCAGAGGTGGCGGCGTTAGCTGCAGAACCTCCAGAGGTGTCGGTGGTATCCATCAGTGAGCTCTCACCCTGTCCTGTCACGGCTAAGAAGGCCGTCTGCGAGCTCTCATCCTGTCCTGTCACGGCTATGGAGGCCGTCTGTAAGCTCTCATCCTCTCCTGTCACGGCTATGGAGGCCGTCTGTGAACTCTCGCCCTGTCCTGTCCCAGCCAAGGAGGCCGTCTATGAACTCTCGATCTGTCCCGACACGGCTACGGAGGCCGTCTGGGATTTCCTGTCCTGCCCTGGCACGGCTATGGAGGCCGCCTGTGATTCCCAGATCTGCTCTGCCACGGCTCCTGAGACTAGGAAGGCTCTCCCTGTCTTGTCTGTCTCTGTTCTCTCAGTGTTGTCTGTCTCTGCTCTCCCTGTGTTGTTTGTCCTTGTTCTCCTCTACTTCCAGGTGCTGTCAGGGCTACCTGCCCAGTTTGCTTCCCTGCGGTGGGTCCTGGTCCCGTCTGTTCCGCCCTGGTGGGTCCCAGGTCCATCTGCTCCGCCCTGGGGGGCTCCGGTTCCGTCTGCTCCGCCCTGGGGGGCTCTGGTCCCCTCTGATCTGCCCTGGCGGGCTCCAGCTCCGTCCGCTCTGCCCTGGAGGGCTCCAGTCCCATCTACTCCGCCCCGGTGGGCTCTGGTCCCGTCCGCTCCGCCCCGTTGGGCTCCAGGTCCGTCCGCTCCGCCCCGTTGGGCTCCAGGTCCGTCCGCTCCGCCCCGTTGGGCTCCAGGTCCGTCCGCTCCGCCCCATTGGGCTCCAGGTCCGTCCGCTCCGCCCTGGTGGGCTCCTGCTCCGCCCGCTCCACCCTGGATCTTTTAGGAGCTTCTGGAAGCCACTCCTTGGGGGGGGGGCTATGTCACGATTCCAAGCCATGAACTTCCAGTCACTCACCCACCACATGGACTTTCACACCACACACACAGTTACAGATCACTCTTAGACTACATTTCCCATCATCCACTGCACCCACACAGCTGTTCACCATTATCTCGCTTGCACCTGTATACAATCTCACAATCACCATCACCCAATCACACACACACACACACCCTATATAAACCATGGACTTCCTCTCACACACGGCCGAGTATTGTTAGCCTTGCTACTTACCAAGCGTTTCCCAAGTATCCCGAGTTTGATTTCCTGTGTTTCGATTCCTGCCCGTGTTCCTGATTCTCTCTCTCTGCCTAGCCCTCTGGATACTGTACGCCGATCGCCGACCCACGCTTGCCCTTGGATTATTCTTGTGTCTTGCCCATGCCATATCTGTTTGCTACTGACCGACCCTGCCTGTATTGACCATGTATTATAATAAAGCCTTGCGAATGGATCCGCCTGTCTCACGTCTCGTCAACCCCGTAACACCCAGATTAGATTGGTACGTTTTTGATTTATGTTACACAAGCATGTTAGCTGTGTAACTTGAAATGCTGGCTAATCATAACTAATACAATCAAAACAGCACTGTAAGATGGATGCAGTCAACAAACAGTGGGTTATTAAACAGCAAGAGCAACACTATTCACTTCTGTCTTCAGCACAGACATAGACCACATGAGGGAGCACTAGTGCATAACCAGTATAGCATTAAAATAATATAAAGTCAAATAAAATCAATAATTCAGGATCCCACTTTATATTAAGTGGCCTTAACTACTATGTACTTACATCAAAAATAAGCACAATGTATTTATACTGTATTGTAAAACACTTTTGCTGTTATTGAGGTGGATACGGGTAGGTTAGGGACAGGTTAGGGTGGTATGGGTAGGTTTAAGGTGTAAGGGACGGGTCAACAGTGTAATTATAAATGCAATTACACAAAATAATTACAGATTAATTACATACAGGTATTTTAAAAACATAAGTACAATGTAAAAACATGTATGTACACAATAAGTGCATTGCATCAATTGATTAATTTAAATGTAAGTACATAGTAGTTAAGGCCACCTAATATAACGTGGGACCAATTTAGTGCTTGTGTATGTGCAAAACATTAACTTAAACAAGTTCTATTAACTTAAATCTGGTGTTTATAAACTTTAAGGTAACGCCTATTTTTCAATAATAAACTCCAGAATTTAGTTTTTTATTTTGCACTGCACAAGCATGCTTAAATTAAATTAAAATACTGAGTAGCTAACTGATTACACATAATATATTATCAAGGTCATGGATGAGCAACACTTACTCAGAGTTAACGTGGCAATGCTTACCGTGCTGGGCAACACAGAGGAGATAGTTTTAATCACATGGTCAAGACAATAATAAAAGAAGATTGTATCTGATTTCTCTGGACAGCTGGGTTAGATGATACAGGGGTCAGTCAGCTCCCTTATTTTGTTGAAGTTAAGGAAGAGATCATTCCACAAGCTCATCCCTATTCTCTTAGAGATAAACAGAAGCTGTCTCTAGCATTTCAGTAGGTACTAATATACACACAGGGTGGACACAGAGTGATTTGGGGGCCCTAAGCAAATTCCAGGTATGGGGCCCCAACGCACCAAATACAGTTTACATGTAACCCTTATTTGCTGCCTCATAGCTTGAAGTTTATTTACCCCTTCACACTATCATAATGCAAATTCAGAAATTAATTAGTCAACCTGATGACTAATTTATGATATATACTATACAGTATATCTGTCCAAATTAATGCATTAACGCAAATTCATTTTAACGGCACTAATTTTATTAACGCGCAATTAACGCATTATTAACGCGCATTTTGTGTTCGACCCGTGGCCCAACCCGTAGTTGGAGAAATGGAGATGCAGTGTTGATGCATATAAATATATTGACACTATATTGCCAAAAGTATTGGCACCCCTTCTAATGAACTACTTTAGTAATGTCTATGAGTACAAATCTTAATGTTAAAGCATATAATGATATTCTAGGTAATTGTGTGCTTCTAATATTATAGCAACAGTTTGGACTCTTTTCTATTCTAACATGACAATGTCTCTGTGTATAAGACAAGGTTCAAAAAGAAATGATTGATTCAGTCAGTGTGGAAGAACTTGACTGGTCTGCATAAAACCAAGTCCTAATCCCAGTTTAACACCTCTGGTGTGACTGTAAATGCAGACCTTGAGCCAAAAACTCATCACCAAACACCAATGACTTGTACATATGGGTTCAGTCATTTTAGACACTTACAAAACTGTTGCTACAGAGATGAAATACAATTTTTAAATACATGAATTATGTTCCCATCGTTGTTGCCACAGTTTTGTAAGTGCATTTTTCTGTTCTAAAGAAGGGGGTGCCAATACTTTTGTCCATATAGTGTATGTGACCCTGGACCACAAAACCAGTCATAAGGGTAAATTTTGTGAAATTGAGATTTATGCATCATCTGAAAGCTGAATAAATAATCTTTCCATTGATGTATGGTTTGTTATGATAGGACAATATTTGTAAATCTGGAATCTGAGGGTGCAAAAAAATCTAAATATTGAGAAAATCACCTTTAAAGTTGTTCAAATTAAGTTCTTAGCAATGCATATTACTAATCAAAAATTAAGTTTAGATATATTTACGGTAGGAAATTTACAAAATATCTTCATGGAACATGATCTTAATATCCTAATGATTTTTGGTGTAAAAGAAAAATCAACAATTTTGATCCATACAATGTGTTTTTGGCTATTGCCAAAATTGCTATATATTAATATATATTATATTCTATATGTATTATTATGCTATATATTTATAAATTGCTATATACCCCAGCGACTTAAGACTGGTTTTGTGGTCCAGGGACACATTTATCAACACAACAGGATTCAGAATAAGATCCTGAAGGCCGAACGGTCATTAGGCAAGATCACAGAGTTCAGCGACTATCGTTAAAAGATGAGCAGAACACTCTGCCTTTATCTGGCTTATTATCATCTGGTCTTCATCACAGCTGTTGCCGTGGTAACCGGATTCAGAAACAGCAGTGGCCAATCGCTCGTACAGTCTCTGGATGATGCTATTTATAGATGTACATGCAGAGATGTGTTAACTGTCCTGTTAGTCCTTACAGATATTACAGTATTACAACTGGCAAAAAACCCTTGACATATAAACATATTACAGATTTAACATCCAGGCAGACATAAATAAGCACAGACAATGGATAATAGGTGGGTGGATAGTTTATTATTCATATTTACATTCATGTATTTGCAAGAAAAGTGCACATTTTGTACACATATGCATTGGTGTGATTCATACAGCATTCATAAAATAGTACACAGAATCTCTTGGATTAGACAGATGTCCTGTTACTTCCTCTACAGTCAAAAATCTGGGTGTTATATTAGACAGCAACTGAAAATCATATTTCCAATGTTACAAAAACAGCATTCTTCCATCTTAGAAACATTACCAAGCTACGTTCATGCATTCATGACCTCTAGACTGGACTATTGTAATGCACTGCTAGCTGCTTGTCCTGCATCTTCAATAAACAAGCTACAGATAGAGTGCTTACCAGCTCAAGAAAATATGATCATATTACCCCAATTTTACAGTCTCTGCACTGGCTACCTATTAAGTACCGTATCAGTTACATAATATTATTACTTGCCTATAAGCAGTGTTGGGCTAGTTACTCAAATAATGTAATATATTACTCATTACTAGTTACTCCTTTCAATAGTAATATTGTTACTTTACTTGTTACTTACTTATTACAAACAGACTGATGCGGCTGTCAGGAGAGTAAAGGAACACAGCATGGTGTTTTCATAATCGCTGAAAAAAGAAAAGTAAAATTATTTTAAACACCTATGAGAGCAAGGGGGCCCCCTGGTGGTTTGGGGCCCTGCGTAACCTGCGTATTTTACAGGGAGGACCCGCGCTGTGCTTCAGTCACTCGACTGCTTGGTGACACAAAACTTTGGATTCTTTTGGAAAAATGTTTATTGGCAGTGAAGAAATTTAAAAATTCGCAAAATGTGTCTGAAATGTAAGTTACTCAGTATTAATTACTCTGTCCTGATCAGCTGACAGTACAAGTGCATCTGCTGCGTTTCGCTCGTTTGGTGTGTTTGTTCAGGGTTAGAACTCATCAAGGGGCCTCATTTATGAAACACATGCATGCACAGATTTGATCTTAGAGTGTGTGTATGCTAAAATCAATCTTTGACGTCGAAAAGTGCTTAGTGATGAATCTGTTCATCATATAAACAATCAAGTCTCTTCAGGAAATTTGGACTAAACTTGCCTGCAAACAACATGAAATATTATTTTATTTTCAGATGCATGTATTTTGCGGGAGCTCTGTGAGTCGTTTATTTCTCCACCGCCTCACTCGGGACATCGTCAGTCCAGGAGCAGGGCTGGAGACCGCGGTACTGTGCAACACCAAAGACACGGCAAAACAAGAACCGACCAATGAGGACTGAAACACAGGGCTGTGAATGTAAACAACCAACAGTACAGACTGATAAGAAACATGGAAACTAAAGCCTCTTTCACACAGCCATTCCTGAAAATACACGGAAAATGTGTCCCGGGATGGTCTGATTTTGGTTCATTCACACTGCCAGTGATTTTCCGGGATCTGTGCGTGCATTCACACACAACCCGTAAAGACACGTGACCTTTCATGTGACGTGTATAATGCGCCGCTCACTATTTCACTAAACTGGCGAATGATTTCAGCTTCAGTGCTGATAGTGAGGAGCTCCCTCATCACTACGACACACCCTTTACGGCATTGATCCGGCTTTTGTTCACACAGCGCTCATTCCGGGACTGAACCCGGCAATGTTACTAGGTCCCCAACCCGGGATCAATCCCGGAATTAATCCCGGGATGTATTTGCGTTCACACAGAAGGCACTCCGGCAATTTTCCGGGACCAACGTGCAGTGTGAAAGGGGCTTAACAGAAACAGACTACAGAAGAAGAGTCCCAGAACAAAAAGGTGCACAGGAAAACCCCTGTTGAGCCAACATCAAAGTCTGTCATGAAGCACCTCATGAATGATGTGTCAAATTAGCATTTTACTGAGCCAATACAGTAAATTCAACACATTTCAATATGCTGCAATATACCTATTGACCATGTATGGCCAGACCTATATACTGACACAAAAATAGCATTACATGCAATATTCATAAACCCCCGGTTTCACAAACAAGGCTTAAGCCTAGTCCTAGACTAAAATGTAAGTCTTATCTGTTTCAACTGAAATAAACTTGCACTGGCTGATCTTAAAACATACCAGTGCCTTTGTTTTGTCTTTAGATGCACACCAGTAATGTTTTTTTACTAAGGCACGGTTATAAAAATGACTTAAATGTCCTAATTGAACAATGGCTTAATCCCGATTTAGTCTAAGCCCTGTCTGTGAAACTGGGCCAAAGTTTTATAATATATCCATATATTTTGTTTCGTAAGAGTATTTTTGTAACGGAGCCGACGAGATGTGAGGATCCATATGCAAGCTTTTATTAACCCTTAATCGGTCCCTGGGGTCCAGTTGACCCCATTTGAATTTCTTTATTTTTTAAAAGTGTTCCCTTCTTCTCAGGGGCATGAAATTCTGTGACTTTTCCTAAATAATCTTCCTAAACGAAATCTAAAAAAAATCTGGACTTGATTTGGTTGTTCTAAAGGTGTGTAAAAAAACAAAATGACCGTCAAAGGTCCTTGGGGTCAGATTGACCCCCACATTGATTTTTTTTTTTCTCATTTCATTTGTCAAAAAATAAATAAATCCAGTATAAATCTGAAAAATTTGTACATTTACATAAAGGTCTGGTCCTAGACCATAAACACAAAGTGGAACGAACTCACACACACCACACAACACACACACCACGCACACACAACACACAAACAGACCCACACACACACACACACACACACACAAACACCCACACCACACAAACAGACCCACACACACCACACACACACACCACGCACACACAACACACAAACAGACCCCACACACACACACACACACACACACACACACACACCACACAAACAGACCCACACACACACACACACACACAACACCCACACCACACAAACAGACCCACACACACCACACAAACAGACCCACACACACACACACACACACACACCCCACACAAACAGACCTACACACACACACACACACCACACAAACAGACCCACCACACACACACCCCACACCACACAAACAGACCCCCCCCCACACACACACACACCACACAAACAGACCCCCCACACACACACCACACAAACAAACCCCCCCCCACACACACACACACATGCACACACACACCCACACCACACAAACAGACCCCACACACACACACACACACACACACACACACACACACACACCACACAAACAGACCCCCCCCCACACACACACACACCACACAAACAGACCCCCCCACACACACACATGCACACACACACCCACACCACACAAACAGACCCCCACACACACACACACACACACACACACACACACCACACCAAACAGACCCCCCCACAGACACACATGCCACACACACACACCCACACCACACAAACAGACCCACACACACACACACACACACACAAACAGACCCCCCCCCCCCCCACAACACACACAACAGAGTGCATTTTTATAGAAATTGGCAAATAAAATCAACAAAACTGGCATAAATCTGAAAAATGTCCATACATAAATGAAGGACTAATACTAGAGCACAAATGCAACATGGAACAAGCATGTTCACACACACACAGGTGTCCAGGACATTTTTTTTTATTTTGGCAAATAAAATGCACAGAACATAAATGCATAACAATGTGAGGGGACACACACACAAATTTATGTAACATAATTTGCAAACGCAGACAATTCAAAAGACACCAGACAGCAACAACAAATTCTAACCTTTGACAAAAATATAGATTTTTAATATATTTTAAAATGTTTAAATATTCACAAAATATATATCATAAAGTTGTGAGAAGTTGAAACATGAAGAAAAATGGACTTGAACCTGAACTGAAAATGAATGCGTCCCTATGGACCTCTGCTGGATATATGTGGTCATTGCACTCTTTCTTTAACTATAATACCTAAAGATTTTCCTCTAACCTGCAGATGGCAGTATTCTATCCCTAACACATGGGCCAATATCCAGAAACCTTTTATATTTAATTTAGGTCATAATTTAAGGCATTTTATCATAAAAAAAATAAAATTCTCATAAGCCAATTCATGGCATAGTTAAGTATTTGTGCAATAAATAGGTAAAAAACTACCAAATAGCCACAAAAACATAGCATAAATGTATAGCTGAGAAGTCAATAAAAAAAATAATAATAGTTTGTCATATAAAAAATATATATTTCCTTATGCAATCGCTCTGTAACATTTGGGCTCAAGAGACTTTAACGTCGCTCTAATCAAGGGCTGATTAAAGGTTAATAGACAGTCAAAACACAGGCAGGGGTCGAACAAATGGCAAACAGGTATATACGTAGAAGGCAAGACAGAGGAGTACTGAAGTAAACAGGCGTGGTCTTCAGATATCCAGAGGGCTTGACAAGAGGGGTAATCCAATAACATGATGATAATCCAGGCGAGGTACAAACTGAGTCCAAACGACAAGACGAGAGAGTAATCCAAGGCAGGCTATAAACTTCAGGACAGGCGGAGATAACACAGAAACGAGATACACAGGCTAGGATCAAGACACGAATGACTCGGGTAATAAACAGGATAAACTAGACCAGGGGTCACCAACGTGGTGCCCGCATGGAGTCTCTGGGCCTGTTGACACCTGGTCACTTCATGCGTTTTCTCTGATCGGATATCTATCCGATTTGTTAAAACGTTTCCATTTACACTTGGCCACATACATGTGTCTTCGCAAAACGGATATAAATCCGTTCTTCAATTCCCGCGCTATATGCAAATTTAATAGCGTTCACGTCAATGAAAGCAATAGATATGCGCTGCATTTTATTCATTATCAGCTCATTTCAATATCACAGAGCACGGCATCAGCACTGGAAAGATAGGTTAGGCTCACTACTTTTCATGAAGATGATTGTGTGTTGAGCGTCTGAGACTTATTTTCAGTTTCATTCGCGGCAGTTTGCGCGACGGCTTTCTGATACTCAGCTACTCATCCGCGGCGATGCTTGTTGCATTTGCGCAGTCATATCTGACCATAACATGCCATATAGCCTATAAAACGCTCCACGTTTATTTTTTAATATTTTCGGAGTAAAATTAGCATATGTGGTTTCAACAACCAGATGCATTTACACTTGTCCAGTTTCGTCTGGAATGCGTCCCAGAACACCTCCTGAAGTGGTTTGAGCGATCGGATTTATATCCGTCTCCAATGTGTTTCGGACGGCATTTACACCTGGTCTTTTCAGGATCTGATAGCTATCCCCATCAGAAAAAACGCATGAAGTGACCAGGTGTAAATAGCCCCTCTGAGTCGCCCGCCAAAGCACGTTTTATAAATAGCCTGAAGTAGCACCGGACGATAAACGATATCATATCGAGATTATGATAAAATATGTTAATAATGATGATAAGCTCTGGACATTTTTACTCAACATGGATTAATCTAACATCCTATCACACAACAGAAATAAATGCTTCAGCAGCAGTCAGAGCATGTGGCTAATAATCTGCATGTTGTGTGTGTCTCTGTGTGATACACAAACACAAACACACGTGACTCGAGGTGTTTTCAGCGTCTGTGTCTCAAGACATGAACACACTTCATCTCCAGAGCTGCTCTGAGAGTCACTTCAGCAGCTTTATGCAGTTTCATTTGAGAAAAATACACGTCACGCTGAAACTAAAACCAAAACACCTTCACGACAAACCGCCAAAATAAAAGCCCGGTTTAACTTTTATATAGATTATGTATATTATTTGACTTTTGTAATATATTTTGAGCAATTATATTACTACTTTATACTAAAATGCAATTCTCATAGTAATAATAATACTATTATTAATATAATTTTAAGGTATATCATACTGTCAGGGTTCTGTTGTGTGTGTGTCATGTGTTCCCGCCTCTTGTGTCCATATTTGGTTTGTTTCCTGTCCTTGTTTCATGTCATTATAAGTTAAGTATGTTCCAGCTGTGTTTGTCTCGTTATCTGTAATTAACCTGTGTATATTAGTTCATGCCTGTTCAGTTTGAGTTCGTCTGGTCTACTCGTTACTCCCGGTGTTTCCTGTCTATGTCAGCCTTGCCTTGTCTTGCCCTGCACTGATTTCTTCATTAAAGACTATTATTTGAGTTTAAGTCCTCGTCTGCGTGTTCCTGTTCCTCCCTCGTGTGTGCACCGTGACAGAAGACCAGACCTAACCGTAAGTGACGCCCATTCACCCCGTTTTGTTTTTCGTTTTGAAAAGTCTTTTGTTTTGTTCTTGTGTTCTGTCTGTCTCGCGGCAAGTAAGTTGCCGCTCGTCATCCCGCTCTAGCCCGCGGATGATGCGTGGGAGTTCGACGGGATCGCCGCGAGTCCTCTGGTCGCGAGCTCTGTTCGGTTCGCCGGCTGAGGCTATCCCAAGCCCGCCGGCTGGTTGTCTGGTTCCCGGGTGGTTGCCGCTCCCCCAGGCGCGCCATTCGCGGGAGATCACGCCACCGGATCGCCGCTGACTCAATGCCCGCCGGCCCGCCTCTGACTCAATGCCCGCCGGCCCGCCTCTGTCTCATGCCCGCCGGATCGCCGCTGACTCATGCCCGCCGGATCGGCGCTGACTCAAGCCCGCCGGATCGGCGCTGACTCATGCCCGCCGGCCGCCGCTATCCCTAGCCCCGTGGATTCAGTCCACTCATCACGGCCAGGAGTGCCGTGTTTGTCTTGTTGTGCCCACAGGAACATTTTAATCATCATGTCGGTCTTGTTCATGGAGACTCATCTGGGGCAGATATGCCCCCATGTCGCAGATATGAAAGCGGTTGCTGAGGGACCCTGTGAGGGCCCCTGACTCGTCATGCCCAAAGGAAGCCTCAGCTTCCTAGCTAGCCCTGGAGGGCTTCCTGTTCCTGTGGGCTGTCCTGTCCTGTCCCTGTCTGTTTAGCCCCGGAGGGCTCCTGATACCCCCTAACTTCCCCAGGGAAATTTTTTTGGGGGGGTAAAAGGGTTCCGGCTGTAGGGGCCGGGCCGAGGGGACCGAGGCCACGGCCACAAGGACCACCTGCCATGGCCTCCTGAGCTCCCTGCACTGCCATGGCCTCCTGAGCTCCCTGCACTGCCATGGCCTCCTGAGCCCCTAGCTACGCCATGGCCTCCTGAGCTCCCAGCTCCGCCATGGCCTCCTTTGTCTGTCTGTTCCGCTCTGGAGGTCCCTGTCCGTGTTTGTCCTGAGGGGCGTCCAGAGCGCCCACTCCCCCCCCCCCCTCCCCGGTGGAACTGTTATGGCGTGGGACACGCCTTCCGGGAGGGGGGAGTTATGTCAGGGTTCTGTTGTGTGTGTGTCATGTGTTCCTGCCTCTTGTGTCCATATTTGGTTTGTTTCCTGTCCTTGTTTCATGTCATTATAAGTTAAGTATGTTCCAGCTGTGTTTGTCTCATTATCTGTAATTAACCTGTGTATATTAGTTCATGCCTGTTCAGTTTGAGTTTGTCTGGTCTACTCGTTACTCCCGGTGTCTCCTGTCTATGTCAGCCTTGCCTTGTCTTGCCCTGCACTGATGTCTTCATTAAAGACTATTATTTGAGTTTAAGTCCTCGTCTGCGTGTTCCTGTTCCTCCCTCGTGTGTGCACCATGACACATACAACCAAGTTATTTTTTTTATTATCATAAATTTAAACAGTTCCGTTGTGCAGCATCTTCTCTGATAAAATGAAAATGCTAAAAAAAAATTGCGCTGAATCATAAAACACACAATCCATAAAAAATCAAAAAGGAAGACACAGAATTTAGGGAAAAATAAAATGTATTTATTGGCCCTAAATTAAAAGGTAGGTAATTTAATTGTGAACAAAGTTGTGTTTACCTTCATTCTCAAGGTCTAACAAACATGTGGAAAGCATTTCCTTCCCCATTAATGATAAATGGATATCATGATAAATATCAATATTGTATGATATGGGAAAAAAATTATTGTGTGAAATTTTTCTGGAATATTTTTATAAAAACATTGAAAATGCTTGTGAGAAAACATTAATGTCATGTATAAGTGACAATGATTAATAAAATGATATTTATCATTTTATTTATTTAGAGTATATCAAACAAGTAGCCCTTTATCCCTTCAAGGAGCCCTCGCTCACTAAAAGGTTGGTGACCCTAGGGATGGCTGACGCGAAACTGACGTTTCGACACGGTGTCGAGATCCCGAAGCGCAGATGTTTCGAAACACTGCTCCGAAGCGTGATTCAAAACACTTGTGTCACGTGACTAAGGCGATTCGAAGCATCGGGGGCGTGTCACAAGTGTTTGGAGGCGTGGCATACCTGCCGATTCTGTGTTTGATTGACAGGGTCGGGAACCAATCACACAATTGCACATCTGTCTCAACCTAACTGAGTTAACGCATCTTCACTTCGTGGGTTTTTGTGAGAGAGATTTTGAGATATAGTGATATTTGGTTAATTATATGTTATTGGTTAATTATATTAACATTAAAAGTTATTATTAAGATATTGATAGATAGGCTATAGACAGATAATTGTCCCTTGTGAGAGGATTTTTTCAAAGGCTGGAGATATTCTACGTAAAAAAAGAAGTAGGCTAAGTCCATCAACAGCAGAACAATTTTTTTTTAAATAATAATCTTTATATGTATAAAAAAAAAAATTAAGACATTGTGGCTTGATGTATTTTATTGTCTATTTTTCATGACCAAAATAACACTTCACATAGAGTTCATTCAGATGTCAGACCGATGTTTCAACACATTACAAGAACAGAACAATAAAAACACATTTTAATTGTTTATTATAATTTTGTGAAGATGACGGCTTCACCCAGGATTCGAACCCATAACGCAAGAAGACAGCATCCCAGTCGAGCATATTAACCACTCCCCCAAATCACTTAGTGGATTGACTTACTAACACAACATATGTTATAATTCGTCAATTCGCTTAACTGTTTCTTTGTCGACGCGGTTTCAGAGCAATACTTGAAAATGACCACTAGGTGTCATCGTAGAGACGGGTGTCGAGATGTTTCGAAGCCTTGACACATTTGCTTCGACTGCTTCAGTGTTTCACGAAGCCTCGCTCTGCCCACCACTTGGTGACCCCTGAACTAGACTAAAACTGAGACAATAACGTGGCTCCGTAAAGTGCTATCACTCGGAGAGCGATAAACACAGACAATACTCAGCAACTTGAGCAGGATCTGAGTGGGTGTTATATAGTGTGTGTAATAGCTTTCAGGTGAGCGTGTGATTGGTTACAGCTGTGTGTAATCAGTGCAATGGATGATGGGAAATGCAGTCCAGGGTGATGTGTGGTGTGAAAGTCAATATAATGGAAGGGTGACCTCTGGTGGCTATCGGACGGAAGGTCACGGACCGGATTCGTTGCGATTTTATTGTGTACATACATGTTCCCATATAAATGTGAATGTATGTACACACAGATATATATAGTTACAGCAGATTTCTAGTTCCCAGCATGCTTTGCTACTGACAGTTATAGGAGAGTAAATGTTCAAATTAAATGCTATTTCATGTGTTTTTGCTTGATATTAATATAAGGGGAGATCTGTTAGTAAGTGTTATTGTTTTTAAATGGGTTTATGGTATGTCTGAGTTTTTGGGGTTAAGTTGTTCTGAAGAGTAGGGCCTGTGGTTAGGTTGAAGTTTGGCTTATGACTATATGTTTCTTTATTTTTAAAATTAATAGCTGTGCACTTCAGCAAAGTTATTCATATTTTTGTGCATTTTATATCAAATGAGAACATTTTATGTAAAATTCACTTTAACGAACATCTGCTTTTTTGTTTTTTTTTACTTAGAGATAATATAATGGGAGAAATTTGCTATGCTTAAGTGAAAGGATTTCTGCCATCTTGGTAGAGAAAGCAGTTCAATAGCTACTGAAGTAGATTAATGGCTCATGATATTCTCACTATGACTCACTAGATGCAGCAGAGGATCACTTCATGTCATGTCTATTCTCATCTAGTGACCATCTAGATGCAGCAGAGGATCATTCATGTCATGCTATTCTCACTCTGACCACTATCTGATTGGTACTGCAGAGGATCAATCATGTCATGATATTCTCACTATGACCTAACTAGATGCAGTAGAGGATCATTCATGTCATGATATTCTCACTATGAACCACTAGATGGCAGCAGAGGATCAATCATGTCATGATATTCTCACTATGACCACTAGATGCAGCAGAGGATCATTCATGTCATGCTATTCTCACTATGACCACTAGATGCAGCAGAGGATCATTCATGTCATGCTATTCTCACTATGACCACTAGACGGCAGCAGAGGATCATTCATGTCATGATATTCTCACTATGACCACTAGATGCAGCAGAGGATCATTCATGTCATGATATTCTCACTATGACCACTAGATGCAGCAGAGGATCATTCATGTCATGCTATTCTCACTATGACCACTAGACGGCAGCAGAGGATCATTCATGTCATGATATTCTCACTATGACCACTAGATGCAGCAGAGGATCATTCATGTCATGCTATTCTCACTATGACCACTAGACGGCAGCAGAGGATCATTCATGTCATGCTATTCTCACTATGACCACTAGATGGCAGCAGAGGATCATTCATGTCATGATATTCTCACTGTGACCACTAGATGCAGCAGAGGATCAATCATGTCATGCTATTCTCACTATGACCACTAGATGGCAGCAGAGGATCATTCATGTCATGATATTCTCACTGTGACCACTAGACGGCAGCAGAGGATCATTCATGTCATGCTATTCTCACTCTGACCACTAGATGGCAGCAGAGGATCATTCATGTCATGATATTCTCACTGTGACCACTAGACGGCAGCAGAGGATCAATCATGTCATGCTATTCTCACTCTGACCACTAGATGCAGCAGAGGATCAATCATGTCATGATATTCTCACTCTGACCACTAGATGCAGCAGAGGATCATTCATGTCATGATATTCTCACTATGACCACTAGATGGCAGCAGAGGATCATTCATGTCATGATATTCTCACTATGACCACTAGATGCAGCAGAGGATCATTCATGTCATGCTATTCTCACTATGACCACTAGATGGCAGCAGAGGATCAATCATGTCATGATATTCTCACTATGACCACTAGATGCAGCAGAGGATCAATCATGTCATGCTATTCTCACTCTGACCACTAGATGCAGCAGAGGATCAATCATGTCATGCTATTCACACTGTGACCACTAGATGCAGCAGAGGATCAATCATGTCATGCTATTCTCACTATGACCACTAG
This sequence comes from Aspiorhynchus laticeps, assembly GCA_023376895.1. Classification (NCBI taxonomy): domain Eukaryota; kingdom Metazoa; phylum Chordata; class Actinopteri; order Cypriniformes; family Cyprinidae; genus Aspiorhynchus; species Aspiorhynchus laticeps. The sequence continues at coordinate 2,491,163 of CM041816.1, forward strand.
ATGCAGCAGAGGATCAATCATGTCATGCTATTCTCACTCTGACCACTAGATGGCAGCAGAGGATCAATCATGTCATGCTATTCACACTGTGACCACTAGATGCAGCAGAGGATCAATCATGTCATGCTATTCTCATTATGACCACTAGATGGCAGCAGAGGATCAATCATGTCATGCTATTCTCACTATGACCACTAGATGCAGCAGAGGATCAATTCATGTCATGCTATTCTCATTATGACCACTAGATGGCAGCAGAGGATCAATCATGTCATGCTATTCTCACTCTGACCACTAGATGCAGCAGAGGATCAATCATGTCATGCTATTCACACTGTGACCACTAGATGCAGCAGAGGATCAATCATGTCATGATATTCTCACTGTGACCACTAGACGGCAGCAGAGGATCAATCATGTCATGATATTCTCACTATGACCACTAGATGCAGCAGAGGATCAATCATGTCATGCTATTCTCACTCTGACCACTAGATGCAGCAGAGGATCAATCATGTCATGATATTCTCACTCTGACCACTAGATGCAGCAGAGGATCAATCATGTCATGATATTCTCACTGTGACCACTAGACGGCAGCAGAGGATCAATCATGTCATGATATTCTCACTCTGACCACTAGATGGCAGCAGAGGATCAATCATGTCATGATATTCTCACTCTGACCACTAGATGCAGCAGAGGATCATTCATGTCATGATATTCTCACTCTGACCACTAGATGCAGCAGAGGATCATTCATGTCATGATATTCTCACTATGACCACTAGATGGCAGCAGAGGATCATTCATGTCATGATATTCTCACTATGACCACTAGATGCAGCAGAGGATCATTCATGTCATGCTATTCTCACTCTGACCACTAGATGGCAGCAGAGGATCAATCATGTCATGATATTCTCACTATGACCACTAGATGCAGCAGAGGATCAATCATGTCATGCTATTCTCACTCTGACCACTAGATGGCAGCAGAGGATCAATTCATGTCATGCTATTCTCACTGTGACCACTAGATGCAGCAGAGGATCAATTCATGTCATGCTATTCTCATTATGACCACTAGATGCAGCAGAGGATCAATCATGTCATGATATTCTCACTATGACCACTAGATGCAGCAGAGGATCAATCATGTCATGCTATTCTCACTCTGACCACTAGATGGCAGCAGAGGATCAATCATGTCATGCTATTCTCACTGTGACCACTAGATGCAGCAGAGGATCAATTCATGTCATGCTATTCTCACTTGACCACTAGATGGCAGCAGAGGATCAATTCATGTCATGCTATTCTCACTACTGACCACTAGATGGCAGCAGAGGATCAATTCATGTCATGCTATTCACACTGTGACCACTAGATGCAGCAGAGGATCAATCATGTCATGCTATTCTCATTATGACCACTAGATGCAGCAGAGGATCAATCATGTCATGCTATTCTCACTCTGACCACTAGATGCAGCAGAGGATCAATCATGTCATGCTATTCTCACTCTGACCACTAGATGCAGCAGAGGATCAATCATGTCATGCTATTCTCACTGTGACCACTAGATGCAGCAGAGGATCAATCATGTCATGCTATTCACACTGTGACCACTAGACGGCAGCAGAGGATCATTCATGTCATGATATTCACACTGTGACCACTAGACGGCAGCAGAGGATCAATCATGTCATGATATTCTCACTCTGACCACTAGATGCAGCAGAGGATCAATTCATGTCATGATATTCTCACTGTGACCACTAGATGCAGCAGAGGATCAATCATGTCATGATATTCTCACTGTGACCACTAGATGCAGCAGAGGATCAATCATGTCATGCTATTCTCACTCTGACCACTAGATGCAGCAGAGGATCAATCATGTCATGCTATTCTCACTGTGACCACTAGACGGCAGCAGAGGATCAATCATGTCATGATATTCTCACTCTGACCACTAGATGGCAGCAGAGGATCAATCATGTCATGATATTCTCACTGTGACCACTAGACGGCAGCAGAGGATCAATCATGTCATGATATTCTCACTCTGACCACTAGATGGCAGCAGAGGATCAATCATGTCATGATATTCTCACTGTGACCACTAGATGCAGCAGAGGATCATTCATGTCATGATATTCTCACTCTGACCACTAGATGGCAGCAGAGGATCAATCATGTCATGATATTCTCACTCTGACCACTAGATGCAGCAGAGGATCATTCATGTCATGATATTCTCACTGTGACCACTAGATGCAGCAGAGGATCAATTCATGTCATGCATATTCTCACTCTGACCACTAGATGGCAGCAGAGGATCAATCATGTCATGATATTCTCACTGTGACCACTAGATGGCAGCAGAGGATCAATCATGTCATGCTATTCTCACTCTGACCACTAGATGCAGCAGAGGATCATTCATGTCATGATATTCTCACTGTGACCACTAGATGCAGCAGAGGATCAATCATGTCATGCTATTCTCACTCTGACCACTAGATGCAGCAGAGGATCAATCATGTCATGATATTCTCACTGTGACCACTAGATGGCAGCAGAGGATCAATCATGTCATGCTATTCTCACTGTGACCACTAGATGCAGCAGAGGATCAATCATGTCATGATATTCTCACTCTGACCACTAGATGCAGCAGAGGATCAATCATGTCATGATATTCTCACTGTGACCACTAGATGGCAGCAGAGGATCAATCATGTCATGCTATTCTCACTCTGACCACTAGATGGCAGCAGAGGATCAATCATGTCATGCTATTCACACTGTGACCACTAGACGGCAGCAGAGGATCAATCATGTCATGCTATTCTCACTGTGACCACTAGACGGCAGCAGAGGATCATTCATGTCATGATATTCTCACTCTGACCACTAGATGCAGCAGAGGATCAATCATGTCATGCTATTCTTACTATGACCACTAGATGCAGCAGAGGATCAATCATGTTCCTGTGGCTCAGTGGTAGAGCATTGCGTTAGCAGCGCAAAAGGTTGTGGGTTCGATTCCCAGGGAACACACATCGTGATAAAACATGTATAGCCTGAATGCACTGTAAGTCGCTTTGGATAAAAGCGTCTGCTAAATGCATAAATGTAAATGTAAATGTAAATGTCATGATATTCTCACTCTGACCACTAGATGCAGCAGAGGATCAATCATGTCATGCTATTCACACTATGACCACTAGATGCAGCAGAGGATCATTCATGTCATGATATTCTCACTGTGACCACTAGATGCAGCAGAGGATCATTCATGTCATGATATTCTCACTATGACCACTAGATGGCAGCAGAGGATCAATCATGTCATGATATTCTCACTATGACCACTAGATGCAGCAGAGGATCATTCATGTCATGATATTCTCACTCTGACCACTAGATGCAGCAGAGGATCAATCATGTCATGATATTCTCACTGTGACCACTAGATGCAGCAGAGGATCAATCATGTCATGATATTCTCACTGTGACCACTAGATGCAGCAGAGGATCAATCATGTCATGATATTCTCACTGTGACCACTAGATGCAGCAGAGGATCAATCATGTCATGATATTCTCACTGTGACCACTAGATGCAGCAGAGGATCAATCATGTCATGATATTCTCACTCTGACCACTAGATGCAGCAGAGGATCAATCATGTCATGATATTCTCACTCTGACCACTAGATGCAGCAGAGGATCAATCATGTCATGATATTCTCACTCTGACCACTAGATGCAGCAGAGGATCAATCATGTCATGATATTCTCACTCTGACCACTAGATGCAGCAGAGGATCATTCATGTCATGATATTCTCACACTGACCACTAGACGGCAGCAGAGGATCATTCATGTCATGCTATTCTCACACTGACCACTAGACGGCAGCAGAGGATCATTCATGTCATGATATTCTCACTATGACCACTAGATGCAGCAGAGGATCAATCATGTCATGATATTCTCACTGTGACCACTAGATGCAGCAGAGGATCAATCATGTCATGATATTCTCACTCTGACCACTAGACGGCAGCAGAGGATCATTCATGTCATGATATTCTCACTCTGACCACTAGACGGCAGCAGAGGATCAATCATGTCATGCTATTCTCACTCTGACCACTAGACGGCAGCAGAGGATCAATCATGTCATGCTATTCTCACTGTGACCACTAGACGGCAGCAGAGGATCATTCATGTCATGATATTCTCACTCTGACCACTAGATGCAGCAGAGGATCAATCATGTCATGATATTCTCACTGTGACCACTAGACGGCAGCAGAGGATCAATCATGTCATGATATTCTCACTCTGACCACTAGACGGCAGCAGAGGATCAATTCATGTCATGATATTCTCACTATGACCACTAGATGGCAGCAGAGGATCATTCATGTCATGATATTCTCACTGTGACCACTAGATGGCAGCAGAGGATCATTCATGTCATGATATTCTCACTCTGACCACTAGATGGCAGCAGAGGATCAATCATGTCATGATATTCTCACTCTGACCACTAGACGGCAGCAGAGGATCAATCATGTCATGATATTCTCACTGTGACCACTAGACGGCAGCAGAGGATCATTCATGTCATGATATTCTCACTGTGACCACTAGATGCAGCAGAGGATCATTCATGTCATGCTATTCTCACACTGACCACTAGACGGCAGCAGAGGATCAATTATGTCATGCTATTCTCACTCTGACCACTAGATGCAGCAGAGGATCAATCATGTCATGCTATTCTCACTCTGACCACTAGATGGCAGCAGAGGATCATTCATGTCATGATATTCTCACTCTGACCACTAGACGGCAGCAGAGGATCATTCATGTCATGCTATTCTCACTCTGACCACTAGACGGCAGCAGAGGATCAATCATGTCATGATATTCTCACTATGACCACTAGACGGCAGCAGAGGATCATTCATGTCATGATATTCTCACTATGACCACTAGACGGCAGCAGAGGATCATTCATGTCATGATATTCTCACTCTGACCACTAGACGGCAGCAGAGGATCAATCATGTCATGATATTCTCACTCTGACCACTAGACGGCAGCAGAGGATCAATCATGTCATGATATTCTCACTATGACCACTAGACGGCAGCAGAGGATCATTCATGTCATGCTATTCTCACTGTGACCACTAGACGGCAGCAGAGGATCATTCATGTCATGCTATTCTCACACTGACCACTAGACGGCAGCAGAGGATCATTCATGTCATGCTATTCTCACTCTGACCACTAGAGGCAGCAGAGCATCATTCATGTCATGCTATTCTCACTCTGACCACTAGACGGCAGCAGAGCATCATTCATGTCATGCTATTCTCACTCTGACCACTAGATGGCAGCAGAGGATCATTCATGTCATGATATTCTCACTGTGACCACTAGACGGCAGCAGAGGATCAATCATGTCATGCTATTCTCACTGTGACCACTAGATGCAGCAGAGGATCAATCATGTCATGATATTCTCACTCTGACCACTAGATGCAGCAGAGGATCATTCATGTCATGATATTCTCACTCTGACCACTAGATGGCAGCAGAGGATCATTCATGTCATGCTATTCTCACTCTGACCACTAGATGCAGCAGAGGATCAATCATGTCATGCTATTCTCACTCTGACCACTAGACGGCAGCAGAGGATCATTCATGTCATGATATTCTCACTGTGACCACTAGACGGCAGCAGAGGATCATTCATGTCATGCTATTCTCACTCTGACCACTAGATGCAGCAGAGGATCAATCATGTCATGATATTCTCACTCTGACCACTAGATGCAGCAGAGGATCAATCATGTCATGATATTCTCACTATGACCACTAGACGGCAGCAGAGGATCAATCATGTCATGCTATTCTCACTCTGACCACTAGATGCAGCAGAGGATCATTCATGTCATGATATTCTCACTCTGACCACTAGATGCAGCAGAGGATCAATCATGTCATGATATTCTCACTGTGACCACTAGATGGCAGCAGAGGATCAATCATGTCATGATATTCTCACTATGACCACTAGATGCAGCAGAGGATCATTCATGTCATGATATTCTCACTGTGACCACTAGACGGCAGCAGAGGATCAATCATGTCATGCTATTCTCACTGTGACCACTAGACGGCAGCAGAGGATCATTCATGTCATGATATTCTCACTGTGACCACTAGATGCAGCAGAGGATCATTCATGTCATGATATTCTCACTCTGACCACTAGATGCAGCAGAGGATCAATCATGTCATGCTATTCTCACTCTGACCACTAGATGCAGCAGAGGATCATTCATGTCATGATATTCTCACTGTGACCACTAGATGGCAGCAGAGGATCAATCATGTCATGATATTCTCACTGTGACCACTAGATGGCAGCAGAGCATCATTCATGTCATGCTATTCTCACTCTGACCACTAGATGCAGCAGAGGATCATTCATGTCATGCTATTCTCACTGTGACCACTAGATGGCAGCAGAGGATCAATTCATGTCATGCTATTCTCACTCTGACCACTAGACGGCAGCAGAGGATCATTCATGTCATGCTATTCTCACTCTGACCACTAGACGGCAGCAGAGGATCATTCATGTCATGCTATTCTCACTCTGACCACTAGACGGCAGCAGAGGATCAATCATGTCATGCTATTCTCACTGTGACCACTAGACGGCAGCAGAGGATCAATCATGTCATGATATTCTCACTCTGACCACTAGACGGCAGCAGAGGATCAATCATGTCATGCTATTCTCACTGTGACCACTAGACGGCAGCAGAGGATCAATCATGTCATGATATTCTCACTGTGACCACTAGATGCAGCAGAGGATCATTCATGTCATGCTATTCTCACTCTGACCACTAGATGCAGCAGAGGATCAATCATGTCATGATATTCTCACTCTGACCACTAGATGGCAGCAGAGGATCATTAATTGTCTCATTTTCACGTTTTGCTTTTGGATGTATATTTAGACATTATAAAATCACTATTATAACATTTAAAAGCACTTTTTAGTCAAAGTTAAGCTTTTTATACTCAAGTATGAAGTAGCAAGAGCTTTCAGAAAACTAATTGAACTACTTGGATCACACAAATGACCTATTTTGAATTCAAATCAGCAATTTTCAGTGGACGGTGACTAGTTTGTGTCCTTGTTAACAACTTCTCAGTTCCTCACAAATGTAAATCAAATCCCCCATTCACAAACATACATGCCTTTTTTATTTTTTGAGCAAGAGATGCTCAGAATTGAACTGTTAATATTAATCGCTTTGCTCTATTAGGCAACAACGTTAAATGTTGAATGATTTACAATGAATGAATAAGGTAAGCTTACCGATCTGTGTTAGTTCATTTTAATGTTTTTATTTCCCTTTTCTGTTCTGTTGCCCAGAATATTTATTTCCTCTATTTTGGTCGTGTGTCTGTGACAGTGATGTGTCGAAGGGTAAGCGGCTGATATGTTCTCAGTTTATAATAAATACATTTTTGAACTCATTAAAAATTCTAAACAACCATTAAATATTTTTTTCAATTCCCTTATTTTTTAATGTTTCATTACACAATAGCACAAGGCAAACATAGGGCAATGTTGTACATCTCAAAAGCATTCAAAACAGAACAACAACTAAACAAAATGAATACAAACATATAAATTAAACAATAAAATAAAAAAGAGGATAAAAAAAAGTTTTACATACATTAGGGCAGTTACATAAATTTGAAAAGCGTTAGAATTCATATTGTTTTTATAAGCTTCTTATTTGATCTCATATTAGAAAGGGTTTCAACGTATATTTTAACATCAGTGTTACAAAATATAATATATGATGGTTTCTTTTGAATCACTTTTGACTTATGAATATAAAACTTTG
>CM041816.1:2499235-2509235 GCA_023376895.1 Aspiorhynchus laticeps
GCTCCCTCATCACTACGACACACCCTTTACGGCATTGATCCGGCTTTTGTTCACACAGCGCTCATTCCGGGACTGAACCCGGCAATGTTACTAGGTCCCCAACCCGGGATCAATCCCGGAATTAATCCCGGGATGTATTTGCGTTCACACAGAAGGCACTCCGGCAATTTTCCGGGACCAACGTGCAGTGTGAAAGGGGCTTAACAGAAACAGACTACAGAAGAAGAGTCCCAGAACAAAAAGGTGCACAGGATAAACCCCTGTTGAGCCAACATCAAAGTCTGTCATGAAGCACCTCATGAATGATGTGTCAAATTAGCATTTTACTGAGCCAATACAGTAAATTCAACACATTTCAATATGCTGCAATATACCTATTGACCATGTATGGCCAGACCTATATACTGACACAAAAATAGCATTACATGCAATATTCATAAACCCCCGGTTTCACAAACAAGGCTTAAGCCTAGTCCTAGACTAAAATGTAAGTCTTATCTGTTTCAACTGAAATAAACTTGCACTGGCTGATCTTAAAACATACCAGTGCCTTTGTTTTGTCTTTAGATGCACACCAGTAATGTTTTTTACTAAGGCACGGTTATAAAAATGACTTAAATGTCCTAATTGAACAATGGCTTAATCCCGATTTAGTCTAAGCCCTGTCTGTGAAACTGGGCCAAAGTTTTATAATATATCCATATATTTTGTTTCGTAAGAGTATTTTTGTAACGGAGCCGACGAGATGTGAGGATCCATATGCAAGCTTTTATTAACCCTTAATCGGTCCCTGGGGTCCAGTTGACCCCATTTGAATTTCTTTATTTTTTAAAAGTGTTCCCTTCTTCTCAGGGGCATGAAATTCTGTGACTTTTCCTAAATAATCTTCCTAAACGAAATCTAAAAAAAATCTGGACTTGATTTGGTTGTTCTAAAGGTGTGTAAAAAAACAAAATGACCGTCAAAGGTCCTTGGGGTCAGATTGACCCCCACATTGATTTTTTTTTTTCTCATTTCATTTGTCAAAAATAAATAAATCCAGTATAAATCTGAAAAATTGTACATTTACATAAAGGTCTGGTCCTAGACCATAAACACAAAGTGGAACGAACTCACACACACCACACACACACACACCACGCACACACAACACACAAACAGACCCACACACACACACACACACACACACACAACACCCACACCACACAAACAGACCCACACACACCACACACACACACCACGCACACACAACACACAAACAGACCCACACACACACACACACACACACACACACACACACCACACAAACAGACCCACACACACACACACACACACAACACCCACACCACACAAACAGACCCACACACACCACACAAACAGACCCACACACACACACACACACACACACCACACAAACAGACCTACACACACACACACACACCACACAAACAGACCCACACACACACACCCACACCACACAAACAGACCCCCCCCCACACACACACACACCACACAAACAGACCCCCCCACACACACACCACACAAACAAACCCCCCCCCACACACACACACACATGCACACACACACCCACACCACACAAACAGACCCACACACACACACACACACACACACACACACACACACACCACACAAACAGACCCCCCCCCACACACACACACACCACACAAACAGACCCCCCCACACACACACATGCACACACACACCCACACCACACAAACAGACCCCCACACACACACACACACACACACACACACACCACACAAACAGACCCCCCCACAGACACACATGCACACACACACACCCACACCACACAAACAGACCCACACACACACACACACACACACAAACAGACCCCCCCCCCCCCACACACACACAACAGAGTGCATTTTTATAGAAATTGGCAAATAAAATCAACAAAACTGGCATAAATCTGAAAAATGTCCATACATAAATGAAGGACTAATACTAGAGCACAAATGCAACATGGAACAAGCATGTTCACACACACACAGGTGTCCAGGACATTTTTTTTTATTTTGGCAAATAAAATGCACAGAACATAAATGCATAACAATGTGAGGGGACACACACACAAATTTATGTAACATAATTTGCAAACGCAGACAATTCAAAAGACACCAGACAGCAACAACAAATTCTAACCTTTGACAAAAATATAGATTTTTAATATATTTTAAAATGTTTAAATATTCACAAAATATATATCATAAAGTTGTGAGAAGTTGAAACATGAAGAAAAATGGACTTGAACCTGAACTGAAAATGAATGCGTCCCTATGGACCTCTGCTGGATATATGTGGTCATTGCACTCTTTCTTTAACTATAATACCTAAAGATTTTCCTCTAACCTGCAGATGGCAGTATTCTATCCCTAACACATGGGCCAATATCCAGAAACCTTTTATATTTAATTTAGGTCATAATTTAAGGCATTTTATCATAAAAAAATAAAATTCTCATAAGCCAATTCATGGCATAGTTAAGTATTTGTGCAATAAATAGGTAAAAAACTACCAAATAGCCACAAAAACATAGCATAAATGTATAGCTGAGAAGTCAATAAAAAAAATAATATATAGTTTGTCATATAAAAAATATATATTTCCTTATGCAATCGCTCTGTAACATTTGGGCTCAAGAGACTTTAACGTCGCTCTAATCAAGGGCTGATTAAAGGTTAATAGACAGTCAAAACACAGGCAGGGGTCGAACAAATGGCAAACAGGTATATACGTAGAAGGCAAGACAGAGGAGTACTGAAGTAAACAGGCGTGGTCTTCAGATATCCAGAGGGCTTGACAAGAGGGGTAATCCAATAACATGATGATAATCCAGGCGAGGTACAAACTGAGTCCAAACGACAAGACGAGAGAGTAATCCAAGGCAGGCTATAAACTTCAGGACAGGCGGAGATAACACAGAAACGAGATACACAGGCTAGGATCAAGACACGAATGACTCGGGTAATAAACAGGATAAACTAGACCAGGGGTCACCAACGTGGTGCCCGCATGGAGTCTCTGGGCCTGTTGACACCTGGTCACTTCATGCATTTTCTCTGATCGGATATCTATCCGATTTGTTAAAACGTTTCCATTTACACTTGGCCACATACATGTGTCTTCGCAAAACGGATATAAATCCGTTCTTCAATTCCCGCGCTATATGCAAATTTAACGGAGTTCACGTCAATGAAAGCAATAGATATGCGCTGCATTTTATTCATTATCAGCTCATTTCAATATCACAGAGCACGGCATCAGCACTGGAAAGATAGGTTAGTCTCACTACTTTTCATGAAGATGATTGTGTGTTGAGCGTCTGAGACTTACTTTCAGTTTCATTCGCGGCAGTTTGCGCGACGGCTTTCTGATACTCAGCTACTCATCCGCGGCGATGCTTGTTGCATTTGCGCAGTCATATCTGACCATAACATGCCATATAGCCTATAAAACGCTCTCACACGTTTATTATTTTAATATTTTCGGAGTAAAATTAGCATACGTGGTTTCAACAACCAGATGCATTTACACTTGTCCAGTTTCGTCTGGAATGCGTCCCAGAACACCTCCTGAAGTGGTTTGAGCGATCGGATTTATATCCGTCTCCAATGTGTTTCGGAGGGCATTTACACCTGGTCTTTTCAGGATCTGATAGCTATCCGATCAGGAAAAAACGCATGAAGTGACCAGGTGTAAATAGCCCCTCTGAGTCGCCCGCCAAGCACGTTTTATAAATAGCCTGAAGTAGCGCCGGACGATAAACGATATCATATCGAGATTATGATAAAATATGTTAATAATGATGATAAGCTCTGGACATTTTTACTCAACATGGATTAATCTAACATCCTATCACACAACAGAAATAAATACTTCAGCAGCAGTCAGAGCATGTGGCTAATAATCTGCATGTTGTGTGTGTCTCTGTGTGATACACAAACACAAACACACGTGACTCGAGGTGTTTTCAGCGTCTGTGTCTCAAGACATGAACACACTTCATCTCCAGAGCTGCTCTGAGAGTCACTTCAGCAGCTTTATGCAGTTTCATTTGAGAAAAATACACGTCACGCTGAAACTAAAACCAAAACACCTTCACGACAAACCGCCAAAATAAAAGCCCGGTTTAACTTTTATATAGATTATGTATATTATTTGACTTTTGTAATATATTTTGAGCAATTATATTACTACTTTATACTAAAATGCAATTCTCATAGTAATAATAATACTATTATTAATATAATTTTAAGGTATATCATACTGTCAGGGTTCTGTTGTGTGTGTGTCATGTGTTCCCGCCTCTTGTGTCCATATTTGGTTTGTTTCCTGTCCTTGTTTCATGTCATTATAAGTTAAGTATGTTCCAGCTGTGTTTGTCTCGTTATCTGTAATTAACCTGTGTATATTAGTTCATGCCTGTTCAGTTTGAGTTTGTCTGGTCTACTCGTTACTCCCGGTGTTTCCTGTCTATGTCAGCCTTGCCTTGTCTTGCCCTGCCCTGATGTCTTCATTAAAGACTATTATTTGAGTTTACGTCCTCGTCTGCGTGTTCCTGTTCCTCCCTCGTGTGTGCACCGTGACACATACAACCAAGTTATTTTTTTATTATCATAAATTTAAACAGTTCCGTTGTGCAGCATCTTCTCTGATAAAATGAAAATGCTAAAAAAAAATTGCACTGAATCATAAAACACACAATCCATAAAAAATCAAAAAGGAAAACACAGAATTTAGGGAAAAATAAAATGTATTTATTGGGGCCCTAAATTAAAAGGTAGGTAAATTAATTGTGAACAAAGTTATGTATACCTTCATTATCAAGGTCTAACAAACATGTGGAAAGCATTTCCTTCCCCATTAAAGATAAATGGATATCATGATAAATATCAATATTGTATGATATGGGAAAAAAATTATTGTGTGAAATTTTTCTGGAATATTTTTATAAAAACATTGAAAATGCTTGTGAGAAAACATTAATGTCATGTATAAGTGACAATGATTAATAAAATGATATTTATCATTTTATTTATTTAGAGTATATCAAACAAGTAGCCCTTGAGACCATTTTATCCCTTCAAGGAGCCCTCGCTCACTAAAAGTTTGGTGACCCTAGGGATGGCAGACGCGAAACTGACGTTTCGACACGGTGTCGAGATCCCGAAGCGCAGATGTTTCGAAACACTGCTCCGAAGCGTGATTCAAAACACCCGTGTCACGTGACTAAGGTGATTCGAAGCATCGGGGGCGTGTCACAAGTGTTTGGAGGCGTGGCATACCTGCCGAGTCTGTGTTTGATTGACAGGGTCGGGAACCAATCACACAATTGCACATCTGTCTCAACTGAGTTAACGCATCTTCACTTCGTGGGTTTTTGTGAGAGAGATTTTGAGATATAGTGATATTTGGTTAATTATATGTTATTGGTTAATTATATTAACATTAAAAGTTATTATTAAGATATTGATAGATAGGCTATAGACAGATAATTGTCCCTTGTGAGAGGATTTGTTCAAAGGCTGGAGATATTCTACGTAAAAAAAGAAGTAGGCTAAGTCCATCAACAGCAGAACAATTTTTTTTTAAATAATAATCTTTATATGTATAAAAAAAAAATTAAGACATTGTGGCTTGATGTATTTTATTGTCTATTTTTCATGACCAAAATAACACTTCACAAAGAGTTCATTCAGATGTCAGACCGATGTTTCAACACATTACAAGAACAGAACAATAAAAACACACATTTTAATTGTTTATTATAATTTTGTGAAGATGACTGCTTCACCCAGGATTCGAACCCATAACCCAAGAAGACAGCATCCCAGTCGAGCATATTAACCACTCCCCCAAATCACTTAGTGGATTGACTAACTAACACAACATACGTTATAATTCGTCAATTCGCTTAACTGTTTCTTTGTCGACACGGTTTCAGAGCAATACTTGAAAATGACCACTAGGTGTCATCGTAGAGACGGGTGTCGAGATGTTTCGAAGCCTCGACACATCTGCTTCGACTGCGTCAGTGTTTCACGAAGCCTCGCTCTGCCCACCACTTGGTGACCCCTGAACTAGACTAAAACTGAGACAATAACGTGGCTCCGTAAAGTGCTATCACTCGGAGAGCGATAAACACAGACAATACTCAGCAACTTGAGCAGGATCTGAGTGGGTGTTATATAGTGTGTGTAATAGCTTTCAGGTGAGCGTGTGATTGGTTACAGCTGTGTGTAATCAGTGCAATGGATGATGGGAAATGCAGTCCAGGGTGATGTGTGGTGTGAAAGTCAATATAATGGAAGGGTGACCTCTGGTGGCAATCGGACGGAAGGTCACGGACCGGATTCGTTGCGATTTTATTGTGTACATACATGTTCCCATATAAATGTGAATGTATGTACACACAGATACATATAGTTACAGCAGATTTCTAGTTCCCAGCATGCTTTGCTTCTGACAGTTATAGGAGAGTAAATGTTCAAATTAAATGCTATTTCATGTGTTTTTGCTTGATATTAATATAAGGGGAGATCTGTTAGTAAGTGTTATTGTTTTTAAATGGGTTTATGGTGTGTCTGAGTTTTTGGGGTTAAGTTGTTCTGAAGAGTAGGGCCTGTGGTTAGGTTGAAGTTTGGCTTATGACTATATGTTTCTTTATTTCAAAATTAATAGCTGTGCACTTCAGCAAAGTTATTCATATTTTTGTGCATTTTATATCAAATGAGAACATTTGATGTAAAATTCACTTTAACGAACATCTGCTTTTTTGTTTTTTTTTACTTAGAGATAATTAATGGAAAATTTGCTATGCTTAAGTGAAAGATTTCTGCCACTTGGTAGAAAAACAAATACTACTAAAATGAATGTCATGATATTCTCACTCTGACCACTAGATGCAGCAGAGGATCATTCATGTCATGATATTCTCACACTGACCACTAGATGCAGCAGAGGATCATTCATGTCATGATATTCTCACACTGACCACTAGATGCAGCAGAGGATCAATCATGTCATGATATTCTCACTCTGACCACTAGATGCAGCAGAGGATCAATCATGTCATGATATTCTCACTCTGACCACTAGATGCAGCAGAGGATCAATCATGTCATGATATTCTCACTCTGACCACTAGATGCAGCAGAGGATCAATCATGTCATGATATTCTCACTATGACCACTAGATGCAGCAGAGGATCATTCATGTCATGATATTCTCACACTGACCACTAGATGCAGCAGAGGATCATTCATGTCATGATATTCTCACACTGACCACTAGATGCAGCAGAGGATCATTCATGTCATGATATTCTCACTCTGACCACTAGATGCAGCAGAGGATCAATCATGTCATGATATTCTCACTCTGACCACTAGATGCAGCAGAGGATCAATCATGTCATGATATTCTCACTATGACCACTAGATGCAGCAGAGGATCATTCATGTCATGATATTCTCACACTGACCACTAGATGCAGCAGAGGATCAATCATGTCATGATATTCTCACTATGACCACTAGATGCAGCAGAGGATCAATCATGTCATGATATTCTCACTCTGACCACTAGATGCAGCAGAGGATCAATCATGTCATGATATTCTCACTCTGACCACTAGATGCAGCAGAGGATCAATCATGTCATGATATTCTCACTCTGACCACTAGATGCAGCAGAGGATCAATCATGTCATGATATTCTCACTATGACCACTAGATGCAGCAGAGGATCAATCATGTCATGATATTCTCACACTGACCACTAGATGCAGCAGAGGATCATTCATGTCATGATATTCTCACTCTGACCACTAGATGCAGCAGAGGATCAATCATGTCATGATATTCTCACTCTGACCACTAGATGCAGCAGAGGATCAATCATGTCATGATATTCTCACTATGACCACTAGATGCAGCAGAGGATCATTCATGTCATGATATTCTCACACTGACCACTAGATGCAGCAGAGGATCATTCATGTCATGATATTCTCACTATGACCACTAGATGCAGCAGAGGATCAATCATGTCATGCTATTCTCACTATGACCACTAGATGCAGCAGAGGATCATTCATGTCATGATATTCTCACTCTGACCACTAGATGCAGCAGAGGGTCATTCATGTCATGCTATTCTCACTATGACCACTAGATGCAGCAGAGGATCATTCATGTCATGATATTCTCACTCTGACCACTAGATGCAGCAGAGGGTCATTCATGTCATGATATTCTCACTCTGACCACTAGATGCAGCAGAGGATCATTCATGTCATGATATTCTCACTGTGACCACTAGATGCAGCAGAGGATCAATCATGTCATGATATTCTCACTCTGACCACTAGATGCAGCAGAGGATCATTCATGTCATGCTATTCTCACTATGACCACTAGATGCAGCAGAGGATCATTCATGTCATGATATTCTCACTCTGACCACTAGATGCAGCAGAGGGTCATTCATGTCATGATATTCTCACTCTGACCACTAGATGCAGCAGAGGATCAATCATGTCATGATATTCTCACTCTGACCACTAGATGCAGCAGAGGATAAATCATGTCATGATATTCTCACTGTGACCACTAGATGCAGCAGAGGATCAATCATGTCATGATATTCTCACTCTGACCACTAGATGCAGCAGAGGGTCATTCATGTCATGATATTCTCACTCTGACCACTAGATGCAGCAGAGGATCATTCATGTCATGATATTCTCACTGTGACCACTAGATGCAGCAGAGGATCAATCATGTCATGATATTCTCACTCTGACCACTAGATGCAGCAGAGGATCATTCATGTCATGATATTCTCACTGTGACCACTAGATGCAGCAGAGGATCATTCATGTCATGATATTCTCACTCTGACCACTAGATGCAGCAGAGGATCATTCATGTCATGATATTCTCACTCTGACCACTAGACGGCAGCAGAGGATCAATCATGTCATGATATTCTCACTCTGACCACTAGACGGCAGCAGAGGATCATTCATGTCATGATATTCTCACTGTGACCACTAGATGCAGCAGAGGATCATTCATGTCATGATATTCTCACTGTGACCACTAGATGCAGCAGAGGATCAATCATGTCATGATATTCTCACTGTGACCACTAGATGCAGCAGAGGATCAATCATGTCATGATATTCTCACTGTGACCACTAGATGCAGCAGAGGATCATTCATGTCATGATATTCTCACTGTGACCACTAGATGCAGCAGAGGATCAATCATGTCATGATATTCTCACTGTGACCACTAGATGGCAGCAGAGGATCATTAATTGTCTCATTTTCACGTTTTGCTTTTGGATGTATATTTAGACATTATAAAATCACTATTATAACATTTAAAATCACTTTTTAGTCAAAGTTAAGCTTTTTATACTCAAGTATGAAGTAGCAAGAGCTTTCAGAAAACTAATTGAACTACTTGGATCACACAAATGACCTATTTTGAATTCAAATCAGCAATTTTCAGTGGACGGTGACAACTTCTCAGTTCCTCACAAATGTAAATCAAATCCCCCATTCACAAACATACATGACTTTTTTATTTTTTGAGCAAGAGATGCTTAGAATTGAACTGTTAATATTAATCGCTTTGCTCTATTAGGCAACAACGTTAAATATTGAATGATTTACAATGAATGAATAAGGTAAGCTTACCAATCTGTGTTAGTTCATTTTAATGTTTTTATTTCCCTTTTCTGTTCTGTTGCCCAGAATATTTATTTCCTCTATTTTGGTCGTGTGTCTGTGACAGTGATGTGTCGAAGGGTAAGCGGCTGATATGTTCTCAGTTTATAATAAATACATTTTTGAACTCATTAAAAATTCTAAACAACCATTAAATATTTTTTTTAATTCCCTTATGTTTTAATGTTTCATTACACAATAGCACAAGGCAAACATA
>CM041816.1:2514235-2591735 GCA_023376895.1 Aspiorhynchus laticeps
TAATAGGTGAGCGCCGGCCAATGAGATTGTCGTTTGCGCATTAGCTCCGCCCACTAACAGAGAACCTGTCAGTTCTTAAAAGCTGAAGAATTCCAAAGGAACTCTTCAACAAAGAACACAACAAAGAATATCGTTTACATGTAGCGCGTCAATTCTGCATGTTATGAAAGACCCGCGGACACGAAAACAACCCGCGGCAAACTGCGGACTCGGCAACATAGCGTGCAAACCTGATGCTTCCTCTGAAGACTGTTAGATGTGTTCGACCTGAAGCAGCGCTGCTGGACCGATCGCTGTGTGTCATCAAAGTACCGCGAGAGCTATAAGAGAGCGTCTCCTTATGCTTTCTCTCGCCGTGCTTTGATGACATACGATCGATCTTCAAGTCGAACACACCGCTTTACTCTCACGTGTCACAGTGTGATCGCAGCCTCTGCGGTTGAAGAATCGCGTTTTCTCATATCGCGATATTATCGCAATAAATCGTTCAGCCCTATATTCAACAGTAAACAATATCATCGATCGCTATTTTCCAGAGAAAACCTCAAACAGTTTTGTCTGAATAAATGTTGATCGTGACTAAATTAAAAATAGAGCCGTTCATTAAAAGTGTTGAGATGAGGTTTAGTGGCGTCTGACCCCGACCTGCACCTCTGTTGTGTATTCACTAAAACTAACAAATTAATTTGATTGAATTTGAGCTGGTGTTGTGGAGAGTTTTATTGTTTATTAGAGTACTATTAACCTTAACTGTCACCTGTGGGACGCTTGGCACTCTTTTGTTTGTTGTCCTTTTTCTCTTTCAAATCTTTTAGTAATCATCATAAATTATATATCAATTATGCACGGAGTGCTTTTCAGAACTTCCAGATAAAGATAAACCAGCTCGTAATCGTCCGGTGAAGCTCAGTTTATATGTGCTAGAGACTCTCACCGAAACCCCTCATGCTTATCAGAATCTGAGAAAAAAATCAACACCGTAAATAATGACATTAACATAGTTTCGTGTTATCAAAGAACATATCATTTTGAGTCTTGTAATCCCAGGAAACGTAACTGTACATTTAAATGCTGACACACTATCGTAACTGTTTAGGCATAATCTCTTAAACTACGTCGTAATGGTATTCTCCATAATCAATATCTTACCTTCAAAGCCATGAACACATTTTTAAAATCTTATAAAATTGTAAAGCCTTTATTATTTCTCAACTCTGTGCGGTGAAATTCACATTATTAAAGGTTCACTTTTCATTCATGAAGACGACGACGTGAAGAAATGTGGCAAAAACATGTCTCGGCGAACATGCTGCAGCTGCCATTTCAACTGTCTAGTTTTTTTTCACGTCTTCTGATTTATTATAAAATAAATATTATAACAAATTTAGTACTTTATCATACTGAAGTATAAAGTATAGCGAGTGCAGGAAGTCACTTGTCATTTAAATAAATAAGGCCAGAATTATTTAAATACCTAAATACAAAATAAATAAGTTGGTATAACAATAATGCATTCAATATTTTGAAATGTTTAGATTTAATTTAATAACTACATCGTTTAAGTTTTATCCAACACAGACTTGCTGCTGTAGTTTTGTTAGTCTGAATTTAGTCTAAATCACTTGCTATTTTGACATCGGCTCGTCAGATGATTCATTCGTTGCCACTGTCAATCATAGCAATAATTCACTCACGCAAATAATTCATAATTCATTCACGTTTGTCATTCCTGAAACAGTATACGTGGACGTTTGGTCCTCTTAGACAAATAAAACTTTTCTCCAAATTGTGAATGGATTATGTAGAAAAACCGAGCAAAGGACGCTCCCCATTCGGCTTTAAACTGAAGCCCGAACCCGAGATCGTCCGACCCGACCCGAGCGGCACAGTTAAATTTAAAGCCCGAACCCGTCCCGAACCCAAAATCTTTTTTTTTTCACAACGAATAGCCAAATTTTTTTAAAAAGAGAGAAAGATGCTGTATTTCACGATTGCATGCAATGATCAGTAAACAAATACATGTAAAGTAGATTCATCGAGGCTCGGCCAGCTCACAAGGCAAACGAAAAAACACTTACCAGTTATGAAAGGTTATGAACATCAGGTGCAGCGGTTAATTCTGCCCAGTTTTTGAATGGTTGTATATAGGGATGGGTACCGAAACTCGGTATTTAATCGGTCTCGGGGCTAAATTATGAAAGACCGGAGTATCGATAAGCTCTGACGTTATCGGTTCTGCTGTCGGTACTGGAGAAATTAAGAAAACACACATACATGATTCTTTGTTGCTATATATACAGTATATACATTAATTAGCTCATTTTCTCTCACCAGAGTTGCCAGCTGTTTTTATGTGCAATAATATTCAATCATTTGTCTATTATGCATTTTTGCTATTCCCAATTCAGAAGCGAGATCACGCTCACGTGGAGGAGCTTCAGCACGCGCAACATAAGCCCTGTTTAATTATGATGAGATAACTAACTATTCAAACATCTGCTTACTTTAGGCCTGTGGCTGTTATATTAAGATAAGCTTATTTTTTTACTTCGATTTTGGCTTCTAATGATTATAGCCGCGTTTCTTCTAGCACAACTTCCATCCCTTTACAGCGGCGCGCACTCGTTCCTCCCTAACCAACACTTAACGTCAGAATCATCATCGGTGATTGTTGTAAGATGCCGTCTTTACTGTTGCTAAATTGCGGGACATGTTTGATATTAAAACGTTGAAACATCTGCACAAGAGACGCTGTTTCCCAGGCTGAAATGTGTGTGTGTGTGTGTGTGCGTGCCTGCGCAGCGGAGGAGCGCGCTCCAAAACGGACAAATAGACACAAAATATGTCCAAATGGCCGGCTACGAGAGTATTCACTTAAACACCGTTTATGTCTTAAGTGGGCGAGAACAGTTGGGAGAAAATCCGATGCGTGTCAATACATTTTCTTAAAGTGGCAGACTGGCGCTTCGATGTTAATAAAAGAACAAAATGTGAGAGAAAATCCCCCACAGCTCTTAATCTGAATAACGTTATAGCTTTAATAAGCATTAATCTATCAATACATACAGTGAAAACTATGCAGTTCATTTACATTTGATTACTTTTAGATTTATTTTGTAAATATTACTTGAACATTCATGTTACCTTCATTGAAAAATGAAAGCACTGTTTATTTCATTTCAGTTGTATATTTGTTTTGTATTTGTCAGTTTTTTTTTTACTTTGTTTCTTTGTTCATGTTCTTACTGTATCTTATGTATATAAAACACTAAAAATGCCTGCACACTGGTGCATTTACAAATTGATGTTTTAGGCTATATTCATTTAATTAAATATTTATTTTGCATTTCAGAATATAAAGCAATGTTAATTCAGCTACTAATCTGTCATATATGTATGTATATATATCTATCTATCTATCTCTCAAAAAGTACCGATAAGAATACCGTTAAAGTACCGGATCGATAAGCGGTATCGGTAAGAGTAGTAATACCGTTAAAGTACCGGATCGATAAGCGGTATCGGTAAGAGTAGTAATACCGTTAAAGTACCGGATCGATAAGCGGTATCGGTAAGAGTAGTAATACCGTTAAAACCTTAACGATACCCATCCCTAGTTGTATATGACAAGACCATAATTCTTCCACCGTGCAAATTATGGTCATTTTCGTCAGTTAAGGCTCGTTAGCATTCGGCGTACTTTAAATCAGACACGGAGATGTAGTGCGGTAAGATCGCATTTATTTGAATTAATTAATCATTTATTTGAATTAGCGAGACAGAGAGAGAGAGGGATGAAAGTTGCGTGTGAACCTACGTCTGCGCGTCTCTCTCTACAAGCAATGAGGCTTACTTCAAAAACTGTGATTTTACCCCTCATTGCAGAGAAATATAACGTTGCGAGTCAGTCGAAGCTATTTTACTAATAAAAGTGTCTGTGCTGTGTTCGCTGCGCGATCGCTCTGATATCTGTGTGCAATAATTTGTGTGTGCGTCTATGAAATCTTATGGCGGTCTCCTCCCCCTTAGTGGGCGGAGTCAAGTGTCATATTACGCATATCATTATAACATATCATTGGAAAAGTCTGAGCCTTTTGTGAGAGAAGTAATATTGACAGAGAAAACTAGACATTTGTGACAGAAAAATGCATTAAAAAAAATTCAATGGAGTTTGGATGTCACCCGGTGGCTGTTTGTGGTATAACACCCTAAATAACATCTCACAGGAACATCAATTTTTTTTTTTCATATCAACTTTAAATTTGGAACATAGCTTATTTAGACACAAGGCTGCAATTTTATAGTAAAACCTGTTATGTAAAATATTTATTATATATAAAATTTAATTAAATTAGTACAGTGTATTTTCTTTAGTCAATTTAAACTTCTATAACTTTTTGATACTTTAATTTTCTGATTAAAAAATCCACGTTTTCAATAATCTGCTGATTGTCTTCTTTAAAAAGAGACCAACCTTAAGTCTGTATTCCAAAGTGTTCATAAATGACAATTTAAGTTTGGATAGTGCACTTTTTTCATGCCTATTTTAAAAAAATAGGGGGTGACGGTTAACGGGTTAATAATTAGAAAGGAGAGTTCATTACTGAATGGCTTGAGCAGCTTTGTAGGGAGTAGTAGAAATTTCCCAGGAAGCTCCTACAATGTCTGGTATGAGCAAACACTAGTCTATATGAGAATGAGCCTAAACTCAATAAACATTTGTGGTTGAATCACCTGTATTAGTTTGATTTAAAGACAGCTTGGACACACATAGTCGATGCTCGCCGCTATTTTTTATTCAATTTATAATTTATAAGTCTGAAACGTTAAAGAGCCACAGCTGAATAGTTTGGGAATTGGGCCGCAGCCAGTTAAAGCACTAATGCTTGTCCCATGGTTCTTTGCAGTGGTCCAACTCCTCCTCAAGAAACCTCAGAGCGGCCAAGGACATGCAGAACTACAGACACGGATATCCAGTAAGAGTTTGACATTATCTACCATGATAAACTAATAGTGCACTTTGAGTTCGTTACAAACCCCTGACGTGCTGATCTTCTATCATCTCGCTGTAGAACATCAATGAAGAGGAGTGTCCCGAAGAAAGAATGACTAACTTAAAATTCTATCTCAATGAAATTAAATCTTCACCTGATGGTACGTCTCCACTTTCTCTTGAGCTGCAATAGCAAGTCTATGGAAGCCCGTTTACGCCACCGAATAAAAAATAAAAAAGGTAATTGCAACTTTTTATCTCTCAAATCTGACTTTCTTTTCTCAGAATTGCGTGATATAAACTCGCAATTCTGAGAACATATTAGTCTTTTTTTCCCATTCAAAATTTGACTTTATAACTCGCAATAGCGAGTTTATATCTCGTAATTCTGAGAAAAAAAGTCAGAATTGCGAGAAAAAGTCCGAATTGCGATTTTATATCACAATTCTAAGAAAAAAAGTCAGAATTGCGAGAAAAAGTCAGAATTGTGAGTTTATATCACAATTCTAAGAAAAAAAGTCAGAATTGCGAGAAAAAGTCAGAATTGCAAGTTTATATCACAATTCTAAGAAAAAAAGTCAGAATTGCGAGTTTATATCACAATTCTAAGAAAAAAAGTCAGAATTGCGAGAAAAAAGTCAGAATTGCGAGAAAAAAGTCAGAATTGTGAGAAAAAGTCAGAATTGTGAGTTTATATCACAATTCTAAGAAAAAGTCAGAATTGCGATTTTATATCACAATTCTAAGAAAAAAAGTCATAATTGCGAGAAAAAGTCATAATTGCGAGAAAAAAGTCATAATTGCGAGTTTGTATCACAATTCTAAGAAAAAAAAGTCAGAATTGCGAGAAAAAAGTCAGAATTGCGAGAAAAAGTCAGAATTGTGAGAAAAAATCTGAATTGCGAGGAAAAGTCAGAATTGTGAGAAAAAAGTCAGAATTGCGAGTTTATATCACAATTCTAAGAAAAAAAGTCAGAATTGTGAGAAAAGTCAGAATTGCGAGGAAAAAGTCAGAATTGTGAGAAAAAGTCAGAATTGTGAGAAAAAGTCAGAATTGCGAGAAAAGTCAGAATTGCGAGGAAAAAGTCAGAATTGTGAGAAAAAGTCAGAATTGCGAGAAAAAGTCAGAATTGCGAGGAAAAAGTCATAATTGCGAGTTTGTATCACAATTCTAAGAAAAAAAGTCAGAATTGTGAGAAAAAGCCAGAATTGCGAGAAAAAAGTCAGAATTGCGAGAAAAGTCAGAATTGCGAGAAAAAGTCAGAATTGCGAGTTTCTCACAATTCTAAGAAAAAAAGTCAGAATTGTGAGAAAAAAGTCAGAATTGCGATAAAAAAGTCAGAATTGTGAGAAAAAGTCAGAATTGTGAGAAAAAAAGTCAGAATTGCGAGAAAAAAGTTAGAATTGCGAGAAAAAAAGTCAGAATTGCGAGAAAAAAGTCAGAATTGCGAGAAAAAAGTCAGAATTGTGAGAAAAAAGTCAGAATTGTGAGAAAAAGTCAGAATTGCGAGTTTCTCACAATTCTAAGAAAAAAAGTCAGAATTGTGAGAAAAAAGTCAGAATTGCGATAAAAAGTCAGAATTGTGAGAAAAAGTCAGAATTGCGAGAAAAAGTCAGAATTGCGAGAAAAAAAGTCAGAATTGCGAGAAAAAAGTCAGAATTGCGAGAAAAAAGTCAGAATTGCGAGTTTCTCACAATTCTAAGAAAAAAAGTCAGAATTGTGAGAAAAAAGTCAGAATTGCGATAAAAAAGTCAGAATTGTGAGAAAAAGTCAGAATTGTGAGAAAAAAGTCAGAATTGCGAGAAAAAAGTCAGAATTGCGAGAAAAGTCAGAATTGCGAGTTTCTCACAATTCTAAGAAAAAAAGTCAGAATTGCGAGATAAAAAGTCGCAATAACCTTTTTTTTATTGAGTGGCGGAAACGGGCGTCCATACAAGTCCCTAGTTGAGGTGTGTTGCGCTTCTGTTGCTGTTTGCTGTGTTTTTGAGCTCTTGTCATGTTTCTCAGATGTGTCGATTGAGACCTTTCACACCGAGTGGAGAACAGATTACAAACGACTGGAGAGAGTTCACTCCTACATTCAGTGGTAAGAAACGCCTCTATAACGGATCCTCCTGATGATTGCTTTGCTCTGTGAGGGATTGAGACCGTATCTGTCCAACTCTCCTTTTGTTAAGCGGATGAAATGCTTTGCAATAGGGCTGTAATGCTATCGGATCGGTGCGTGCTCGGTTTTGACGTCACGGTACACTAGGGCTGTCAAATTGGCTGAAAAACTCAATTCGAATTTTGTATTAAAATATTATCAATATTCGAGTTTAAAAGGCATAATTTCTGTTAGGAGGGAAAAAAACTTTTGTCTTCTCTCCTGAGGCGCACCGAGCAAAATATCACTAATGCACGATTCTTCAAAGCAATAAAATAACACGACTATCTTTGAAAAACGTCATAATGTTTAAAAACCATATATAATTAATTACGTTGCTTAAACAATTAGAAACAACAAGCATCGTGTGTAAGCATGCATAGTTTAATACAAAGGACCGAAAACCAATCACAAAGAGTGCTTTTTCATTTAAAAACATGAGATGCATAAAAACCGGCATACAGTCTCAAGACATGTTTTTAAAAGTTGAACATTAATTTTACATGCTTTCTAAACATGCAGCTCTCTTGTGTGAGACGTGAGAGTAACGCTGATAGATGTTTCTATAGAAAATGTGATAATATGCGTTCTGTGTGAACGGCTTGGGTTCAGTTTTGAGGTAAATAACATCTTCTCTGCATCGATTTTCTCTTTTTCTGCTGTATTTTGAATGAGCAGCGCTGCATCTAGTGGCTTCAGCTGGTTATCTAGGGCTCTATGATGTCCGTGATGTAGAAAACACAGACGGGATCCAGTCATAAAAACTGAATTTACAGTTTAATGTCACGGAGTTTGTCAAAGTTTGGATGCATTAATCAAAAGCAGGTCATTACACTTAAATCAAATGGTGATCTGGACTAGTATCTGATGTAAATCTGAATCCTGCATGTGTCTCTGTGTGAATGGAGCAGGGTTTTGTTTACTACATACACAGAGCGCGTGATTTCAGCGTCTGACGTCTCAATGAAGACATAAATACATCAACAATATCTCCAAAACTGATCAAAACCAGCATTTTACCATTTCATTTGAGTAAAACTAGTCATATCATATACACACAGAACTTTACTCGGCAACCCGTCAAAATAAAAGTCCTGTTTAACTTGAAGACATTGTGCCAGAAATAGCTATATTACTATTATTTACTAGAATGTACGTAATACTACTGTTGAAAAATAATAACACTTTATTTTTTAAAGAAATAATCACAAAATATTTTAATTTTAATAGTAAATCCCCTTTATTCACCAAAAATGTAAATGTTTAATTTTAATTAATTAAAAGATAAATTAAATCAATGTTTTATGGCTTCATCTGATAACCAGTAAAATTTAAATACAGTATTTCTGAGGGGGGGGGGGCATTTCATAAGCTACTGTAAGAATAAATTAAAATTGTTTGTATGCATTCAATTAATCAGACGTGCTAAAACACAGAATTTGGTAACAATAAGACATAAGGTGATAATTTTGTTTTACATTTCATACGACCCTAAACATGTAATTTTTGTTACACTTTTAATAAATTAATGTTAAATTGTATAAGTTTCATGATTTTAATTAATTACACATGCTTATTTGACCATTAAAAAGGAGTCCAGAAAAATTAAAACGGAAAAAAATGAATTTAGAAAAACATAAAACGGATTTCATAGGGCCCTAGATAGGTATAAAACAGCATTAAAATGCAATGACACTCACATCGTCGTCACATCTCGTGCACCACTGATAAAGCTGCCTGACGCACCTACAATTCGAATGCAAAAACGTTGCATTTTTTATTTTAAATTCGACAAATATTCAAAATTCAAATTTTTTTTTGCACAGCAGGGGGAAACTAAACCTAACATTGCTTATTATTATTATTATTATTAAACAGTGGTTTACTGAACAAATTGCTATTTCTTTAAATAAATTCAATTATAATGAAAATGTTCCACCTATAAACTATAGGAAGCCCTTTTATAAGGTTACAGTTAACAACAGAGCGCAAACTTAGTCAATTAATATTTATTTTTAACTATAATAATCAACATTCAACTTAAAAAAAAAAAGTGTATGCAAACACGTAAATTGCACATTTAAGTTAACTTCTAAATTATAAAATTTATATTTGTTGTTGAAATATATTAATTTACACAGTGGCTGCCATAACTGATTTATTTAAACATACATTAAATAATTAAGACATCACTAACAGGCTTAGTAAAATATAATGAGTATATAGTCTAATATTTGGCGAAATGCTCTTCTCTAGACTTGATTTCTCTAGTAAATAACGAGCTGTGGACACTGATGACTTGCTTGAGGTAAATATTGTTTACAAGCTGTTTTATTGACGTCTTTCTGTGGTTGAAACACTGAGTGAGGCATGAGATGTTTATTTCACATTAAAACTAGCAGTAAAGATGATCGAACCGAGGCGTTTATACAGCGATCTGTCGCGCCACATCACAATACTATAATCAAATAAAACAATGCATTATTAAAACCTGCTGGAAAATTGGAAACTGGTTAATTTCATTCCAATATTTTCTTCCAGTAAAGTCTACATTTGTGGGCTGCTGTCATTTCTCATTTAGGTTTTTTGGTTTAGAGACTCTTATTGTGAAATTTATTTGATTCTATTGTTCAAAGAGCGCCAAAGCAACATTTATTGTCTGAATTTCCTGAAAAAATAGACATAATTTGAAAGATGATACTTTGTTTCTTACAATATGTGTCCCTGCAGCACAAAAGCAGTCTTAAGTCGCTATATTTGTAGCAATAGCCAACAATACATTGTATGGGTCAAAATTATTGATTTTTCTTTTATGCCAAAAATCATTAGGATATTAAGATCATGTTCCATGAAGATATTTAGTAAATTCCCTACCGTAAATATATCTAAACTTAATTTTTGATTAGTAATATGCATTGCTAAGAACTTAATTTGAACAACTTTAAAGGTGATTTTCTCAATATTTTGATTTTTTTGCACCCTCAGATTCCAGATTTTCAAATAGTTGCATCTCAACCAAATATTGTCCTATAATAACAAACCATACATCAATGGAAAGATTATTTATTCAGCTTCAGATTAGGGATGTGCGCTACGACTAATTTGACTGTCGTTTAAATGGAAGTTTTGTATCCGACTAGTCGACTAGTCTAAAAGCTAGAAACCCCCCAAAAATGGCAAAAGAAAAAAAACTGTGCATGTGTCTATATAACAGCATACACTAGAAATACTTAATCTTTGAATCACTGTCAAATCCCTCAATGAATTCTGCAAAAAATAGGTCACGATTATGCCGTATGCTTGCCTCGCGTTATCATCATTTAATTTTAGGCGGTCCTTAAACAGAAAAAAGGAAGAGCATACACTCTTCATAAACCAGTGCATAGCTTATTTATTCAGATCAGCTGGAGCAATGCAGAAATGGAAAATCAATCAATAGACTGACAGAATTCTTCATTGTCATAACGTTAGCCAACATATTACAACACAAGTCAAAAACAATAGGAAAGTTTATCAAGGAATAGCATTAAAACGGCGTTTAAAAATGTACTTCGTGTTGGCTATATTATCTAAAAACAAAACAAAGCTCGTTTTACTTACTCAGACCGTGCGCATTTGTTCAGTGAATTTAACATGTTAACGTGGTCTGGCGAAAGACGGGACTAGAGGCGATTCTGCACTTGAAAAAAAACCCCGCGCTCGGCGGGAACTGAAGTCACAGGCAAGCAGAGAGAGATAACTACAAGCAAGCACACAGTCTCGAAAAGATCCTGGAAATCCCGCAGCACCACCGAAGTGGGTCTTCGTTTAGAGGAATAGACGGCGCGGATAGGATCGCGGACCGCAGCGGCAGGTTGTAGTGTATGACATGATTGACATTTGGCTTTGGCTAGACTCCAAGCTAACGCATACGTGCCTGTATTGAATATGATTACGCATCGCTCCAGTAAAGTTATTGTAAGCCAATCTGACATTACACAGTTTACACACAACTTTCCATTTCCTTCTCATTCAAAATAATCCCACACTTTGCTGGTCTTTCGCGTGGAGCTCGCCGCAACTGACATAAAGAAAACGCATGCGAGGTCTGAGGTAAAAATATAGCTCCCGCCCAGATACGCTTTTAAAAATATTTAAATATTTTGATATGTATTCTTTTTCAAAAGTTTTATTTTAACTTATTTAATGTAACGTTAAAATGATGGTAATTTGAATGATAAAATCATCATGTTTTTTTTTCTCTCGTGTAAGCGACTATTGTTTTCAGTGTCGACTAGTAGGAGCTTTAGTCGACTAGACCCGCGCATCCCTACTTCAGATTACCGTATTGACCCAAATACAAGACGACCCTGATTATAAGACGACCCCCCTTTTTCCAGATGTACCTTTTGGAAAACCAAATCTTGTTTTTTTGTTTTTTTTCTCTGTAAAACATGTTTTTTATTTTTTTTTATTTTTTTTTCATATTTCATATTTTTCATATTTTAATTTTTGTTTTGAAAGTATGGTAAATACTGGTTAAATGTACCAACAATGACATTTAAAAATATAACTTTTTGATATACCATAAAAATAACAGGTAGCCCATCTGAATTATATAACATTTAGTCTATCCATCTCATAGTCAACATTTTATTAACAGTAGAAGTGAAATCTTACTGTAGTCTTCAAATCTGGGTACCATGTTTTAAAATCACTTACAGATGAAGTTTGTTCCCATCAGGCTACAGTCACGACTCTGTAAGCTTTTCTTTTTCTTGTGTTTTCACTCGTGATCTTTACAAAACACATATATTGCATATTTCATAACACACTCGTTTTATGCATATTTGGCTCCACCTATTGTCGTGGGTGCATTATTAACATGTCAAAGTCTAGACCCCGAATATAAGACGACTGCGTTTTTT
Source organism: Aspiorhynchus laticeps (assembly GCA_023376895.1). Taxonomy (NCBI): domain Eukaryota; kingdom Metazoa; phylum Chordata; class Actinopteri; order Cypriniformes; family Cyprinidae; genus Aspiorhynchus; species Aspiorhynchus laticeps. The sequence continues at coordinate 2,526,283 of CM041816.1, forward strand.
CAGATGTATTTCCAAGACATTGTCTTATATTCGGGTCAATGTATAAATATCAATTTTGAAAAATTGACCCTCATGACTGGTTTTGTGCTCCAGGGTCAACATATAAAACTGGAAGTTTCCAATGAAGTCGTGCAGTGGTTGAAACAACACTGTGTTATGCGCACCAAACCGAAAGACCCGTACTGGACATGTTCAGTATGAATGCGTGAACCGTTACTGTGTTGTTTGTAGGTTGTTCCCTCTGCGAGAGCCAGGAGTCAACTACATGGCTGCAGAGCTCACCAAGAAGGAGATCCAAGTAAGTCACGACGATCCCGATCTCTTAATAAACCCTGTTCCAGAGACGCTAAACTGTGCTGTGGCACTGAAGCTGTCTCTCGTCCTGTCGTCCGCAGGCCTTCAGGGAGAGCGATGAGGCTAAGAGTCGTCTTCTGGACTCCTACGAGCTCATGCTGGGTTTCTACGGCATACAGCTGCTCAACAGAGAAAGCGGAGAGGTGAAGCGCGGAGAGAACTGGAGGGAGAGATTCGCCAATCTAGAGAGGTGAGGAGACTCCTGCCTGTCCTGAGACGAGCAGCAGTCATAAAACATCTTATAAAACCTTCCTTCAAATGAAACGCTGGCTGTTTATTGTTCTGCTAGTGTACAGAAGAAATCTACTGTTTAGTATCCAGGCATTCAGTAAGTTCCTCACCAGTACTGGTTCACAGGCCTCCCATCAGAAAAGCGTGCCCGTACTTTCTTAGTCTCTTTTTAATACTGTTTTGAATATGGATATGAGCAGGAGGTGTGTGTCAGGTTTTGTATGCATGTTACCACATGTCGTTCGTTATGGTGGGGGTCTGATACTTGGTGACTGAGATAGTCAATTGGCTGAGGCTATTTACACCGACTCCGCCCACCACCGTGTGACTCAGATAGTCAATTGGCTGAGGCTATTTACACCGACTCCGCCCACCACCGTGTGACTCAGATAGTCAATTGGCTGAGGCTATTTACACCGACTCCGCCCACCACCGTGTGACTGAGATAGTCAATTGGCAGAGGTTATTTACACCGACTCCGCCCACCACCGTGTGACTGAGATAGTCAATTGGCAGAGGCTATTTACACTGACTCCGCCCACCACCGTGTGACTGAGATAGTCAATTGGCTGAGGCTATTTACACGGACTCCGCCCACCACCGTGTGACTGAGATAGTCAATTGACAGAGGCTATTTACACCGACTCCGCCCACCACCGTGTGACTGAGATAGTCAATTGGCAGAGGCTATTTACACAGACTCCGCCCACCACCTGACTTTGCAGCAGTTGGAATTGAACTGCTGTGTCGTCTGGCCAGAGGAGAAATGGCCCCCCGACTGAGCCTGGTTTCTCCCAAGGTTTTTTTCTCTGTTCTGTCACCGATGGAGTTTTGGTTCCTTGCCGCTGTCGCCTCTGGCTTGCTTAGTTGGGGACACTTCATTTCCAGCAATGTCGTCGACTTGATTGAACAAAATTTTTTTTGAACTGAACTGAGCTGGACGATGCCATCACTGAATTCAACAATGAAATGCCTTTAACTGAAAATTGAGTGTTTAATCTTGTCATTTTACATTATTGACACTATTTTCCCATTTTGATATTGTGCAGTTGCTTTGTCACAATTTGTATTGTTAAAAGCGCTATATAAATAAAGGTGACTTGACTTGACTTGACCACCGTGTGACTGAGATAGTCAATTGGCTGAGGCTATTTACACTGACTCCGCCCACCACCGTGTGACTCAGATAGTCAATTGGCAGAGGCTATTTACACCGACTCCGCCCACCACCGTGTGACTGAGATAGTCAATTGGCTGAGGCTATTTACACTGACTCCGCCCACCCACCACCGTGTGACTGAGATAGTCAATTGGCAGAGGCTATTTACACTGACTCCGCCCACCACCGTGTGACTCAGATAGTCAATTGGCAGAGGCTATTTACACCGACTCCGCCCACCACCGTGTGACTCAGATAGTCAATTGGCTGAGGCTATTTACACCGACTCCGCCCACCACCGTGTGACTGAGATAGTCAATTGGCAGAGGCTATTTACACCGACTCCGCCCACCACCGTGTGACTGAGATAGTCAATTGGCAGAGGCTATTTACACCGACTCCGCCCACCACCGTGTGACTGAGATAGTCAATTGGCAGAGGCTATTTACACCGACTCCGCCCACCACCGTGTGACTGAGATAGTCAATTGGCAGAGGCTATTTACACCGACTCCGCCCACCACCGTGTGACTGAGATAGTCAATTGGCAGAGGCTATTTACACCGACTCCGCCCACCACCGTGTGACTGAGATAGTCAATTGGCAGAGGCTATTTACACCGACTCCGCCCACCACCGTGTGACTGAGATAGTCAATTGGCAGAGGCTATTTACACCGACTCCGCCCACCACCGTGTGACTGAGATAGTCAATTGGCAGAGGCTATTTACACCGACTCCGCCCACCACCGTGTGACTCAGATAGTCAATTGGCAGAGGCTATTTACACCGACTCCGCCCACCACCGTGTGACTGAGATAGTCAATTGGCAGAGGCTATTTACACCGACTCCGCCCACCACCGTGTGACTCAGATAGTCAATTGGCAGAGGCTATTTACACCGACTCCGCCCACCACCGTGTGACTGAGATAGTCAATTGGCAGAGGCTATTTACACTGACTCCGCCCACCACCGTGTGACTCAGATAGTCAATTGGCAGAGGCTATTTACACCGACTCCGCCCACCACCGTGTGACTCAGATAGTCAATTGGCTGAGGCTATTTACACGGACTCCGCCCACCACCGTGTGACTGAGATAGTCAATTGGCAGAGGCTATTTACACCGACTCCGCCCACCACCGTGTGACTGAGATAGTCAATTGGCAGAGGCTATTTACACCGACTCCGCCCACCACCGTGTGACTGAGATAGTCAATTGGCAGAGGCTATTTACACCGACTCCGCCCACCACCGTGTGACTGAGATAGTCAATTGGCAGAGGCTATTTACACAGACTCCGCCCACCACCGTGTGACTGAGATAGTCAATTGGCTGAGGCTATTTACACTGACTCCGCCCACCCACCACCGTGTTACTCAGATAGTCAATTGGCAGAGGCTATTTACACCGACTCCGCCCACCACCGTGTGACTGAGATAGTCAATTGGCTGAGGCTATTTACACTGACTCCGCCCACCCACCACCGTGTGACTGAGATAGTCAATTGGCTGAGGCTATTTACACCGACTCCGCCCACCACCGTGTGACTGAGATAGTCAATTGGCTGAGGCTATTTACACCGACTCCGCCCACCACCGTGTGACTCAGATAGTCAGCTCCAGTGGTGTAGATGGTAAAGTGCATGCTGTAGTCTTTTTTTATGCGATCAACCTGAGTTCAAATCCACCTTTTTTCCTCCCTTTTCAAATCTCATATCACATCAGAAAAGCATTTATTTTCAACAAAAATGAAGGAAATAATCGAAAAGTTGAAAATAAAGTATCGAGTAGGATTAGGGAGGGCTTTATTGTCCCAAAAAGGCAGCATCCATTTAATAATTTGAATTAAAATTATAGTTTACACTCAATGCGTTATTATTGCATACTGTTTTATAATATACTACAATACTGAGGTGCCACTATTTGCAATATATGTAGTATAAATAGCAGAAAATCCTGCTATTTTAACAGTGTAAATGCATCTATTGCTATTTACACAGAGCAAATATGCCATAAAATATCTTTATACCTAAGGATTTATACCTTTTTAGTACCTTTTAGCTTATATGTACCTACACGAGGTGACTATTTGACTTATAACAAAAACACAACAATGTCTAAAAGCTGCTGTGTGACGAGGTGGACAGCAAACAAGCTAAAAAACCCAGAACTAAGATTTTATAAGCTGTCGACCCCAAAAAACGAGCATTTAAGGACACAAATATTTGTAGATGTCAGGGTATTTCACATTGGGCCATTCAGTTGGATCATTTCTCAAACAAAAGGTATGTAAAATTTAGTTTCTCAATATATCTCCTCCTCTCAGGTTCGCATAGTGTGGTGAAATAATCCTTTGACATGGTTAAAATAATGAATGGTTTATGTCGCCGATTACATTTCACTCCAGTGGCCGCAGTTCTCAGAGTAATATGATGCGTTGCACTCATTTTTTTGGGTCGACAGCTTATTAAAACCTAGTTTTTAGCTTGTTTGCTGTCCACCTCGTCACACAGCAGCTTTTAGGCATTGTTGTGTTTTTGTTATACATTTACATTTACATTTACATTTATGCATTTAGCAGACGCTTTTATCCAAAGCGACTTACATTGCATACAAGTTACAGTTTTTTTACATTTTTATCAGCTCTTATAAGTCAGAAATGACAAGAAGGCAGCTTCCAGCAATGCAAAGTCAATGGAGAGCATTGGATTGCTTCCCTCCCGGTGGGCGTGGCCTAAATGCGCTCTGTCTCTATTGCTTGAATATATTGATTCCATGGAGATAGGAGAAAATAGAATTGACTCTGTTAATAAATATCAAAATGTTTTTTGAAGAGACACTTAAAAACACTGTTTTAAAAGCTAGATGACAGTTTCATTATCACTCAATTGTCTACATTGGTGCTTGGACCCTGATGATTTCTGATTGCAGTTGTATTTGTTTAGTTTTTTTTGGAATGAGAACATTAAAAACATTTTATACAATAGGGATGCACGATATCGGAATCGGACGATAATGGCTTTAAATGTACATATCGGCTGGATATTAAAAATGATACCGATATGTCTCACCGATAAGAGGAATACATTAACTCACATGTGTGTTAGTGATTAGATCAGCAGTGTGTGACTCATTCCTGAAGCACAGTTTGGTCTGAATTATGATTATATTGAGTGTTATGGATGGCTGTATTTAATCTGTGAAGCACTACAGAATGTGTTCGGTGAGTGATAGAGTAAACCGTAATAGCTCCTCCGGGTCAGTAAGGAGGTTTAATCTGTAGGGGGCGCTGTTGGACTACTTTAATTACATTAAAAGTAAAATAGCTACACAAGTAACATTTAGACTGTTTCTGATTAAATAAAGCAGTAATTGATGTCATAAAATAATGAGTATGTTTTGATTTAAATGTCAGAAGCTATAGCTTACACGAATAAAATTCAAATAAAAAACACAAACATGACACTTGTAAATAAAATAAAACCGATTTATTCATTAATGTGTAATATGTTTTATTTTTTAAACAAATTATGAGCTCTAAAAGATTTTCAGAATTTTTACAACTCTTGTTTTAGACCGTCTACAAATGTTAAATCTTATAAATAAAATGTTAAGGTTACTACTGCATCTTTTTCGAAAAAAATAATAAATGCAGCGCTTGATATATAGTTTATTTATAGTTATTTTCAAAGCTTCAATGTACTGTCAAAAAACTTCATTATTGTTTATTTACTTCTAAAAAATAAGTTCTTGTTAAAAACTAACCAAAATTAAAAATATATTTTGCTTATAATTTCTGCACAGGAGGGACTTGGTGTTGTTTCCAAACAAAGGGAAATATATCGGTATCGATATCGGCCAAAATTAGTTGAAAAATATCGGTATATCGGCAAAAATCCATCGGTGCATCGCTATTATACAATCATGTTCTTGTCTGACATTTTAGACATTTGACTTTTTAAAAAAAAAAAATATTTTAATTTATTAATCACTATTAATGAAACCAGTTTTGTCACCAAACAAATCTGCAGTTTATTGAAGGGCTTTCCACTAGGGCTGAACGATTAATTGCATTTGTGATAATATCGCGATATGAGAAAACGCGATTCTTCAACCGCAGAGGCTGCGATTACACTGTGACACGCGAGAGTAAAGCGGTGTGTTCGACTTGAAGATCGATCGTATGTCATCAAAGCACGGCGAGAGAAAGCATAAGGAGACGCTCTCGTATAGCTCTCGCAGTACTTTGATGACACACAGCGATCGGTCCAGCAGCGCTGCTTCAGGTCGAACACATCTAACAGTCTTCAGAGGAAGCATCAGGTTTGCACGCTATGTTGCCGAGTCCACAGTTTGCCGCGGGTTGTTTTCGTGTCCGCGGGTCTTTCATAACATGCAGAATTGACGCGCTACATGTAAACGATATCCTTTGTTGTGTTTTCTGTCAAAATAACGGAGTTCTTTGGAATTCTTCAGCTTTTAAGAACTGCCGGGTTCTCCGCTAGTGGGCGGAGCTACTGCGCAAACGACAATCTCATTGGCCGGCGCTCACCTATTATCATCCCTGTTTTGATTTCAGCGAATCAGTTCGAGCGAACGCAGACAACCTGATTAATATTCATGAACCCAGCAGCTTAGTGCATTTTATATTGTTATTAGTGGTATAATTCGTAGTAGTTTTGTTATCTTATCAGTATTGTTTGTAGTTTTCTTTTTCCTTTTTTTATAGAAACACTAAATGACAAACAATATCTTAAGCACCAGTCCTAAGTTCAGTCAACATGACAAATACATTCATACATGCTTATTCTAATTACTAAAGTTATATCATCATATAATGCTAAAATGTAATGCTAAATTATCATAATATCATATTATAATGTTTTGACTGACTGATGCCAAGTTAGATATTTAAAAAAACTGTGCCATTTTACAAACATAAGCTTTATATATATATTAGTATATTAGATAATTCATATTAGTCTGGTGAGTAAACAAAAAAAAATGACAAGCCAGTGGAGATTATATTGCCAAGGTGTCTATAGAGGGTTGATAATATTTGCAATAATCAATATAATTTGATAGGTGTCTCTCACATTGTGCCACAGAAACATTACAATAGTGTAGATTAGTGTGCAATGTTTTATTATGATAATGCATTATATTTAGCATTCATTTAACATTTAATATTGGGACATCCAAGTTATTTGACATATTTGAACATTAAAAAAAAAGCAACAATAGTTACTTTCCCTGGTAATTAGTTTATTTATAACGATGTAACTCAGCTACTATTTGTGAGAAGTAACTAGTAATATAACTAATTACTTTTTTAAAGTAACGTGCCCAACACTGCATACTATACAATGATTTATTGCTTGTCTTTGTTGAATAATACAGAATATAAAGAGCTTTCAAAAATAATCGCATATTAAATCGCAATATTGGTAAAAAAAATCGCAATTAGATTATTTTCCAAAATCGTTCGGCCCTAGTTTCCAGACAGCATAGTGACTTTCAGACAGTTGTGAAAGACAGTCATGTACGTTTTCTAGAAAAATAAATAATAATAACTACATTTCAGAATGACACGTGGGCTTATAGAGTGTATTAGGATGTATTGAAACATCAAACAGACTGTCTTTCTCACATTGCACTAACAATAATTTGACATTTGCTTTCAGAAACATGCACAATAATCTCCGAATCACCAGGATACTCAAGAGCCTGGGAGAGCTGGGTTTTGAGCATTTCCAAGCCCCCCTGGTGCGCTTCTTCCTGGACGAGACCCTCGTCAGAAAGACCCTCAGCAGCGTTAAACGCAGCGTGCTCGACTACTTCCTGTTTGCCGTGCGGGACAAGCGTGAGCGCAGGAAGCTGGTGCGCTTCGCCTTCCAGCACTTCGAACCCAAAGACAAGTTCGTGTGGTGCCCCAGAAGAATCCAGAAACGCTTCAAGAAGAAGTCGGAGAAGCGGCAGAGCTCGCAGGACGAAGGTCATTCGCGATACAGAAGCAAGGACGGAGAAGCCAAGCCGGTCGCTGATCTCACAGATGCAAAGAAGCAAGACGACGCTGAGAAACTCTCCGAGGGCTCTTCAGAAGATCCAGACGCTGCTTCTGTAGAAGTAGCTCTCAGTAACGGCTCCGGTGTGAACAACGGAGAGACGGTCGGCGACGAGCCACGCCGTGATCTTCTCATCCAGAAGCCTGAGGCCTGTGAGCGTGTAGCCGGGTCATCAGCAGACTGTGACGACTCTCGGGACGAGACGGACTCCCAGGAGGAGCTGGACGGAGCGAGTGAGGACGGGACGCTGACCGACAGCCCTAAACACAATGAGAAGCTTCCCAGGCCTGGCCTGACGATGACGAGCGTCCGGTCGGAGAGCCTTGAGAAGACCTGCACCCAGTCCAATGGATCGGAGACGGAAGAGCTGATGGATATTGTTCATACCTCGCTCATGAATGATTCCTAAAGCACTGAAAACCAACACTTTATGAACTTATTACAAGATGAGATATGAACTGAGTTCAAACATGTGGTTCAGTTACGATGAGGCCAAATGTACTTTTATTTTTTCCTAGTTTTAATGTTTATTTGTCCATACTTTCAAGCTTTTTTCTTAAACTGTGAAAGAGGAATGCACATTCAACTAATAATAAACAACTATTAATGAGAATATTTCCATAGTAAAAACACAGTTTTCAGCAGATATACTGTATTTATGCTGATGCAAAACTCTTTGGTGTTTTTAACGATATCCCTGAGTTCATATGAAGGAGTTAAGCTAATGAGTTGAAACATGTTAATTTTACATCTGCAGTCATAAACTATAGCATTAATAAGATCAGACGTTGTATAAATCAATCCCTTAGTGATTCTTGGAATGTGCAGCACCAAATTTATAATTAAAACATAATGAAGCATCCTAGAATAAAACAAACAAACATGAATTAATGTTTATATATTGTTTTCCTGTTGTTTTAAAATAATAAGAATAATTAAAGTGTACTTTCGTTTTGCTCGATTGCTGAAGCTCAGTAATAATAAAGGCAGAGACCGAGGGAATAAAGGCAATGTGTATGTTTTATCAATTTTATGTCTTTAATCCTTTTCCATAGTGTGTTAAATCAGTCAAACCTCCTGAGATCGAGCCGTTTAAGAGCAAAAGGAGACACAATGCTAATAGGACGAAGTGTTATGCAGTGAATGTGAAGGATCTTGGGACTGTTTTATTGAAATATGAGTTCTTGTTTGGGACCTACTACTAAATATATATCTTCGCCTGCCAACATTGAATAAGATGCATGCACAAAACATACTTGGAGGAATAGAAACTTGGTACGGTGTTATGCCAGAAATTAATGAAAGTTTGTAAATGTGTTACTCTTAAAAAAAAAAAAAAAAGTACCTTTGAATATACCATGCTATACTTTCCTATTAACATGGTTTATGAACATATTTAGTGCCATATTTGATATAATATATTATATGTACATTAAGAGTAATTGTCAAGCCTTTTGTTTTCACACATCAAAAAGTTCACTTTCCCCCCAATTATGGTAATAATATACTTATTAAAATATTATTATATGATATAATATCACTGTAAAAAGTGATAAGTTGACTTAACTTTAAAAATTGAGGAAACCCGTTAAAATAAATAATTAAAAAAAATAATTTTGTGAACTGTCAAGTTCACTTAACTTTTTTTTATTATTATTATTTACTTAAAAAAATTGAGGAAACACGTTGAAAAATTATTAAGTTGTCAACTTATCACTTTTTACACTTTTTATTTTTTTATATACCATTATTATATATTATATTAAATATTATTATATAATATATAGTAAAAATATATAACTTTTTAAATATTTCATTTTTTTTTTATTTGAATTAAAAACTTGTCATAGCACTTGTATATCATTGCTCTTTTGTTGGTGTTGATTGCTTCTATTGTCCTCATTTGGATAAAAGCATCTGCTAAATGACTAAATGTAAATAATACAGGACTTATAGTGCGCTCTAAAACATCATTGAGTTCCATAAACCAAAAAAGTCAACTATGCTTTAATAACTATGCTATGAGCCTAGACTACAGTGGGTACGGAAAGTATTCAGACCCCCTTAAATTTTTCACTCATTGTTATATTGCAGCCATTTGCTAAAATCATTTAAGTTCATTTTTTTTCTTCATTAATGTACACACAGCACCCCATATTGACAGAAAAACACAGAATTGTTGACATTTTTGCAGATTTATTAAAAAAGAAAAACTGAAATATCACATGGTCCTAAGTATTCAGACCCTTTGCTGTGACACTCGTATATTTAACTCAGGTGCTGTCCATTTCTTCTGATCATCCTTGAGATGGTTCTACACCTTCATTTGAGTCCAGCTGTGTTTGATTATACTGATTGGACTTGATTAGGAAAGCCACACACCTGTCTATATAAGACCTTACAGCTCACAGTGCATGTCAGAGCAAATGAGAATCATGAGGTCAAAGGAACTGCCTGAAGAGCTCAGAGACAGAGTTGTGGCAAGGCACAGATCTGGCCAAGGTTACAAAAAAAATTCTGCTGCACTTAAGGTTCCTACGAGCACAGTGGCCTCCATAATCCTTAAATGGAAGACGTTTGGGACGACCAGAACCCTTCCTAGAGCTGGCCATCCGGCCAAACTGAGCCATCGGGGGAGAAGAGCCTTGGTGAGAGAGGTAAAGAAGAACCCAAAGATCACTGTGGCTGAGCTCCAGAGATGCATTCGGGAGATGGGAGAAAGTTGTAGAAAGTCAACCATCACTGCAGCCCTCCACCAGTCGGGGCTTTATGGCAGAGTGGCCCGACGGAAGCCTCTCCTCAGTGCAAGACACATGAAAGCCCGCATGGAGTTTGCTAAAAAACACCTGAAGGATTCTCTGCTCTGATGAGACCAAGATAGAACTTTTTGGCCTTAATTCTAAGCGGTATGTGTGGAGAAAACCAGGCACTGCTCATCACCTGTCCAATACAGTCCCAACAGTGAAGCATGGTGGTGGCAGCATCATGCTGTGGGGGTGTTTTTCAGCTGCAGGGACAGAACGACTGGTTGCAATCGAGGGAAAGATGAATGCGGCCAAGTACAGGGATATCCTGGACGAAAACCTTCTCCAGAGTGCTCAGGACCTCAGACTGGGCCGAAGGTTTACCTTCCAACAAGACAATGACCCTAAGCACACAGCTAAAATAACGAAGGAGTGGCTTCACAACAACTCCGTGACTGTTCTTGAATGGCCCAGCTAGAGCCCTGACTTAAACCCAATTGAGCATCTCTGGAGAGACCTAAAAATGGCTGTCCACCAACGTTTCCCATCCAACCTGACAGAACTGGAGAGGATCTGCAAGGAGGAATGGCAGAGGATCCCCAAATAAACTTGTTGCATCTTTCCCAAAAAGACTCATGGCCAGGGGCGGACTGGGACAAAATTTCAGGCCGGGAAATCTCACTCTCATCCAGGCCATCCCATACACCCACAACAAATTTTGAAACCGGACAACAATATGTTTTTGTATGGCCATCATCATCATTGCATAAAAAAGTTTCAATTCCTAGGCTGGGGCCATGCAAAATAATTAAAGGTTATCTTTTGAACTTCCATTTTCCTTTTTAGTCTCTTCATATTCCCTGACATCTCTCTCTCTCTCATGTGTATGTTTACTTTTTTCACTCATTTTCTTGCACCTGTCACTTCTCCAGCACCTTGTTGCAAAACAGCCACTTCATTGTAATTTGTTTGCACATAGTATACATTTATTTTAGAAAAAAATAAGTATTACATTATTGTTTTATCTTGTCAAAATTAGCACAATAATAGCACAATAATTCATCTTGAATATATCTTTATAGAACAATCTTAAAATTGAATATGTTTTTGCATTATCATGGGTCATGTTTTGTCCTAAGGAAAATTAACCATGGTATAATTAGGCCTATGGTAAAAGTAACCATGTTTTTGGTGGATTGATTACTATTTGTATAACCAGAGTTTTATTACAAATACCATGGTGAAACTATATCGTTTGCAACCGCGGAAAAAGTATTAATTTGTGGTTACCATGGTTTAACTATAGTAATCATGTTTTTTGGTTTTATTTTTAGTAAAACCACGGTTAATTTTCCTAAGGGTTGTGTTGTTGTCTGCCATAACTCATCCTAAACCCGTTATAAAACTGTGAATATTTGTCTGCTAAATTTCTTCTATTTACAATAGTAATTATGTCCTTTTGTTAAGTTTGCAGTAATTGACTGCTGCTACTACTAACATTTGCTAGCAGTTTAATGTTTAACTAAGTAAACAAAGATAAAACTACAATAGTCTATTTACAGATGTAACTGACCTGCACTTGAAGCCCTGAACAGGACAGTTTTGCCTCTCTGCTCCACCTGGGCGCTTCCACTCCATTCTAGAGTCTCGCGTCCTTTTGGCGGACGCGCGGATACGCGGAGCGTGCGCGAGGTGAATCGCATTACCAGTCAAGACATGATTTTTGAATTGCGAATTCGGAAATAATCACTTTAGTACATTCGGTAGGCAACAAAAACAACAATATAAAAAAATAATAATAAATTATAAAAAAAAAATAAAAAATGCAGGGCAGCGGGCCAAATTGGCTGCCAGGCCACCGGGAATTCTCCCGGTTCTCCCGATGGCCAGTCCGCCCCTGCTCATGGCTGTATTAAATCAAAAGGGTGCTTCTACTAAATACTGAGCAAAGGGTCTGAATACTTAGGACCATGTGATATTTCAGTTTTTCTTTTTTAATAAATCTGCAAAAATGTCAACAATTCTGTTTTTCTGTCAATATGGGGTGCTGTGTGTACATTAATGAGGAAAAAAAAATAACTTAAATGATTTTAGCAAATGGCTGCAATATAACAAAGAGTGAAAAATTTAAGGGGGTCTGAATACTTTCCGTACCCACTGTATATATGAATATGCAACATGCCTCATCTAGACATTATGGATGTCCCGATCAGATATTACTCATTGAATATTGAGCATACAGAGTCCCGATCAGATACTTGTGTTTTCATATTGCTTGGTGCACACTTCAAGTACATTAAAGTTTATTAATATCAATCAAATTTATACAGGCATGTGTAGAGGGACAGGAACTCAAAATGCAAAAAATAAATTACTACAGTCATTTTATATATACTGTATATATATATATTAGTGCTGTCAAATGATTAATCGCATCCAAAATAAAAGTTTTTGTTTACATAATATATATGTGTGTGCTGTGTATATTTATTATGTATACTGTATATAAATGCACACACATGCATGTATATATTTTGATGTATATACATTTATATATTTATTTAATTTTATATATAAATATATTTAATATATAAACAACATTTTCTTAAATATATGCATGCATGTGTTTGTATTCATATATACAAAATAAATATACACATTACACGTAAATATTATTATGTGAACAAAAACTTATTTTGAATGTGATTAATCGTTTTGACAGCACTAATATATATATACAGTCGTGAAAAAGTTAGGGCACCCTATTGAATTCCATGTTTTCTGTATCAGGACATAATAAAACATTATCTTACAATTTTGAAAATAAACCCTCAGATGAACAACATCACATGACATATCACACCGTGTTATTATTTAGTTGAAAAAAATTAAGCCAAAATGGAAAAGCATGTGTGACAAAGTTAGGACCCCCTATGATTCAGTTGCCTGTAGATCCAATAACTTGAATTAATAAAGTTAATCAGTCTGGAAGAGTTTTGTCCCACTCTTCTTCACAACGTTGCTCCAGTTGAGGTGTGCTTGGGATCACTGTGCTGTTGTATGACCCAATCTTGGCCAAGCTGTCGGACGGATGTCCTCACATTTGACTCTAGAATACTTTGGGATACAGAGGAGTTCATGTTCGACTCAATGACTGTGAGGTGCCCAGGTCCTGTGACTACCAAACAAGCCCAAAATCATCACCCCTCCCAGGGCCGTCGCTAGTGGGGTGAAAGGTGGTGATGATTACAGGGGCCCCCGGCTGAGGAGGGGCCCCCGGTGATCTCAACCGACTGGCTGAAGAGACGCGTTTAGGACAGTTGACCACGTCCTCACGAAAGCTTATCATTTGCACGTGTTTTTAAGCCTTAAAGGGACAGTACACCCAAAAATGAAAATTCTATCATCATTTACTCACCCTCAAGTAGATCCAACCCTGTATGAATGTGTTTGTTCTGAACACAAAGGAAGATATTCTGAAGAATGAGGGAAACAGAGCAGTTATGGGGCACCATTGACTTCCATAGTATTTTTTTTCTTACTATGGAAGTCAATGGTGCCCCAAAACAGCCTGATTACAAACTTTCTTCAAAATATCTTCCTTTGTACAACTACTTGAGGGTGAGTAAATGATGATAGAATTATCATTTTTGGGTGAACTGGCCCTTTAAGTACTCGCACGCCGTGTTCGGTGCTCATGCAGAGAGCCGCGTCTCACAGACAGCAAGACCGAACCGAGCTCCTTAACGTTAATCCAAGAAAATGAAAGAAAGAAAATCACTCTCTGCTCTTGACTGAATTACTTTGTAGTTTTAACAATAATTAATCCACAGTCAAACCAAAAATTATTCAGACACCAGATATAATTTTACTAGTAGGTGCAGGACACTATAGTTAATTTATGTAAGTGAGTATAGCAAAATAAAGCAAACTGTGACATATTACACCCAAACATTCTTCATACAGTAAAATTGATAAACAATTTGGGACCAAAAATTATTCAGACACTTTGACCTGACCATGTTTTGCTTAAGTGTTTTTTCTTTTATTGCTAATGCGACCTTTTTACACACAGACTGAACAAAATGAAGCATTGCTTGGTAATTGGTCAACAAAGTATTGATAGTTGTGTAAATATTGTCATACTAACAGTTGTCTGAATCCATTAAAAATGGTGGTGGTTGAGGAGATTCTCCCCTTCCATGTGAAGTGCTTTGAGTACCCAGAAAAGCGCTATATAAATGTAACAAATTATTATTATTATTACATACCTTTCTATCAAAGTTATCTGACATTATCAAGATTAATTTGTTCTGACACAGTTTAACTCTGAGTGCTTGACGTATTTTATTACCATTTTCTAAACTACAGCAAATAAACTGTGATAATGTGAGAAATGTCTGAATAAATTTTGTATATTTAATTTTTACAGTAAAACTGCAGTGCTATTTTACATTTGATTATTCGGTTTCTACCTGGACACCTACAAACTTGAAAAAACTTAAACATTGTGTGAATAGCACAAATAAATAAATAGAACGAATATACAGGACCGGGCCCCCCGGGAACCCCAGCTACGGCCCTGACCCCTCCACCAGCATGTGTATCGTTTGGGATGATCTGCTCTTTAGGTCTTCACCAAATGTGGTGTTGTGCATTATGGCCAAACATCTCCACCTTGGTCTTATGGTTTGTTTAGATGCAACTTTGCAAACCTAAACCATGCTTTTCTAGATAGAAGAGGCTTTCTTCTGGCAAGCCTTCCAGGCATGCCATACTTGTCCCATATGTTTCTAATGGTACTGTCTTGAACTTCATCATTTCACATGTTAGCTGAGTTCTTGGCCATTTCTCTGAGCGTTACACAGTCTGAGTGAATTTGCTGGGACGTCCACTCCTGGGAGGATTGGTGTCTGTTTTGAACGTCGTCCACTTGTGAATAATCTTCCTCATTGTAGAATGATGGACTTCAGATTATTTGGAAATGGCACTCTTCCCAGATTGATGGCAGCAACTTGCTTCTTTAAGCCCATTGAAATGGACATCACATGATTTTTTGTTTAAACCAATCAAATTTTATGTTTTCATAATATGAGCAATGCCTTGTCACTGATTGGTCCCTGATCAACCAATCATAATGAAGATATGACTCCTAACTTAATCTGATTGAGCTACAGGCGTCAGACATGACTAACCAACTAGACAAGAAGAGAAGGAAGTCCACATTTGACCTTTTATATGCAGATTTAGGTTTATATTAGCCTCATCAACTTGCACCTATTATAACATTCAGACTATTAAATGAAGTTATTTTGAAGATCTTTCAGAGTTGCAGAACACAGGATCTTTTTTATTTAATGTCCATCGCAATGGACATCGGGTCTTGAAAGATATCAGCAGCACTCAGGAATTACAGGTTGAGAAATTTGTGGAAGCATTTCAAAGCTAAATACTAATGTTAATGTTTTATGAACATTGATGTTAATTAATGAAATTAATATTAATATGATTTCATTTATGTCATCAAAGTGACCATAGCCTGTCAATCAACTTTTCATTGGTTTTAATGAGAAACAGCTATAGTAGATGTGAGATCAGTGAATACACAAACACTCGCACCCCTTCCACACACACTGATGCCTTGATGCTTATAATGCACACAATCATATATTCTCAGCAAGTACACATAAACCACTTCACATACACACAAAGACATTTATACATATACTCAGATTCACCCACTTCAACCAACAAAAATAATCAAACAAGTTTTTTTGAGACTGCATATCATCTTACTTATTTCCCCACATTCTTACTGCATTGTTCATTCTTATCAACCTTATTTTTCACGTAAGCGCGGGCGCCACCATTTTCGAACTATAATGTGTCAGATTTCCGGTAAAGCACTTCCACTGATAGTAGTTGTATTGTGATTCGGTAGTTTTGCGTTCACTGTGCAGATTTTACAGGCTAGTTTACTTTTAATATGGACCACAGAAAGACTGGCGTACCTTATGCAGTTAGGGGGTGTCATAATAGCTGATTCAAACATATAAAAAATACCTGCAAGACATTTGTTTTGACCATAATCCACGCACCGCAGCTGAATGTGGGGCACCTTATGATTTGCACGCCCCTCCGAAGGGAGTAGAAGCTCATCGGCTTTGGTTAAAAGCCTTAAACTTAAAGAAACCACCGAAATTTCCGTATGTTTGCTCTTTCCACTTCGTTGATGGCAGACCCCCGAGAAACGATGCTCCAGTGAAGACTCCGAGGCGACGTCTCGTCAGGATATATCCACAAACAGGTATGATACAGCTTCTTGTTAAGTAACGTGCTCTAACAAAAGACATTGTTTAAACTATTTCTTTATCGATGGCACTCCTATTGTGCTTGAAAAATATTTAGTGATAAGCTGAAGTTGTTGATAACAGTAGAAAACTGTTACAAAAAAGCACATAGAGGGATAGGTACAATTAAAATGCTGTCAGTTACTTACTCTCGAGTTGTTCCAGACCGGTTTAATTTATTTTTGCTGCTGAACACAAAGGAAGATATTTCGAAGAATGTTTGTAACCAAGCAAATCTTGGGTCCCATTCACTTCCATAGTAGTAAGAAATAGTTTGTATATTAACATTATTCCAAATATCCTCCTTTGTGTTCAGTAGAACAAATACATGTATACAGGTTTAGAACCACTCGAGGTTGACTAAATGATGAAAATGTTCATTTTTGGGTGAACTTTCCCTTAAAGCCAGGTACTGTGATTGTATTGAATAAAAATACCACTGTAGTATGACTGGAACACCATGGTGCCATGTACAAAATACTTTTGCTACTTTTTATAAATGGTGGTAGAGAATTTATCAGTTTCTCCTGAGCATCTGACTGACTTCAATGTTGTGTTTTGCAGGTGATCAACAAGGTGACCATGAGACCGTTGCAGCTGCCCCTTCAGTACAGTGATGCCTGCACTCAGTGGGAGGTCCAGGCATTGACAGACCACACTTATGCCTCGGGGGATAAAATAATGTTACACAAGGCAACACAGTTCCACAGTGAAGATCCCTTAGCCCTTGCCATTCTCAAGAATGACACTAGCTCTGTGACTTTAAAGAGCATGTTAAATATGTCCAGCAATTCTACACTTTCAGTTTTAAGATGCACATAATGGATCAAATTCTCATGACCTTGATGAAGCTGAAGTTGAAGTTACTACAAGGAGATTTTGCTGAACGCTTTGATGTGTCCCAGATTGTAGTGAGCCGAATTATCTCCTACTGGTTTGATTCAATGGAGGAGCACATGAGAGTCTACATTCAATGGCACTTTATATGAAATTTAGAATGTTGTAGTAATTTTGGATACATTGCAGGGGCGATTCTAGGATTTTCATTTTAGGGGGGCTCAGCCCCCAATGAGGGTATAATAATAAAAAATAAATAAATATTTACAAAAAAATGGATTAATAGGGTAGGATGGTATATTAAACTTATTACAGTATTCCACTGTATTGCATAGATGGGTATAACATCCGAGTACTAAATAAGCCAAATACAAGTCTACCTGATCTCTCTCTCACACACACACAGTACAAACCAAAAATGTTACTGTTTGCATTACTAGTACAAATCTTTTTTCTATTCTAAGTACAAACAGAAAAATGTAAACATGTAAAAGAAAAAAAAATTTTTTACCAAACACATGACAAGCAAAGCAGTAGGCAGAATCTTTCTTCTCTGTGTACTCGAGCCAAGCAAAAGTCTGAAACCAGTTTGGCTGGGATGATCTTTTTTGCAAGCCAAAGTGCTCCTTGGGATAATGGTGTAATTTTGGCTGTTTTGGGTCTGTGTCCTTTTCACCTAAGTCAAACTGATCTAAAGCAGCTAAAGGTGCAGTTGCTATGTGTGCTTCATCTGGGTACATTTCTTTCTCTTCATATCTGTCCTTCTCTTTCTCCTGACACATGTCTTCCTCTTCATCATGCTCTCTCTCTCCCTGTACTGTGACAATCATGTAAAAATATGTATGGTAACTTTATTTGTATTTTTAACTAGACTCTTTATCCAAATCAACTCTGTTCACTTTCTCACCTGGATCAGGATCTTGCTCTTTCTCTACTGTGCCTTCTTCAATCTGCTCTGCCTCAACTTCACTCTCTTTTTGCACTGACTTTTCTGAGAAACCAAAAAATGAAATTTAGTTAACTTGACTGTGAAAGACAATTAATAATTTCTTGTTGAGTGTCAATAACGTCAGAACATTTATCTGTTTATCCTTTGACACTACTGCTGCTTTTTGGTGGAAATTGGCAGACAAAATCTACAATGAAATATTTTACCAGATTATTAACAAGTTATCTAGTTCATTTTAGCTTCATAAATAATATTAGGTTCTATATAAATTCAATTCAAACAATATATACTGTATATATTTTTTTTAATTAATACAAAACACACACACACGTTTCAATCTCTGTCAATCACTCTGATATACAATTAAAATGAGTGCACTGACCGAGTGCTGTCTGTCACTGTCTTTAATCATTTCTATGCATAACTGTATGGTAGTTAATGCCACATGCACTGTAATATTATGTTCTATATTGAAAGCTAAATTTTCAAATGAAAATAGCAATAACGTGATCGTTGTATAAAGTATGCGTTCATATGTGTTTGAAGGAAACAGCTGTGGTGTGATGAGTGGTGATGCAGCGAAAACTTTACAGTAGATTGGAAACCGATTGCTCTCACATGACTTTTTGTAAACTGTATTTATGACAAAGAACTGCATAGATGTAGATATTATAACAATCTATCGATAAACACACACCTCTGCGCCCCGCAGTCTGTGGATTGAAGAATGCGCAGAAAGATGGAGAGGAGCCGAAGTCTGCTGCCGTTTACCTTTGAAATTTAAAGGGGAAGAATCCCAAGATTTTTAGGGGGGCTGAGCAGAAATTTAGGGGTGCTAAAGCCCCCCTAAAAATGGCCTAGCGACGCCCATGATACATTGTATAGTTGTTTGGAATTATTCAGTGTGACCATTAAATATACTGTTTTACACAAATATCTTCAAGATCTTATATTACTTCTTTCTCCTTATATATGCACACACACAAACACACAATTAAAATGTCAAGATGCAGTTTATTTTTATTTTTTTCCACTGAAAATTATAGTTTATTAATGCTAGGTAAATAATCGGCAATTTGTCACTTTTTCAAAATCAAAGAAACAAATGGAAAACATTATGAATAGGGGTGTCCAAAATAAAAAGCTATATAAATAATAATATACTATATATATATTATAAAAAGTACATGCATATATTTTAGTTATTTATAACTTTTAACTAATCAGCCCTAATTCTGCACAGTATATTAATCAGTTAACGGGTAAGGACAAAAAAATATTTCATTACTACTTTAAACAAATGCTTTCACAGATGAAAGAGAAAAAGGAGACATCAGTCATTTACCTAACTCCTCAATGCAATCACATAACAGTACTGGGATTCACGTCTGCTTTTAAAAACACACATTATCTTTCTGTTTCATGTACCAGCACTCGACCGACTTTCCTCTGTGCAGGTAGGCTTACTGATATGCCTCAGTGCTTTATAATTCCTTATCAAAGACCCGTCTACTCCAAGCGACAAAATGAAATAATTAAAAATGTCCTCATAAGTTATGGCAGGCTACTTCTTCATTTCATCCTCCCACTGTGTTATACACCACGGGTGTGGTAAATATTTACCATCACAGTATTTAATAGTGTTCTGTGTGTGCTCCCACCACATCGCTCCTTACCTACCGGCTAGCGAAACGGAAGTTTAACACATTATAAGGAAGTACGTCATCGTATTTACTTCCACGTTGCAAAATAAGGTGAATAGTATGTGTTCAATAATTGAACCAATAGATGACCAATAATTTTCTCCTATTAAATTCAGATAAGACAGAGATATTACTTATTGGACCAAATAACAGTACACAGAATCTCTTGGATTAGACGGATGTCCTGTTACTTCCTCTACAGTCAAAAATCTGGGTGTTATATTAGACAGCAACTTGTCTTTTGAAAAACATATTTCCAATGTTACAAAAACAGCATTCTTCCATCTTAGAAACATTACCAAGCTACGGAACATGTTCCCTGTTTCTGATGCAGAAAAGCATGCATTCATGACCTCTAGACTGGACTATTGTAATGCACTGCTAGCTGCTCGTCCTGCATCTTCAATAAACAAGCTACAGCTGCTAGAGTCCTTACCAGCTCAAGAAAATATGATCATATTACCCCAATTTTACAGTCTCTGCACTGGCTACCTATTAAGTACCGTATCAGTTACAAAATATTATTACTTACCTATAAGGCCCTAAATGGTTTAGCTCCTGCGTACCTAACTAGTCTTCTATCTCGCTA
The DNA here is from genome assembly GCA_023376895.1 of Aspiorhynchus laticeps. Taxonomy (NCBI): domain Eukaryota; kingdom Metazoa; phylum Chordata; class Actinopteri; order Cypriniformes; family Cyprinidae; genus Aspiorhynchus; species Aspiorhynchus laticeps. The sequence goes on from CM041816.1 coordinate 2,547,262, forward strand.
CAATCCATCACGCTCCCTAAGGTCTCAAAGCTCTGGACTCTTGGTAGTACCTAGAATAGCAAAGTCCACTAAAGGAGATATTTGGCTCCCAAACTCTGGAATAGCCTTCCTGATAACATTCGGGGTTCAGACACTCTCTCTGTTTAAATCTAGATTAAACACACATCTCTTTAGCCAAGCATTCATATAATGCATTCATATAATGCATCTCATAATCTTGTACTGCAGTTATATCTGATCAAACGCACATTATTATTCTTTAGCTTGGGTTGAACAAATCATTTATGCTTGAATGGAACAACAGCTACGCTAATTATGTCTCTTTGTTTCTGCCACAGGATTAACATCAGCTTCAGTCTGGATCCAGCCCTTAAATGATCTGATGACCAAACACCTGAGAAGAGATGATGCCGACCCCTCGGAGGACCTCAGAGGATGCCAACCTCTGATCCCCAACAACATGCAGAATTAACTAATTTTGCCATAAGTTAATATATTAAGTTTCTACAATGTATAAATATATTGTAGAAGCTTAATTTCCTGTAAAGCGCTTTGCAACGATTGTATCGTAAAAAGCGCTATACAAATAAACTTGAATTGTTCTTTTCAAAATCTTAAACACTAGCTGTGCACAAACTCTACTTATTATGTACGGTTAAAATATGGGGATTTTTATTTTTCTTCAGTCCTGGTGTCCTGATGGTGGTAGTGGACATGAAAAAAACCTAATAAAAAAATGAGTTGGCACAAATATTGTTTTTTAGACTTATTTCTATATTGGAGAAGAGCAAATATCATATGTTTTGTTCAGTGAAAAACAATTCAGGTCTGAAGGGGTTTTTAAGATTATTGCTGATGTCTTAACTCCTGAACCTGAAGGCTCCAGACTAGCGAACACCAAAACCTCTGCTTTTATAGAGGTGCTCACACCTGCTGATGATCAGTTAATCAAAGGCGTTTGGTTAGCTGTGCCTGACTGCTACTTACCCTATTAATTCCTGTTAGGTGTCCTAACTTTGTCACAAATGGTTTCTCCATTTTGGCTTTATTTTTGTTAAGTAAATAATGGCACGGTGCATGTGTTGTTGGTTTGGAGGGTTTAATTTCCAAATTGTAAGACCTGTCAAGGACCAGATTTTTTTGTTTGTTTTATTATGTCCTGATATATATATATATATATATATATATAGCCCTCCAAAAGTTTGGAAACACTCCTGGCAAAGTGTGGTTTTAGACTATATCAGCATAAATCCTTATAATTTTTTTGGTGCAAATTTTGGTGTAACTTGACATTATCATTGAAGACCAGCAATAATAATTTTCATTTTGATTACATAATAATGGCAATATATACATGTCAAAGTCAGACATGCTGTGATGCCTGGTTACTGGTTTAAACTTGGCTCAGCACACCTTAATAGCTTCAACAATTGATTGCCAATTAAGTTTAGAATACAATGAACCAATTAGAACACAGAGCTGTAATAGCTGCTAATGCTGGATATTTTGATAGTTTTTTCTATGTATAAACTGTTTATGTAATAAAATATGTTTTCGTAGTTTGTGTTGTCCCTTATCAGTGCAAAATTATCACAAATTAAAAAGGATTCATGCCAATATTGTCCAAAACCCCACTTTTCTAGTCGTTTCCAAACTTTTGGAGGGCAGTGTATATATATATATACATACAAGTCAGGTCAAGTCACCTTTATTTATATAGCGCTTTTAACAATACAGATTGTGTCAAAGCAACTGCACAATATCAAAATGGGAAAATAGTCTCAATAATGTAAAATGACAAGATTAAACACTAAATGTTCAGTTAAAGGCATTTCATTACTGAATTCAGTGATTCAGCTCAGTTCAGTTCTAATAGTATCTGTGCAATCATGTCGATGATATCGCTGGAAATTAAAGCCTCGTTCAGACTGTCATCCCAAATCTGATTTTGTGCATATCCGGATGGAATCTGATTTGAATAACTGACGGTCCACAGCATATCACAACTGTCCATATCCGATTTGTGTGTCCATAATCGCTCTGTGTGCATTGGTTTCTATGGTAATGGTTGCATTGTTATGCCTACGCTTAAAACAACAGTAACAGCAATACAGTTTGACCTTTATTCCGTGCTGCCGTCCTCCGCTACTTTGCTTATTTTTTGTTTTTGTCTCCGCTACTTTCAAAACACAAAGAGGTGCGTGTACTAGCGGTATATTGCTTTTTCCCGCTTGACTTGCACTTCGCAACGACACAAGCTTGTTTCTGCAAAGATGTTCAACATGTTTTCTGCAAAAACGTCTGACGTGTTTACGTTTTACGTGGCGTGAGAACGTGAAAAACTACGCTAAATCCGATCTGAGCGTCCAGACTGAAACTGATTTCCAGAAATGCGATTTGAATAGGATCCCAAACCACATACGAATGTAGCTCGAAACGGATTTGCACAAATCGGATTTCATGTAGTTCGTTGCCGTTCAGACTATCTAAATATGATCGGATTTCAATCGGATTTGGGCTGACAGTCTGAACGAGGCTTAAGTGTCTCCAACTAAGCAAGCCAGAGGAACCTTCCCAGCAGGCACACAACGTCATAAGACGTTGATATTTGGTTAAATTTTGGTTGCGACATCGGGTGACCAAAATCCAATGTAACGTCTAATGTCAATGTTAAATTGATGTCCAATACCGACGTTGAGATTTAGTTGTTTTTAGGTTGTGTAACCAAAATCCAACATTAAGTCAACGTCAAATATTGACGTCAACATGATTTTCATTTTCAACCAAAATGCAACGTCTGTCTGACGTCAACCTGACGTTACATAGACGTCTGCGGCCTCATTTATAAAATGTTGCGCAGAAACTATCCTAAATTTGATCTTACGATCATTTCTCAGATATGCGTACGTGCGATTCATAGAATGAACGTACGAACAGAAATCGCGCGTCTCTTTCAGATGTGAAATCTATGAATCAAATTATCCTGAACTTGCGCACAATTGACTGGTTTCAGCTCTCTGCCTTGTAAACGACTCCTAATTAATATCATTAACATATAAAAGATCACCAATCATCATAATTTAGAACAGCTAGCTGCAAGAACAGCTTATATTTTAAAAAAACTGAAATAGTCCAACAATAAAAAGTGCGTACGTCTGCTCAGACCCTGACGTGACGCTAAGCACTTTTCCACGTCAAAGACCGTTTTTATAAATATGAACGTTGGCGTGGATTTAAGCATACGCACACTCTAAGATCAAATCTGAGCGTACGCACGCTTTATAAACGAGGACCCTGGTGCCTGCTGGGTAAACTCCATCGGTGACAGAATGGAGGAAAAAACCTTGGGAGAAACCAGGCTCAGTCGGGGGGCCAGGTCTCCTCTGAATATATACACCCTCTTAAAATCCATCTTGTAGTTGCTCATCAACACCCCCCCTCAGGTCCGCTAAGTAAGTAACTTCTTGGAGGAGGTGCTCTCAAACATCCCTGAGGATGATACTCCCCTAGTTATGCTTGGAGACTTCAACATCCACCTACACAAACCTCAGACTTCCACACTCTACTTGCCTGTTTTGATCTCAAGAGCGTGTTAACTGTCACAAAATCAAAACTCAGATCCAATTGCGCGTGAAGAAACAGTTTACTGACTTCTCAGAATGTGGAAACCACAGCAGTTTATAATCCAAGAGTGCTCGTAGAAGCAAAGGTCCGAGAGAACAAAAGTCCAGCCGAGGAGAGAACAAAAGTCCAGCCGAGGAGGGAACAAAATCCAATCAGGGCTGGAGCACGATCACGGAAAACACACTAGAAGCCAAGGAGAGAACAAACAGAGGTGAGCGAGACAAAGAATCGAGAAAGAGCGGCCCAGATATAGGCAGCGAAATAGCCTGCAGGTGCAACACCTGATTAGGAAGCAGGGTTGCCAGACGCGGCAGACAACCACACATAACACTCACACAGGAATGAGCACACGGACCCATGAACCGTGACAGTTAACTACGGCTACTCACGAATCAGGCTTTCAACTAGACCTTATTTACACACGACACTGCACTGGTTACTCCACTGCACACCTCAGGTCACTTGCTCCTCACTCTTAACCTCAACATGGTTCCTAACACAACACCCCTTTCGCTCTCTCTCACCCTCCCGGCTATCTGCTATGGTTTCATCTTCGCCTCCTCACCCTAAACAGTTATCATCTCTTGATGCTAACAGTGCTACTGATATTTCTGCTCCACTCTTACGTCTTGTTTAGAAACTCTCTGCCCCCGTTCTTCCAGCCCTTCCTTAAACCCTTCAATTTGTCTAACTCTCACATGCTCTTTAATACATTGTCCTTCCTCCTTCATCAACTCTAACAGCTGATGACTTTGCCACATTCTTCATTAATGAGATTACACCCATCAGTGCACAATTCTCCACACCACAAACCATCAAACACATCTTACCAGCAAACATACACTCAGAAGTCTCCAAACTCAGGGTAAATCTGATAAAAGGCAGACAAATTCATCCAAATAAAATAAATTGTTTTATATATTTGTTTTAAAAAAGTATAAAAAAGGAAATGTGGCCCCAAACGAGCCAACTGAACATCAGTGCTCTATGTACACATACAGTCGGATTGCAGAACTTGCCCTGATCATGTATGTCAAACTGTGTGTGTGTGTGTGTGTGTGAGAGTTGTAAGTCTGTTGTAAATATTTGTTGCACATGTTGATGCCTGGATGATAGGGGTAGGTGTCTCCCACTTAAGCACTGTGGCACTCAAATGCAGATGCAGAGAGAGTGCTCTCCATGGTGGGTTTGAACAAAACCAAAACTAGGAACAGTTTGTGTCTGGACAGAACGCTATCATCTATCGTGATGGTGAAAATGGCTGGCCTTGAGCCACAGTGCTTTAAGTGTGAGCCCTACCCCTGTCATCAAGACATCAGAATATGCAACAAACACAACAGAAAAAAAAACTAAAATATTCACAAGCTGAAATGTGCTCTCTCTCTCTCTCACACACACACACACACAGCTTGACATACATCTGCAGGGTAAGTTCTCAATGTGTACAGTATGTACATTGAGCATGCTCTTCAGTTGGCTCGTTTGTGGCCAAATTTCTTTTTATTTTTGATACATTTGCATTTTTGAAATACATAAACCTATTTATTTTATTTGGATGAATTTGTCTGCTTTTTATCAGATTTACCAGATGTTATCATTTCTAATTGTTCAGATCAATTATGAACAATAGGTAAAATTGAACTGCTAGCGAAAACTTGAGAGAATTGGGTGCTGCAAATAATTAAATGGCTCCTCCCCTTTTAGTGGTCCCTCCCCTTTTGTGGCCCCTCCCTTTAGGTGGCCCCACCCCTAATCTCACTCCAAACTTTTGCTATAACTTGAGAGCCCTGGAAATAATAAGGCTTTGATGTTTGCCTACAAAACCACCTCTGGTGCAGAGCGCACCCCTTTACCTAACTTCATTACTTCAGTCTTATGTGCCTCTAGAAGCTTGTATTCTGCAAGTGAACGTCGCTTTATTGTTCATCACAAAGAGACACAAAATCACTTTCACTGACTTTTACATTAAATGTTCCCTCCTGGTGGAATGACCTGCCCAACTCAATTTGAGCAGCAATTCGATTCCTTAGCCATCTTCAAGAAACGGCATCTCTTCCATCTACACGTGACCTTCTAACACTAACACTCTCTATTCTAATTCTATTTATCTACTTCTTGTCTTTAAAAAAACACTTGATACAGTGCCTTGGCTTCGGGGTTTTTCCACGTTTTGTTATGTTGCTGCCTAATGTTAAACTGCTTTAAATTACTTTTTTCCCCCACATCAATCTACACTCCATACACCATATTGACAAAGCGAAAACAGAATTGTCACAACTTCGTAAATTTATTAAAAATAAAAAAACTAAAATAAGTGTATTGCATAAGTATTCACACCCTTAACTAAATATTTAGCTGAAGCACCTTTACAGCCTCAAGTTTTTTTTGTTTGATCCGACAAGCTTTTCTCATCAGCATTTGGCAATTATCTGCCATTCTTCTCCTCGCCTCTTCACCTCTCAAGCTCTGTCAGGTTGGATGAAGGCAGATGCACATTTTCAGGTTGCTCTAGAAATATTTGATTGGGTTCAAGCTCAGGCTGTGGCTGAGCCACTCAAGGACATTCACAGAGTTGTCTATAAGCCATTCTTGCTGTGTGTTTACCTGTGTGTGAACCTTCTGCCCAGTCTGAGGTTCTGAATGTTCTGGACTGGGTTTTCATTAAGGCTATCTCAATATTTTGGTGCATTGAGCTTTTCTTCTACTCTGATGAGTCCCTCAGTCTGAAGAACAGCTCCACAGCATGAGGCTGCTACCAGCACACTTTACTGCTGGGATGGTACTCCGCATGTGATGAGCAGAGCTGGTTTCCTTCAAACATGATGCTTAGAGCTTCATCAGACCAGAGAATCTCGTTTCTCAGAGTCTGAGGGTCCTTTAGGTGCTTTTCTGCAAATTCCAAGTGTGTGTTTCATGTGTCTTCACTGAGGAGAGGATTGAGTTTGGCCACACCGCCATAAAGCCCAGATTGGTGGAGTGTTGCAGTGATGTTTGTCCTTCTGTAGGTGTCTTCTATCTCCACATATGATCATGGAGCTCAAGTAGAGTGACCATCAGCTTCTTGTTCACCACACTAACCAAAGCCCATCTCCATCAATTGCTCAGTTTGGCCAGGAGACCCGCTCTAGGAAGAGTCCTGGTTGTTTCAAGCATCTTCCATTAAGGGTAACAGAGACTACAAGATTCTGCGACCCTTCAATGCAGCAGATTTGTTTTCTGAACTCTTCCCCAGATGTGTGGCTTGACGCAAACCTGTTGCTGAGCTCTCCATGCAGTTATTTTGACCTCAGGGCTTAGCTTTTGCTCTGATATGCATTTTCAGCTGTTAGACCTTTTATTAAGACGTGTGTGCCTTTCCAAATCATACCCATTCAATTGAATTTGCCATAACTTCACTTGAAGTGTAGTAACATCTACAAGCAATATTAATGCTCCTAAGCTAAATTTCAACTGTCCCAGATAAGGGTATGAATACTTATGCAATAAAATCATATATTACATTTGTATTCTGTATCTTTATAAATATAATCGTTTATTTTATGCAAAGCATCAGACTCTTCATCACGCAATAATACCGACGCGAGCGATGTTCGTTTAGAGATTTACACCGCACGCCTGTATGTTGCTCTGCATAAAATTTAACGATATACAGCACAGTAACGATTTTAGCAATAAAATCAAATGTACACAAACCTGTATTTACCAAAGAGATGCTTCAATTCGATGGCACTTAGAACTGCTCTCTCTAGAAGACAACGCAAAATCCCCGCGATAAATAACCCAACCGCTGGGTTACGTTTGACCCAAGAGCTGGGTAACACAAAAACTACCCAAACATTGGGTTGTTACATCTGACCCAAGAGCTGGGTAACATTAAATCTATCCAATCATTGGGTAGTTATGTCTGACCCAGGGGCTGGGTAACACAAAAACTACCCAAACACTGAAAAAATAACCCCAAAAAATGACCCAAAAGGCTCAACCCAGCATTTGGGTAAAAAAAATAACCCAGGATTTTTTAGAGTGCATCTACATACATTTTAATCTTTTTCAAGCACCATAAAAAGCCTTTTGTAAACTTGCATTTATGAATGTGAAATTTACATAAAAATAAAATAAGATTTATAATAAAACCAACATCCTTTAAAGAGCAATCCTTGATATAATAACCCAAAATCACATGTTTATAAGATAAGGAAAATGTTTTTAAAATATTATCAGCAATGAAAACCTCTACATTATTCCAAAAATCCTGGTTATATTGGCAAAAAAAAAAAAAGAGAAATTGTTTCAGTGTGTCACGTGTGCCTACTGTGCTGGAGCGAGGAGACGCGGAGACGTAGGAGATTTCCACAAATATAGTTTTATTAATCCAAATAAAACAGAGCTTTGAACAGACAGGAACACACACATAGCACGGGGGTAAGACAAACGATACCGGACGTGGGAGACAGGGAGACACAAGGCTTATAAACAGGAGAAAACTAGATAATTAAATACACACGGCTGGGGACTAATAAACTAATAAACCAAAACGGGGACAGGAACTGGAACTAACCAAATATGGGCACGATAGGAAGGGAAACACAAGACACAGGAAGACAGGACTGACATTACTCCCCCCTACCGGAAGGCGCGTCCCGCGCCTTAGCAACATCCAACGAGGAAGGGGGGGGGGGCGCTCTGGAGGCCTCAAGGGACACGGAGACAGGACAGGACAGGAGGCCTCCAGGGCGGCACCCGTTCCGGGACCCACGGCGGAGCGGGGAGCTCGGGCGGCCATGGTGGAGCAGGGAGGGACCCTTGGCCCGGCCACACAGGCCATGGCTATATAGCCCCCCCAAAAAAAAATTCTTGGGGAGGCATATTGGATTGCATATTATTATTACTTTTTTTTTTTTCTAACATATGTGATTATATAAAGGAAGGACCTGTTTTGTTGTTACTTTTTCCCTCCCTCTCTCTCTCTCCCCTTTGATTGGACCTTTAAAACATGGAGTATGTGTCTGTTGTTTTGTTTTGTTTGTTTTGAGTGGATGTTATGTTGTGATGTTGTGTGTGATTTTTTTTTTTTTAAATGTTGATAACAAAAAAAAATTATTGGGGAGATCCGACTCTTGGGGGTGCTTTGGAAGCGCAGACCCTTGGGGGCGCACTGGAGGCGCAGACCCTTGGGGGCGCTCTGGAGGCACAGACTCTTGGGGGCGCACTGGAAGCGCAGACTCTTGGGGGCGCACTGGAGGCACAGGCACAGCATAGCGCTTTCGAGGGGCTGGCACTGGAGGGCGCTGTCGAGGAGTGGGCTCTGGAGGGCGCTGTCGAGGAGCGGGCTCTGGAGGGCGCTGTCGAGGAGCGGGCTATGGAGGGCGCTGTCGAGGAGCTGGCACTGGAGGGCGCTGTCGAGGAGCGGGCTCTGGAGGGCGCTGTCGAGGAGCGGGCTCTGGAGGGCGCTGTCGAGTAGCTGCCACTGGAGGGCGCTTTCGAGGAGCGGGCTCTGGAGGGCGCTGTCGAGGAGCGGGCTCTGGAGGGCGCTGACGAGGAGCTGGCACTGGAGGGCACTGTCGAGTAGCTGCCACTGGAGGGCCCTTTCGAGGGGCTGGCACTGGAGGGTGCTGTCAAGGAGCAGGCTCTGGAGGGCGCTGTCGAGGAGCGGGCACTGGAGGGCGCTGTCGAGGAGCGGGCTCTGGAGGGCGCTGACGAGGAGCTGGCACTGGAGGGCGCTGTCGAGGAGAGGGCTCTGGAGGGCGCTGTCGAGGAGCGGGCTCTGGAGGGCGCTGTCGAGGAGCTGGCACTGGAGGGCGCTGTCGAGGAGAGGGCTCTGGAGGGCGCTGTCGAGGAGCGGGCTCTGGAGGGCGCTGTCGAGGAGCGGGCTCTGGAGGGCGTTGTCTAGGAGCGGGCTCTGGAGGGCGCTGTCGAGGAGCGGGCACTGGAGGGCGCTGTCGAGGAGCGGGCTCTGGAGGGCGCTGTCGAGGAGCGGGCTCTGGAGGGCGCTGTCAAGGAGCTGGCACTGGAGGGCGCTGTCAAGGAGCTGGCACTGGAGGGCGCTGTCGAGGAGCGGGCTCTGGAGGGCGCTGTCGAGGAGCGGGCACTGGAGGGCGCTGTCGAGGAGCGGGCTCTGGAGGGCGCTGTCGAGGAGTTGGCACTGGAGGGCGCTGTCGAGGAGTTGGCACTGGAGGGCGCTGTCGAGGAGCGGGCTCTGGGCTTGGATGAGTCACGACCGGCAGGCTTGCCATACTCACTGCTGGCGGGCTTGCGTGGGCCGCGAACGGCGGCGGGCTTGGTAGAGATGAATTATGAATAAAATATCACCAATGAAGAGGTAATAATGGCCGTCAAGCTTTGGGGTGTTGATCGACTCCATCTACGTTTTGATTATCATTCTGAATCCAATTCATAGTCTTTTTCAGCTTTTTGTTCAAAATGTTCTTTATTTCTTTATTTGTGAAACTTACCCACATTCAAGTGTTTAAAAAAATATTTTTTGTTTACAAGCAGATACTCTGTTCTTTCTTTTGATGTTTTGTATGTTCAGATATTCATATTACAAAATATATACAAATTAATACCTAATAGGGACATATGAAAGTGGGCCAATTTAGTCCCAAGATAGGGACGTAACGATTAACCGCGAGCCGGTTGAAAATCGATTCAAATATGTGACGATTCAAATCGGTGATTCAGTTAGTGGTAGGAGTTTATATTAATGTATGTCTGAGGGGAACATATGTACAGGAATGTATGTACAGCGGTAACCATGGAAACACCGTATCATTGCCGTTCATAAGCGCAGCGCTGCTTTGTTTACAGCGGTAACCATGGAAACACTGTATCGTTGCCGTTCATAAGCACAGCGCTGCTTTGTTTACAGCGGTAACCAAGGAAACACTGTATGGTTGCTGTTCATAAGCGCAGCGCTGCTTTGTTTACAGCGGTAACCGAGGAAACACTGTATCGTTGCCGTTCATAAGCGCAGCGCTGCTTTGTTTACAGCGGCTTTTTTTACAGCGGTAACCATGGAAACACTGTATCGTTGCTGTTCATAAGCGCAGCGCTGCTTTGTTTACAGCGGTAACCGAGGAAACACTGTATCGTTGCCGTTCATAAGCGCAGCGCTGCTTTGTTTACAGCGGTAACCGAGGAAACACTGTATCGTTGCCGTTCATAAGTGCATCGCTGCTTTGTTTACAGCGGTAACCAAGGAAACACTGTATCGTTGCCGTTCATAAGCGCAGCGCTGCTTTGTTTACAGCGGCTTTTTTTACAGCGGTAACCATGGAAACACTGTATCGTTGCTGTTCATAAGCGCAGCGCTGCTTTGTTTACAGCGGTAACCGAGGAAACACCGTATCGTTGCCGTTCATAAGTGCATCGCTGCTTTGTTTACAGCGGTAACCAAGGAAACACTGTATGGTTGCTGTTCATAAGTGCAGCGCTGCTTTGTTTACAGCGGTAACCAAGGAAACACTGTATGGTTGCTGTTCATAAGCGCAGCGCTGCTTTGTTTACAGCGGTAACCAAGGAAACACTGTATGGTTGCTGTTCATAAGCGCAGCGCTGCTTTGTTTACAGCGGCTTTTTTTACAGCGGTAACCATGGAAACACTGTATCGTTGCTGTTCATAAGCGCAGCGCTGCTTTGTTTACAGCGGTAACCGAGGAAACACTGTATCGTTGCCGTTCATAAGCGCAGCGCTGCTTTGTTTACAGCGGTAACCGAGGAAACACTGTATCGTTGCCGTTCATAAGCGCATCGCTGCTTTGTTTACAGCGGTAACCAAGGAAACACTGTATCGTTGCCGTTCATAAGCGCAGCGCTGCTTTGTTTACAGCGGCTTTTTTTACAGCGGTAACCATGGAAACACTGTATCGTTGCTGTTCATAAGCGCAGCGCTGCTTTGTTTACAGCGGTAACCGAGGAAACACTGTATCGTTGCTGTTCATAAGTGCATCGCTGCTTTGTTTACAGCGGTAACCAAGAAACACTTAAAGCACCACCTGCTGGCAGAGAGTGAATCTGCGTCTCATTCAGCTCGTCTGCTGTTTCATTTCATGCAGATATTTTTTATGTATAGTTTCACAAAACTGAAGTCTGTTTTTGCTTCAAATTTCGAAATGATAGAGTCTCTAATTTAGATTAAATCTGCTCATGTTGCATGTGTGCAGCATCTTTGTTTGGATCGTGATTGAAATGCAGTGGTTGCCTCTCATTTTAAATGGAAAGATCAGACAAAGCCTTAGTTTGTTTATATGAAGAGATTTATTTTATTTGTGTTACTTAGTTATTTGATTTGGAGCTTGTTTTAAAATTTCAATTTAGTTTTGTTATTTGCATTATATTTACATTTAGTTATTTAGCAGAGGCTTTTATCCAAAGCGACTTACAAACGAGGACAATAGAAGCAATCAAAACCAACAAAAGAGCAATATTAGTGCTATATTAGTATATTATTATGTATAATATATTAGTATATTATTAGTATATTATTTCAATTTCGCAAAGAAGCTTGCAGCATTTTGTCCAAGCAATAATAAAAGGACACATTTAGTTACAATTTGTCTTAAATCTCATTTTGTAAAAAGAACCGTGAGTTGAGTGAATCGTTACATCCCTATCACAAGGAGTATTGAAATAGTACACTTACTAGTGCACTGATATTTGTATACTTACCAGTGTTGGGCTCGTTACTCAAAGAATGTAATATATTACTCATTACTAGTTACTCCTTTCAAAAGTAATATTGTTACTTTACTTATTACTTTCTGGCAACAGTAATTAGTTACATTGTTTCTTCACACCACACAGAAGTTGTAACAGTGTATCTTCCACATAAATGTTACTAATAACATATTTCTTCCTCATCATTTGACCAAAATAAACATTATTAGTTGTGATGGCGATGCATCTAATTTGTGATTTCTGTTGCTTCTTCTACGTGAGTGAGCGTGTATTGAACTCGAATAACATCCAAAAGTCCAGTAATTTCCTTTTCTGCAAGTTTAATAACAAAAATTAACTGGAAAGGTTACACGGTCAAAAAACTGTAGCGCTCCATTCTTGCATGAAACAAATTCTAATGTTCCTTGCCGGAAATGACATCATCATTTTCAATCTTTATATGAAACATATTAAATTATTTAAAAGCAATTATTTAACAGTTACTTAATCCAAACAATAACTTATTTCACATCTATAAAAAATAAACAAACACTTAAATGGCTCTTACATTAGTTATTACAAACACTCACTAGTGATTAACAGTGACATTCAAGCAGAAGTGTTGTATTAATCTCATTAACTGTCATGTGTAGCTTGAAGCTAATTGTATTTTTTCCGTTACCCATATATACGATTATATTTCATTATGTATTTTATCAAATCACATAAGTTTGTAAGAAACTGTTTAATTTTCCAAAAATATGTTTAATTATAGTAATATAATGTACACATGCTGATCAGAGGGATGTAACGCCAGAGTAAAATAATACACAACAGTTCAGATCATATTTTTTCTGACAAAATCAATATAATGCAATATTTATATCTGCTGAATGTAAGCTTTTCCATATTCCAAGCTCACCTGCTGCACCTCATCACATGCATGAGTCGTGAAAATTATGAAAATAATCTATGAATTATTTGATTGTTGGATTTTAAATCAGCGGGTCGAGGCGTCAAAAGTAACTAAGCTGTTTTATGGATGATAACTGTAATATTATTACTGAAATCATATTAGTAATTAGTTACAGTACTAGTTACTGCAAAAAGTAATATTATTACAGTAACTAAGTTACTAGTAACTAGTTACTACCCAACACTGATACTTACTACATAAAGTATGCTTAAAATATACTTAAAATTTACTTAATAAAATAAACTTGAAGTATAGCCTGCTACTTATGGTAAGGGGTGTTTTGCTCATATCGACTATCTTGGTCAAGTCACCTTTATTTATATAGCGCTTTTAACAATACAGATTGTGTCAAAGCAACTGCACAATATCAGAATAGGAAAATAGTGTCAATAATGTAAAATGACAAGATTAAACACTCAATTTTCAGTTAAAGGCATTTCATTGTTGAATTCAGTGATGGCATCGTCCAGCTCAGTTCAGTTCAAAAAGTTTCTGTTCAATCAACATCATCTTGGTGTTTATCAGCTTGTGTGTTTTACTCGCCAGTACTGACAGAGCTTTATTGGATTGACCCAGCGTGTAATTAGCTGGTGTGTGTGTTTGTCGTCTCTCTGACCGCTCCCTCTCCGCCGCCGGACTCCTGCTCTTTATCTGCGTTCATACTGAGAGCGTCCAGCACAGGGGACATCTCTCTGACCGCCCCTCCCTCAGCCGGACTCCTGCTCTTTATCTGTGTTCATACTGAGAGCGTCCAGCACAGGGGACATCTCTCTGACCGCCCCTCCCTCAGCCGGACTCCTGCTCTTTATCTGCGTTCATACTGAGAGCGTCCAGCACAGGGGACATCTCTCTGACCGCCCCTCCCTCAGCCGGACTCCTGCTCTTTATCTGCATTCATACTGAGAGCATACAGCACAGGGGACATCACTCTGACCGCCTCCTCTCCTCCAGACTCCTGCTCTTTATCTGTGTTCATACTGAGAGCGTCCAGCACAGGGGACAGGTCTGAGGAGCCCAGGAGCCCACATTCATACTGAGAGCATCCAGCACAGGACACAGAGAGGAGCGCAGGAGCCCAGGAGCCCACATTCATACTGAGAGCGTCCAGCACAGGGGACAGGAGCACAGGAGCCCAGGAGCCATGGCCGTGTTCTCAGCGCTTCATGTACTCTTCCTCTGTCAGCTGCTCGCGTCTTCTCTGGCTCAGGTAAGACACTTCATCGATGATAACCTGCCTGCGGTGAGATCTGTGTCTGGAAACTATCACATCTCATCAGTTTCTTCAATCTGTGAAAGTAGATTCATTGTGTGCATGTTATTTGCATGACTTTGTGGACTGACTGTAAAGCTGTTTCTACCTGACCCTTAAAATAACTTTTGCTGGTGTAACTTAAAAGTGCACGTCAGATATATATTTTTAAATGTATAAATCTGTTAATATTGATGATACAATATGTGGCCCTGGAGCACAAAACCAGTCATAAGGGTCAATTTTGTGAATTTGAGATTTATACATCATCTGAACGCTGAATAAATAGCTTTCCATTGATGTATGGTTTGTTATGATTGACCAATATTTGGCTGAGATACAACTATTTGTAAATCTGGAATCTGAGGGTGCAAAAAAATCTAAATATTGAGAAAATCATCTTTAAAGTTGTTTAAATTAATGTTACTAATTAAAAATTAAGTTTTGATATATTTACGGTAGGAAATTCACTAAATATCTTCATGGAACATGATCTTAATATCCTAATGATTTTTGGCATAAAAGAAAAATGCAGAATTTTGACACCTACAATGTATTTTTGGATATTGCTACAAATATACCCCAGCGACTTAAGACTGGTTTTGTGCTCCAGGGACACATATATTAAAAATATCAGGTTACCTTACAGAGCATTTTTCACCGTGTGATATGATCATCGCACAATGGCATCTTTGTGAGATCTTTGCAGTGTTTGCTCACTTCACTTGTGTTCACGTTGGTCTTTTTCTGTCTGAATATGTAGCATTTCTACGCAAATCACATTGTGACTAGTTCATTTTTATTTATGAACAGATTTAATTCAAGCTTCACTCAGAAACCTGACATTTTGAGCTGAGAACTGACACTTGAGGGATTTCATTTATTCACATTGATTTCTGTATTTGATTATTCTGATTGGTAGTTTTGTGTTGTTTGTGTCTATAGCAAAGGCCGGGTCCTCGGGGTGTATCTGGAGAGCCGGGGCCGCCGGGACCCCCAGGGAAAGACGGCATCGACGTGAGTTACAGCTTCATGTGTTCATCTATTATAAACATATATGTGACCCTGGATTCACACCTAATTCAAAACTAGACATTTTTTTATTTTATTTATAATATGCTTACTGTATATGTGGCCCTGGAGCACAAAACCAGTCATAAGTGTCAATTTTGTGAAATTGAGATTTATGCATCATCTGAAAGATGAATAAATAGCTTTACATTGATGTATGGTTTGTTATGATCGGACAATATTTGAAAATCTGGAATCTGAGGGTGCAAAAAAATCTAAATATTGAGAAAATCACCTTTAAAGTTGTTCAAATGAAGTCTTAGCAATGCATATTACTAATCAAAAATTATGTTTTGATATATTTACGGTAGGAAAATTACAAAATATCTTCATGTAACATGATCTTAATATCCTAATGATTTTTGGCATAAAAGAAAAATCTATAATTTTGACCCATACAATGTATTGTTGTCTATTGCTACAAATATACTGCTTTTGTGCTCCAGAGTCACATATGTTTTTATATTCCGTTTCCTTCATCTGCGTGTGTTTGTTACACATTTTAGATGAGAAACAAAAGATTTTCATTCTGTGAATTTAAAATAATCTAAAGCGTTCATGTAAATGAGCTTCGTTATATTGCATGTGTGAGCAGTAATGTTTAGACAGGCTGTTAACGGCAAAGGAAAAGCTCTCAGGAATTTCCTCATGCAAACGTTGAAAGCAGTGAATGTTTCCTCAGTAAACGAGAATCTGCTCGGAGGTGCGGGGACAGAGAGCCCATTCATTCAGTCTCGAATCAAACACCCAGCCCCCTCCAGCTCAGAACAGCTCCTTCATACACAATACACCATCACTCATGTGTCTAACGTCTATGTGTGCAGGGTAAACCTGGCCCTGCTGGACTACCTGGAAAGACTGTGAGTATCTGGATGTGCTCACGTCTAAAGCACTGATTTTGCGTTTGCATTGAACATGCATCACAATGCTAAAGATGTAGAAATGGCTGCTCATCTCATATGCTTTCCTGTAGCTCAAGCATGGCGCTAGCAACGCCAAGATCATGGGTTCGATTCCCAGGGAAAGCAAGAGCTGATAAAATGCAAAAAAAAGTGTAACTTGAATGCAATGTAAGTCGCTTTGGATACAAGCGTCTGCTAAATGCATAAATGTAAATATATGTCTTTCTGACAGTGCTTCTCCATCTAGGTTTAGTGTAAATAATATTAGACTAATTAAATAGTATACGTAAGTATATTTTTAAGTGTACTTTATGTAGTAAGTAGTACACTTGTAAGTGTACTATTTCAAAACTCCTTAGGACTAAATTGGCCCACTTTCTAGTATATAAAAGTATACATAACAGCAGTAAACTTTGAGTACACAACTAGTTTACATCAATGTTTTAGCTTGTACTGTACTATACTAAAAGTGAACTTACTGATAGTTATTAATTAAATACTTGTAGTAGTATTTTTAGTACACTTTGAAGTATAGTCTAGTAGTTTTATATCGCAAGTATACTCGTAAGTGAACTTCACATCATACTTTAAGTATACTACTATGTCCCTATTTAGGTATTAATTTGTATACATTTTGTTATGAATATCTAAACATGCAAAACATCAAATAACTTTTTATTATAGCTTTATGCATTATTTTTTAAACACTTGAATGCAACTTTCATAAATAAAGAAATAAACAACATTTTGAACAATAAGCTGATATGAATATGATTCAGAATGATGTAGATGGAGTCGATCAACACCTCAAAGCTTGACAGTCATTATTATCTCTTCATTGGTGATATTATATTCATAACGTTACAGTTTTGATGCTGTTTTATGATGATGTGTTTGATTACATGTGAAGCATCTGTTGTTTCGGTTTCTTCTTCACTTGTGTTTTGTGGTAATTCTGTACAGTAGATGTGTACTAGTGCCCCCTACTGTATAAAACTAGGAGCACATACTGTATATTTAGACTTGTTCTAAGTATAAGTCAAGTAAATACACTTAAATGTCATTAAATGAGAAGTACATAAAAGTAGACTAAAAGTATACTTTCCTATTTTTAGTTTAAAAGAAGTAGCACATTTGAATAAACTTATTTTTCGTATGGGTATTGCATGCAATAAATAACATGTATAAGGCACACTGTTTTGAATTCTCTTCTGATTGCAGGGGCCGAAAGGTAAAGCAGGTAAACCTGGGGCCGCAGGGAGCCCGGGACTGTCTGGACTCCCCGGTGTGGATGTAAGTCACTGCTTGTTTTGCTCTATAAAGCACGGAAACCATTTAAGCTCTAGACATAATCGTCTCCTGGTGCTGAAAATGTGCTGTTCTGCAGGGTTTGACCGGTCCGGACGGTCCAGCTGGCAAGGACGGACCCCCAGGAGCAGCAGTAAGTGACTTCAGTAACACTCTTGTAGTTTTGCGGTCCTAAACAGTCCCTCAGAGCTGTGTGTGCAGCCGCGAGCAGATTTAACGAGCATCAGCTGACTGTAGATGAATGGGGAGATTTCTCTAATCCAGTCTGGAATGTGAAGTCGTCCCAGCACAGCTTTTCTGTTCATTAGTTTCAGCAGGAATCAGTGTAATGCTGTGTGACTATATGTGATGTCTTATAACTGTGGAAACATACAAACTCTTTGACTCTACACTGTAAAAAAAAAAAATCAGTAAAATTTACAGTAAAAAAACGGCAGCTGTTGCCGGAATTCTACTGTAAAAAATACGGTAACAACATTTTACGTGTTTAACTTAAATTTACAGTTAAATACCGTAATTTCATTAACTGATATAATGTTAATATAGCAACCTATTGAAGTACTGAAATCTGTATGTTTGTAATACACTGATAACCACCAAAAGCAGGTGATGATGAGACACATGATGAACCAAAGCAGCTTTTAAATAATAACATATATAGAAGAAGCACAGCATCATTCACACAAACACTAAACACTGAGACTCAATAAACTGAAATATGCAATAAACATTAATTTAACAACATTAGGCGTAACACACAACCCTAATAAAAATAACTGATAAACAAAACGGTAACACTTTACAATAAGGTTCATTAGTTATCATGAACTAATAATGAACAATACTTCTACAGCATTTATTAATCTTAGTTAATGTTAATTTCAGCATTTACTAATGCATTATTAAAATCTCAAGTTGTGTTTGTTAACATTAGTTAATGCACTGACATGAATAAACAATGAACGACTGAATTTTCATTAACTAACATTAATAAATAGTGTAATTGTTCATTGTTTGTTCATGTTAGTTAATACATTAACTAATGTTAACAAATGACACCTTACTGTAAAGTGTTACCAAAAAAACTAAGAAGAAACATAGTTATTTCAAAGAAAAAACAGCAAATTTAAACAAAATTGCAATGCAGGGAATTCTGGGAACGTCAGTTTACGGTTATTACCTGTAAATTTTACACTTACCGTTAACCATTTAACAGGTTTTTACTGTAGCATTTTCCGTTTTTTACCGTTAAAATCACATGCTGCGTCCCAATTCGCCTACTATACTATGACCTAAAAGTATGTACTCTTTTTGTGAAGAAAAAGTACATACTTTTGAGTATGTAGCAGAATAGTATGCAAGCTTTACTTCGTCATAGCTGCGTCTTTAAGGGACGCTCTGTTGCTTAGTTACGAGCATCTTGCTACTGTTTAAACTGCCGTCAATCATCTTATCACGGTTAACATCTGTTGCTTAGTTACGAGCATCTTGCTACTGTTTAAACTGCTGTCAATCATCTTATCACGGTTAACATCTGTTGCTTAGTTACGAGCATCCTGTAACTGTTTAAACTGCTGTCAATCATCTCATCACGGTTAACATCTGTTGCTTAGTTACGAGCGTCCTGCAACTGTTCAAACTGCTGTCAATCATCTTATCACGGTTAACGTCTGTTGCTTAGTTACGAGCGTCCTGCAACTGTTCAAACTGCCGTCAATCATCTTATCACGGTTAACATCTGTTGCTTAGTTACGAGCGTCCTGTAACTGTTTAAACTGCTGTCAATCATCTCATCACGGTTAACATCTGTTGCTTAGTTACGAGCATCCTGTAACTGTTCAAACTGCCGTCAATCATCTTATCACGGTTAACATCTGTTGCTTAGTTACGAGCGTCCTGCTACTGTTTAAACTGCTGTCAATCATCTTATCACGGTTAACATCTGTTGCTTAGTTACGAGCGTCCTGCTACTGTTTAAACTGTTGTCAATCATCTTATCACAGTTAACATCTGTTGCTTAGTTACGAGCATCCTGTAACTGTTTAAACTGCTGTCAATCATCTTATCACAGTTAACATCTGTTGCTTAGTTACGAGCATCCTGTAACTGTTCAAACTGCTGTCAATCATCTTATCACAGTTAACATCTGTTGCTTAGTTACGAGCATCCTGCTACTGTTTAAACTGCCGTCAATCATCTTATCACAGTTAACATCTGTTGCTTAGTTACGAGCATCCTGCTACTGTTTAAACTGCTGTCAATCATCTTATCACAGTTAACATCATCCACATATCGTTTAATTTGATGTCGTACCGTATATGAGAGACATAAAGAAGCACATCGCGGGTCTTTCATGCTGAGAACTCTGCTCATGTGTTGCATAATGATCAGTGTTGGGCACGCTACTTTAAAAAAGTAATTAGTTATAGTTACTAGTTACTTCTCACAAATAGTAATTGAGTTAGTAACTGAGTTACATCATTATAAAAGTAACTAATTACCAGTGAAAGTAACTATTGCGTTACTTTTTTTTTTTTTTTTTTTTTTTTAAATGTTCAAATGTCAAATAACTTGGATGCCCCAATATTAAATGTTAAATGAATGAAATGGACACTAAATAGAATAAATTATTATTATAAAACATTGTAAATTAATCAACACTATTTATCTACTGACACTTAGCATCAGTTAGTCAAGCATTATAATATGATATTATGATAATTTAGCATTATATGATGGTAGAACTTTAGTAATTAGAATAACCATGTATGAATGTATTTGTCATGTTGACTGAACTTAGGACTGGTGCTTAAGATATTGTTTGTCATTTAGTGTTTCTATAAAAAAAAGGGGGAAAAATTGATAAGATAACAAAACTACTAGGAATTATACCACTAATAACAATATAAAACGCACTAAGGATTAATGAGCTGCTGGGTTCATGAATATTAATCAGGTTGTCTGCGTTCGCTCGAATTGATTTGCTGAAATCAAAACAGGGATGATAATAGGTGAGCGCCGGCCAATGAGATTGTCGTTTGCGCAGTAGCTCCGCCCACTAGCAGAGAACCCGTCAGTTCTTAAAAGCTGAAGAATTCCAAAGAACTCCGTTATTTTGACACGAAAACACAACAAAGAATATCGTTTACATGTAGCGCGTCAGTTCTGCATGTTATGAAAGACGCTCTCGCTCTGTGTGTGTGTGTGTGTGTGTGTGTGTGTGTGAGTGTGTGTGTGTTCACAATAGAGTTTACGGTTCGTCAAATACAGCTACACTGCGCATCCATTCAGATGAACTGAAAAATAGAATTCGAATAATATTATAATAAATTATAGTAACGCCGCATTTTATTGTCAGTAACGGTAACGGCGTTGTAACGGGGGAAACAGTAATTAGTTTGATTACTCGTTACTGAAAACAATAACGCCGTTAGTAACGCCGTTTATTTATAACGCCGTTATTCCCATCACTGATAATGATGCATTTCAAAGTTAAACACCAAACATATCATTATAAAAGTTCAGTGTTGCTGCAGATGAAATATAACGTGGATAACATTAAATAAATATTTTTTAATCAGGTTAGACATTGATTATTTATCACTCAAATCCCGTTCTCTACCCGTCCGTTGGTCGCGCATATCCGCCATGTTTGTAGTTTTTAAACACTTTTTATGCGTGTTTGTAGTTCTAATCGAATCCTCGTCCACTAGAGCGTGCATCGAATTCTAACCGGAAGTAGTAGACCATCCGGGAATCTTTGGCATACTTTTTTAAACATACTATGATTTGGGGCACCCTAATTGTATTGTCGAATACTATTTAGGACGGATAGTATGCGAATTGGGACAATTTTTTTTTACAGTGCAATAGATCAAATAATCAAATAATAAGTTCAGATGGAGTTGTATTTGTCTTAAGTAGTGTTGCACGGTCAAATGTTTTGTTTACCACTGCATTCTTGTATAGAAGAACTCTAATAGGAAATAAATAAGGCAGCGGCTATTTGCATTAAGTGTAAATAACAGCATTTTTTAGCTATAGCCTTTATTCCACGTTCGAAAAGCGTAAGATTCAAATAGTAGCGTAAAAGAGCTTCAGCTGTAGTCTCTATTAATGCTTATGCTAATATTTATGTAGAATTCAGCACATATACTTCCTCTAAAGACACCAATCTCAGTTTACAACAATTAATTGAGTATATGAAACGAAGGAATATGTTGTCACGATATCCCGATGCGTATTTCGTGACTTAAACAGGGGCGCGCGAGCCATACTGTATGAGTATAGGTCTGATCTCCTTATTTCATTACAGAGAAAACTGTACATACAACAAAGCATTAGAATTAATTATGACTGTATAGAAGGATTAAATTAAAGGTTTAGGGCAAAATTGTTGTATTAGACACAATGCTCACATTTTTTCACGCGCTGACTTTATGATGCAATCCTCTATAATTACATCAAATTGAAGTTGTTCAAATAAAGTAATATTTCGAGCCCATAGACGATAATTAAAAATAAGTTTGATCTTAATCGAGTTATTCTCCGTGATTGCATGATTGAATATCATTATACTGTGAGCGGGAGGTTAATCACAATTAATATAATTCAAAAATCAAATAATATTAAAAATCAAATTAAATCAGTCCGAGTATTCCTCTGGCAGTAACTTCATTAATCTGCCCGGCAACACCGCAGCGCTTACAGTCAAAATAAGTTACACATTAAAATAAAATGACATGATACATGGTATGGAATCGATATAAATACGCAGTTTTAACATTAAAGTCCTTTGATATTTACACTAAATGCAAATAGCTATAGATGCTATTTACACTGTTAAAATAGCAAGATTTTCTGCTATTTATACTACATATATTGCAAATACTGGCAATTATCTGCACCTCAGTATTGTCGTACAGTACGTATTGAGTGGAAATTATAGTTTTAATTCAAATTATTAAATGGATGCCACCTTATTAGGACGATAAAGTCCTAACTAACCCTCCACGATACTTTATTTTCAACTTTTTGTTATTTCCTTAATTTTTGAAAATAAATGCCTTTCTGATGCGATATGAGAGTTCGAACTCGGCATCAAAAAGCACACGCCTTATCAACTACACCACTGACACTGATGTTAAATGAGCGTCTTTTTACAGTATTGGCTCGCCCAATCACACGGCAGTGGGCGGAGTCAGTGTAAATAGCCTCTGCCAACAAGCCGGGTTATTTGCGCTTAGTGTAAATAGCCACTATATGGAATATGAACATATTTTAAGAGCAGTAAATCTACAGTGAACAGCTACTTACACAGCCAAGTTACTTACACAACCACACCATTCATTTAAAGTACATTTGTATATTGGTCTAATCAAAAATCACGATTTTCATTGAAGCCTGTTTTGATCAGTTTGAATAAAAGGCAAATAACTATAATAAAGGAAAGCAAGTGTTGATGTGCAGAACACATACTGGCTAGCTTTACTGATGTTTTATTTATTTATATATTTATTTACTTACGTACTGTTGCTCTTTTGTTAGTTTGATTGCTTCTAAGTCGCTTTGGATAAAAGCATCTGCTAAATGATTAAATGTAAATTTATGTATTTATTTATTTATTAGTAGTACATAACAGAAAACATGATGCATATTTTAAAGAGAAGCTGTTTTAATTAAACTAAATTAAACATTGACTAACACACTTTTTTTTAGTTTTATCTTAAATGAAAACTGAGCTTTCATATTACAGCTTATTTAGGGTTTGTTTATGGTGATATTTGTAAAAAGCCAAAAATTGACCTACACTGGGTAATATTTTGGCGTATGTCTAAAGACAATATATTGTAATATTTTGATGTCATAAGAGTAAACAAATGGGAATTATGTATAGTTTTGTGTTTTTGAGCAAAAGGGGGACTTTATAGGGTTTCATTTTAAGAAGCAGACTTAAGGTCCTTGCAAACTGAGACCGAAATTTTCATATGCGTTATTTATTTATTTTATTTTTTTTGTATTCATCATCCTTTCCTATCAAAATGCTTGCTACGGATGCAAAAACGCAGAAAATCAAACCTGATTAAAAAAAAATTAATAACAGACGAATGTTTCGGAGGCAGTGTGTAAACGTGATTGACACAATGTGAAGTCTTTTTTTTTTTAAAGTGCAAAAATATTGGATTATTGCCAATCAAGAAGCATGTTCTGTGTATGAATGTGTGTAGTATGAATGAAATTCGGACGTCACATGACCTACTAGCATTAGTTGTGTCACTGCTGTGGCCTCATGGGATAGTGTCCATCAGTGTAGTGTGTACTTCAGAATCCAGGCAGAAGTAGGTCATCTGGGTACTTTTGGCCATCTCTGTTGAAAAAACCAGCACATGCTGATTAGGTATGTTTTGAAGCATGCTGGTTCTCAGCAGGAGCTAGTTGCTCAGGACCAGCTCAAACCAGTGCTTCAAAACATACCTAATCAGCATGTGCTGGTTTTTTCAACAGGGTACTGTTTTTGAACACTATTAATTAGTCTTTTAGCATACTATCAGGGTTGGGGAGTAACGGATCACGTGTAACTTAGTTATGTATTTGAAATATAAAATATGAGTAACTGTGTTTTATTACAGATACATTTTAAATGGGTGGTAGTGAAATTACAGTTACATCCAAAAAGTATTTTAGACGACCAAAGTGATCTCTTTGAATTTTAATGTCATTTAAACAATGTAAACTGTATGGGGCAATTAATGGAAACAGCAATTAGTGATTCTCTGGGACTCATACACAACTATTACAGAAGCTGAAAACATTCGCTGATGCTCCAGAAGGAAACAGTGCTTTAAGAGCGGGGGCGTGAAAACTTTTGAACCGGATGATTTCTTAATTTGTTTCAAGATTTATTTTTATTTACTGCCCTTTAGAATCTAATACATACATGTTCCCAGAAGACAAAATAAGCACAATTTACACCTCTTGGTCATGCATCGTGTTGCATTCTTGAGCATTTTTTAAAAAGTTTGTCTGCATTTTGTCCCTTTTAAGAAATACTGTGGAAAGCTGATTTTGTTAAAAAATAATATGCAGAGGAAAACGTTTTGTAGAAGTCGCTTTTCTCCAGAGGACTTTTTGTGTTACAAACCTTATTAGTATTACAAAGCATTCAAAAGTGTTTAGATTAAATTTTTGTATCTAAAAATACATTACAAATTACTTTTTAAAGTGTGCATTATGTAATCTGCACATTATGCAATGAAACATATTTTAAAAGTAAGCTTCCCAGCCCTGTGTGTATAGTAAAAAAGTACTATATTTAGTAAAGACGTGGATTTTGGATGCAGCGTTACAATTTAGTATAATAATTATGTGTGATTGCTCACTAACAATTTGTTATTAGGACTTATAATTAAGCGCTGTATCAAGAAATATGTCATGAAACCACAGAAAATCACATTGAGACTCACTTCAAAATAACTTACTCAAGTCAATGATCCGACATTTACATTTACCAATTATGCATGCGTAAAAATCTTTTACTTTGTATGTTTTTGTCTTATTTTGATTAAATTAAAATCAGAATTTAAGGCTTGAACCAACCCATAGATATAATTTGAGAAAAACTAATACATGTGATGTGGCTGTGTAACGAATTCATAAGTATTTTTAGTAGCATTGTTGGTGATCAGGTCTACATTTATGGCGCTCGTGACCGCGCAGATGAAATAATATGCCATGCACACGCAAAAATGAGATGGGAAATGTGAAATAATTGCAATGCTATAGAGTTGGTGTTGCTTTAGAATGATGTGCACCAAATCAGTCGCTGTAGAAATCATATACTTTAATGGTTGTGAACGAAATAGCTCAACACAAGAGCCAGTGCAAACACAATGACGTGTGAAACAAAGACTATAGAAATACAAAGATGGTTCACTTCTATTCTTATGAATGGGAGAAACTGCAATGTGCAATATGGAGTTAAAGTCCCGCCTTCTAAATGAAAGAGCCAATCACTGATCGGTAAAGTCATTGCATCACTGCAGCATTGGTTATAAGCTCTGGTTCCCTTAGAAACCTGAGGCTAGAGCCGAAGCCAATGAGCTTTTTTAACGCTATTTGAGCATAAGAAACAACATTCATGAGGCAGTTCATTTCAGATTTTGTTGCTGATTTGAATTATGTAATTTAATCGTGAGTTCAGCGAGCAGTTCAAACTGCTGTCAATCATCTTATCACAGTTAACATCTGCTGCTTAGTTACGAGCATCCTGTAACTGTTTAAACTGCTGTCAATCATCTTATCACGGTTAACATCTGTTGCTTAGTTACGAGCGTCCTGCAACTGTTTAAACTGCTGTCAATCATCGTATCACGGTTAACGTCTGTTGCTTAGTTACGAGCGTCCTGTAACTGTTTAAACTGCTGTCAATCATCTCATCACGGTTAACGTCTGTTGCTTAGTTACGAGCATCCTGTAACTGTTTAAACTGCTGTCAATCATCTCATCACGGTTAACGTCTGTTGCTTAGTTACGAGCGTCCTGCAACTGTTTAAACTGCTGTCAATCATCGTATCACGGTTAACGTCTGTTGCTTAGTTACGAGCGTCCTGCAACTGTTTAAACTGCTGTCAATCATCGTATCACGGTTAACGTCTGTTGCTTAGTTACGAGCGTCCTGCAACTGTTTAAACTGCTGTCAATCATCGTATCACGGTTAACGTCTGTTGCTTAGTTACGAGCGTCCTGCAACTGTTTAAACTGCTGTCAATCATCTTATCACGGTTAACGTCTGTTGCTTAGTTACGAGCGTCCTGCAACTGTTTAAACTGCTGTCAATCATCTTATCACGGTTAACGTCTGTTGCTTAGTTACGAGCGTCCTGTAACTGTTTAAACTGCTGTCAATCATCTTATCACGGTTAACGTCTGTTGCTTAGTTACGAGCGTCCTGTAACTGTTTAAACTGCTGTCAATCATCGTATCACGGTTAACGTCTGTTGCTTAGTTACGAGCGTCCTGTAACTGTTTAAACTGCTGTCAATCATCTTATCACGGTTAACGTCTGTTGCTTAGTTACGAGCGTCCTGTAACTGTTTAAACTGCTGTCAATCATCGTATCACGGTTAACGTCTGTTGCTTAGTTACGAGCGTCCTGCAACTGTTTAAACTGCTGTCAATCATCGTATCACGGTTAACGTCTGTTGCTTAGTTACGAGCGTCCTGCAACTGTTTAAACTGCTGTCAATCATCGTATCACGGTTAACGTCTGTTGCTTAGTTACGAGCGTCCTGCTACTGTTTAAACTGCTGTCAATCATCTTATCACGGTTAACGTCTGTTGCTTAGTTACGAGCGTCCTGCTACTGTTTAAACTGCTGTCAATCATCTTATCACGGTTAACGTCTGTTGCTTAGTTACGAGCGTCCTGCTACTGTTTAAACTGCTGTCAGTCATCTTATCACGGTTAACGTCTGTTGCTTAGTTACGAGCGTCCTGCTACTGTTTAAACTGCTGTCAGTCATCTTATCACGGTTAACGTCTGTTGCTTAGTTACGAGCGTCCTGCTACTGTTTAAACTGCTGTCAGTCATCTTATCACGGTTAACGTCTGTTGCTTAGTTACGAGCGTCCTGCAACTGTTCAAACTGCTGTCAATCATCTTATCACGGTTAACGTCTGTTGCTTAGTTACGAGCGTCCTGCAACTGTTCAAACTGCTGTCAATCATCTTATCACGGTTAACGTCTGTTGCTTAGTTACGAGCGTCCTGCAACTGTTCAAACTGCTGTCAATCATCTTATCACGGTTAACGTCTGTTGCTTAGTTACGAGCGTCCTGCAACTGTTCAAACTGCTGTCAATCATCTTATCACGGTTAACGTCTGTTGCTTAGTTACGAGCGTCCTGCAACTGTTCAAACTGCTGTCAATCATCTTATCACGGTTAACGTCTGTTGCTTAGTTACGAGCGTCCTGCAACTGTTCAAACTGCTGTCAATCATCTTATCACGGTTAACGTCTGTTGCTTAGTTACGAGCGTCCTGCAACTGTTCAAACTGCTGTCAATCATCTTATCACGGTTAACGTCTGTTGCTTAGTTACGAGCGTCCTGCAACTGTTCAAACTGCTGTCAATCATCTTATCACGGTTAACGTCTGTTGCTTAGTTACGAGCGTCCTGCAACTGTTCAAACTGCTGTCAATCATCTTATCACGGTTAACGTCTGTTGCTTAGTTACGAGCGTCCTGCAACTGTTCAAACTGCTGTCAATCATCTTATCACGGTTAACGTCTGTTGCTTAGTTACGAGCGTCCTGCAACTGTTCAAACTGCTGTCAATCATCTTATCACGGTTAACGTCTGTTGCTTAGTTACGAGCGTCCTGCAACTGTTCAAACTGCTGTCAATCATCTTATCACGGTTAACGTCTGTTGCTTAGTTACGAGCGTCCTGCAACTGTTCAAACTGCTGTCAGTCATCTTATCACGGTTAACGTCTGTTGCTTAGTTACGAGCGTCCTGCAACTGTTCAAACTGCTGTCAGTCATCTTATCACGGTTAACGTCTGTTGCTTAGTTACGAGCGTCCTGCAACTGTTCAAACTGCTGTCAGTCATCTTATCACGGTTAACGTCTGTTGCTTAGTTACGAGCGTCCTGCTACTGTTCAAACTGCTGTCAGTCATCTTATCACGGTTAACGTCTGTTGCTTAGTTACGAGCGTCCTGCAACTGTTCAAACTGCTGTCAATCATCTTATCACGGTTAACGTCTGTTGCTTAGTTACGAGCGTCCTGCAACTGTTCAAACTGCTGTCAATCATCTTATCACGGTTAACGTCTGTTGCTTAGTTACGAGCGTCCTGCAACTGTTCAAACTGCTGTCAATCATCTTATCACGGTTAACGTCTGTTGCTTAGTTACGAGCGTCCTGCAACTGTTCAAACTGCTGTCAATCATCTTATCACGGTTAACGTCTGTTGCTTAGTTACG
Organism: Aspiorhynchus laticeps; assembly: GCA_023376895.1. Classification (NCBI taxonomy): domain Eukaryota; kingdom Metazoa; phylum Chordata; class Actinopteri; order Cypriniformes; family Cyprinidae; genus Aspiorhynchus; species Aspiorhynchus laticeps. The sequence goes on from CM041816.1 coordinate 2,576,027, forward strand.
AGCGTCCTGCAACTGTTCAAACTGCTGTCAATCATCTTATCACGGTTAACGTCTGTTGCTTAGTTACGAGCGTCCTGCAACTGTTCAAACTGCTGTCAATCATCTTATCACGGTTAACGTCTGTTGCTTAGTTACGAGCGTCCTGCAACTGTTCAAACTGCTGTCAATCATCTTATCACGGTTAACGTCTGTTGCTTAGTTACGAGCGTCCTGCAACTGTTCAAACTGCTGTCAATCATCTTATCACGGTTAACGTCTGTTGCTTAGTTACGAGCGTCCTGCAACTGTTCAAACTGCTGTCAATCATCTTATCACGGTTAACGTCTGTTGCTTAGTTACGAGCGTCCTGCAACTGTTCAAACTGCTGTCAATCATCTTATCACGGTTAACGTCTGTTGCTTAGTTACGAGCGTCCTGCAACTGTTCAAACTGCTGTCAATCATCTTATCACGGTTAACGTCTGTTGCTTAGTTACGAGCGTCCTGCAACTGTTCAAACTGCTGTCAATCATCTTATCACGGTTAACGTCTGTTGCTTAGTTACGAGCGTCCTGCAACTGTTCAAACTGCTGTCAATCATCTTATCACGGTTAACGTCTGTTGCTTAGTTACGAGCGTCCTGCAACTGTTCAAACTGCTGTCAATCATCTTATCACGGTTAACGTCTGTTGCTTAGTTACGAGCGTCCTGCAACTGTTCAAACTGCTGTCAATCATCTTATCACGGTTAACGTCTGTTGCTTAGTTACGAGCGTCCTGCAACTGTTCAAACTGCTGTCAATCATCTTATCACGGTTAACGTCTGTTGCTTAGTTACGAGCGTCCTGCAACTGTTCAAACTGCTGTCAATCATCTTATCACGGTTAACGTCTGTTGCTTAGTTACGAGCGTCCTGCAACTGTTCAAACTGCTGTCAATCATCTTATCACGGTTAACGTCTGTTGCTTAGTTACGAGCGTCCTGCAACTGTTCAAACTGCTGTCAATCATCTTATCACGGTTAACGTCTGTTGCTTAGTTACGAGCGTCCTGCAACTGTTCAAACTGCTGTCAATCATCTTATCACGGTTAACGTCTGTTGCTTAGTTACGAGCGTCCTGCAACTGTTCAAACTGCTGTCAATCATCTTATCACGGTTAACGTCTGTTGCTTAGTTACGAGCGTCCTGCAACTGTTCAAACTGCTGTCAATCATCTTATCACGGTTAACGTCTGTTGCTTAGTTACGAGCGTCCTGCAACTGTTCAAACTGCTGTCAATCATCTTATCACGGTTAACGTCTGTTGCTTAGTTACGAGCGTCCTGCAACTGTTCAAACTGCTGTCAGTCATCTTATCACGGTTAACGTCTGTTGCTTAGTTACGAGCGTCCTGCAACTGTTCAAACTGCTGTCAGTCATCTTATCACGGTTAACGTCTGTTGCTTAGTTACGAGCGTCCTGCAACTGTTCAAACTGCTGTCAGTCATCTTATCACGGTTAACGTCTGTTGCTTAGTTACGAGCGTCCTGCAACTGTTCAAACTGCTGTCAGTCATCTTATCACGGTTAACGTCTGTTGCTTAGTTACGAGCGTCCTGCAACTGTTCAAACTGCTGTCAGTCATCTTATCACGGTTAACGTCTGTTGCTTAGTTACGAGCGTCCTGCAACTGTTCAAACTGCTGTCAGTCATCTTATCACGGTTAACGTCTGTTGCTTAGTTACGAGCGTCCTGCTACTGTTCAAACTGCTGTCAGTCATCTTATCACGGTTAACGTCTGTTGCTTAGTTACGAGCGTCCTGCAACTGTTCAAACTGCTGTCAATCATCTTATCACGGTTAACGTCTGTTGCTTAGTTACGAGCGTCCTGCAACTGTTCAAACTGCTGTCAATCATCTTATCACGGTTAACGTCTGTTGCTTAGTTACGAGCGTCCTGCAACTGTTCAAACTGCTGTCAATCATCTTATCACGGTTAACGTCTGTTGCTTAGTTACGAGCGTCCTGCAACTGTTCAAACTGCTGTCAATCATCTTATCACGGTTAACGTCTGTTGCTTAGTTACGAGCGTCCTGCAACTGTTCAAACTGCTGTCAATCATCTTATCACGGTTAACGTCTGTTGCTTAGTTACGAGCGTCCTGCAACTGTTCAAACTGCTGTCAATCATCTTATCACGGTTAACGTCTGTTGCTTAGTTACGAGCGTCCTGCAACTGTTCAAACTGCTGTCAATCATCTTATCACGGTTAACGTCTGTTGCTTAGTTACGAGCGTCCTGCAACTGTTCAAACTGCTGTCAATCATCTTATCACGGTTAACGTCTGTTGCTTAGTTACGAGCGTCCTGCAACTGTTCAAACTGCTGTCAATCATCTTATCACGGTTAACGTCTGTTGCTTAGTTACGAGCGTCCTGCAACTGTTCAAACTGCTGTCAATCATCTTATCACGGTTAACGTCTGTTGCTTAGTTACGAGCGTCCTGCAACTGTTCAAACTGCTGTCAATCATCTTATCACGGTTAACGTCTGTTGCTTAGTTACGAGCGTCCTGCAACTGTTCAAACTGCTGTCAATCATCTTATCACGGTTAACGTCTGTTGCTTAGTTACGAGCGTCCTGCAACTGTTCAAACTGCTGTCAATCATCTTATCACGGTTAACGTCTGTTGCTTAGTTACGAGCGTCCTGCAACTGTTCAAACTGCTGTCAATCATCTTATCACGGTTAACGTCTGTTGCTTAGTTACGAGCGTCCTGCAACTGTTCAAACTGCTGTCAATCATCTTATCACGGTTAACGTCTGTTGCTTAGTTACGAGCGTCCTGCAACTGTTCAAACTGCTGTCAATCATCTTATCACGGTTAACGTCTGTTGCTTAGTTACGAGCGTCCTGCAACTGTTCAAACTGCTGTCAATCATCTTATCACGGTTAACGTCTGTTGCTTAGTTACGAGCGTCCTGCAACTGTTCAAACTGCTGTCAATCATCTTATCACGGTTAACGTCTGTTGCTTAGTTACGAGCGTCCTGCAACTGTTCAAACTGCTGTCAATCATCTTATCACGGTTAACGTCTGTTGCTTAGTTACGAGCGTCCTGCAACTGTTCAAACTGCTGTCAATCATCTTATCACGGTTAACGTCTGTTGCTTAGTTACGAGCGTCCTGCAACTGTTCAAACTGCTGTCAATCATCTTATCACGGTTAACGTCTGTTGCTTAGTTACGAGCGTCCTGCAACTGTTCAAACTGCTGTCAATCATCTTATCACGGTTAACGTCTGTTGCTTAGTTACGAGCGTCCTGCAACTGTTCAAACTGCTGTCAATCATCTTATCACGGTTAACGTCTGTTGCTTAGTTACGAGCGTCCTGCAACTGTTCAAACTGCTGTCAATCATCTTATCACGGTTAACGTCTGTTGCTTAGTTACGAGCGTCCTGCAACTGTTCAAACTGCTGTCAATCATCTTATCACGGTTAACGTCTGTTGCTTAGTTACGAGCGTCCTGCAACTGTTCAAACTGCTGTCAATCATCTTATCACGGTTAACGTCTGTTGCTTAGTTACGAGCGTCCTGCAACTGTTCAAACTGCTGTCAATCATCTTATCACGGTTAACGTCTGTTGCTTAGTTACGAGCGTCCTGCAACTGTTCAAACTGCTGTCAATCATCTTATCACGGTTAACGTCTGTTGCTTAGTTACGAGCGTCCTGCAACTGTTCAAACTGCTGTCAATCATCTTATCACGGTTAACGTCTGTTGCTTAGTTACGAGCGTCCTGCAACTGTTCAAACTGCTGTCAATCATCTTATCACGGTTAACGTCTGTTGCTTAGTTACGAGCGTCCTGCAACTGTTCAAACTGCTGTCAATCATCTTATCACGGTTAACGTCTGTTGCTTAGTTACGAGCGTCCTGCAACTGTTCAAACTGCTGTCAATCATCTTATCACGGTTAACGTCTGTTGCTTAGTTACGAGCGTCCTGCAACTGTTCAAACTGCTGTCAATCATCTTATCACGGTTAACGTCTGTTGCTTAGTTACGAGCGTCCTGCAACTGTTCAAACTGCTGTCAATCATCTTATCACGGTTAACGTCTGTTGCTTAGTTACGAGCGTCCTGCAACTGTTCAAACTGCTGTCAATCATCTTATCACGGTTAACGTCTGTTGCTTAGTTACGAGCGTCCTGCAACTGTTCAAACTGCTGTCAATCATCTTATCACGGTTAACGTCTGTTGCTTAGTTACGAGCGTCCTGCAACTGTTCAAACTGCTGTCAATCATCTTATCACGGTTAACGTCTGTTGCTTAGTTACGAGCGTCCTGCAACTGTTCAAACTGCTGTCAATCATCTTATCACGGTTAACGTCTGTTGCTTAGTTACGAGCGTCCTGCAACTGTTCAAACTGCTGTCAATCATCTTATCACGGTTAACGTCTGTTGCTTAGTTACGAGCGTCCTGCAACTGTTCAAACTGCTGTCAATCATCTTATCACGGTTAACGTCTGTTGCTTAGTTACGAGCGTCCTGCAACTGTTCAAACTGCTGTCAATCATCTTATCACGGTTAACGTCTGTTGCTTAGTTACGAGCGTCCTGCTACTGTTCAAACTGCTGTCAGTCATCTTATCACGGTTAACGTCTGTTGCTTAGTTACGAGCGTCCTGCTACTGTTCAAACTGCTGTCAGTCATCTTATCACGGTTAACGTCTGTTGCTTAGTTACGAGCGTCCTGCAACTGTTCAAACTGCTGTCAATCATCTTATCACGGTTAACGTCTGTTGCTTAGTTACGAGCGTCCTGCAACTGTTCAAACTGCTGTCAATCATCTTATCACGGTTAACGTCTGTTGCTTAGTTACGAGCGTCCTGCAACTGTTCAAACTGCTGTCAATCATCTTATCACGGTTAACGTCTGTTGCTTAGTTACGAGCGTCCTGCAACTGTTCAAACTGCTGTCAATCATCTTATCACGGTTAACGTCTGTTGCTTAGTTACGAGCGTCCTGCAACTGTTCAAACTGCTGTCAATCATCTTATCACGGTTAACGTCTGTTGCTTAGTTACGAGCGTCCTGCAACTGTTCAAACTGCTGTCAATCATCTTATCACGGTTAACGTCTGTTGCTTAGTTACGAGCGTCCTGCAACTGTTCAAACTGCTGTCAATCATCTTATCACGGTTAACGTCTGTTGCTTAGTTACGAGCGTCCTGCAACTGTTCAAACTGCTGTCAATCATCTTATCACGGTTAACGTCTGTTGCTTAGTTACGAGCGTCCTGCAACTGTTCAAACTGCTGTCAATCATCTTATCACGGTTAACGTCTGTTGCTTAGTTACGAGCGTCCTGCAACTGTTCAAACTGCTGTCAATCATCTTATCACGGTTAACGTCTGTTGCTTAGTTACGAGCGTCCTGCAACTGTTCAAACTGCTGTCAATCATCTTATCACGGTTAACGTCTGTTGCTTAGTTACGAGCGTCCTGCAACTGTTCAAACTGCTGTCAATCATCTTATCACGGTTAACGTCTGTTGCTTAGTTACGAGCGTCCTGCAACTGTTCAAACTGCTGTCAATCATCTTATCACGGTTAACGTCTGTTGCTTAGTTACGAGCGTCCTGCAACTGTTCAAACTGCTGTCAATCATCTTATCACGGTTAACGTCTGTTGCTTAGTTACGAGCGTCCTGCAACTGTTCAAACTGCTGTCAATCATCTTATCACGGTTAACGTCTGTTGCTTAGTTACGAGCGTCCTGCAACTGTTCAAACTGCTGTCAATCATCTTATCACGGTTAACGTCTGTTGCTTAGTTACGAGCGTCCTGCAACTGTTCAAACTGCTGTCAATCATCTTATCACGGTTAACGTCTGTTGCTTAGTTACGAGCGTCCTGCAACTGTTCAAACTGCTGTCAATCATCTTATCACGGTTAACGTCTGTTGCTTAGTTACGAGCGTCCTGCAACTGTTCAAACTGCTGTCAATCATCTTATCACGGTTAACGTCTGTTGCTTAGTTACGAGCGTCCTGCAACTGTTCAAACTGCTGTCAATCATCTTATCACGGTTAACGTCTGTTGCTTAGTTACGAGCGTCCTGCAACTGTTCAAACTGCTGTCAATCATCTTATCACGGTTAACGTCTGTTGCTTAGTTACGAGCGTCCTGCAACTGTTCAAACTGCTGTCAGTCATCTTATCACGGTTAACGTCTGTTGCTTAGTTACGAGCGTCCTGCAACTGTTCAAACTGCTGTCAGTCATCTTATCACGGTTAACGTCTGTTGCTTAGTTACGAGCGTCCTGCAACTGTTCAAACTGCTGTCAGTCATCTTATCACGGTTAACGTCTGTTGCTTAGTTACGAGCGTCCTGCAACTGTTCAAACTGCTGTCAGTCATCTTATCACGGTTAACGTCTGTTGCTTAGTTACGAGCGTCCTGCAACTGTTCAAACTGCTGTCAGTCATCTTATCACGGTTAACGTCTGTTGCTTAGTTACGAGCGTCCTGCAACTGTTCAAACTGCTGTCAGTCATCTTATCACGGTTAACGTCTGTTGCTTAGTTACGAGCGTCCTGCAACTGTTCAAACTGCTGTCAGTCATCTTATCACGGTTAACGTCTGTTGCTTAGTTACGAGCGTCCTGCTACTGTTCAAACTGCTGTCAATCATCTTATCACGGTTAACGTCTGTTGCTTAGTTACGAGCGTCCTGCAACTGTTCAAACTGCTGTCAATCATCTTATCACGGTTAACGTCTGTTGCTTAGTTACGAGCGTCCTGCAACTGTTCAAACTGCTGTCAGTCATCTTATCACGGTTAACGTCTGTTGCTTAGTTACGAGCGTCCTGCAACTGTTCAAACTGCTGTCAGTCATCTTATCACGGTTAACGTCTGTTGCTTAGTTACGAGCGTCCTGCAACTGTTCAAACTGCTGTCAGTCATCTTATCACGGTTAACGTCTGTTGCTTAGTTACGAGCGTCCTGCTACTGTTCAAACTGCTGTCAGTCATCTTATCACGGTTAACGTCTGTTGCTTAGTTACGAGCGTCCTGCTACTGTTCAAACTGCTGTCAGTCATCTTATCACGGTTAACGTCTGTTGCTTAGTTACGAGCGTCCTGCTACTGTTCAAACTGCTGTCAGTCATCTTATCACGGTTAACGTCTGTTGCTTAGTTACGAGCGTCCTGCTACTGTTTAAACTGCTGTCAGTCATCTTATCACGGTTAACGTCTGTTGCTTAGTTACGAGCGTCCTGCTACTGTTTAAACTGCTGTCAATCATCTTATCACGGTTAACGTCTGTTGCTTAGTTACGAGCGTCCTGCAACTGTTCAAACTGCTGTCAATCATCTTATCACGGTTAACGTCTGTTGCTTAGTTACGAGCGTCCTGCAACTGTTCAAACTGCTGTCAATCATCTTATCACGGTTAACGTCTGTTGCTTAGTTACGAGCGTCCTGCAACTGTTCAAACTGCTGTCAATCATCTTATCACGGTTAACGTCTGTTGCTTAGTTACGAGCGTCCTGCAACTGTTCAAACTGCTGTCAATCATCTTATCACGGTTAACGTCTGTTGCTTAGTTACGAGCGTCCTGCAACTGTTCAAACTGCTGTCAATCATCTTATCACGGTTAACGTCTGTTGCTTAGTTACGAGCGTCCTGCAACTGTTCAAACTGCTGTCAATCATCTTATCACGGTTAACGTCTGTTGCTTAGTTACGAGCGTCCTGCAACTGTTCAAACTGCTGTCAATCATCTTATCACGGTTAACGTCTGTTGCTTAGTTACGAGCGTCCTGCAACTGTTCAAACTGCTGTCAATCATCTTATCACGGTTAACGTCTGTTGCTTAGTTACGAGCGTCCTGCAACTGTTCAAACTGCTGTCAATCATCTTATCACGGTTAACGTCTGTTGCTTAGTTACGAGCGTCCTGCAACTGTTCAAACTGCTGTCAATCATCTTATCACGGTTAACGTCTGTTGCTTAGTTACGAGCGTCCTGCAACTGTTCAAACTGCTGTCAATCATCTTATCACGGTTAACGTCTGTTGCTTAGTTACGAGCGTCCTGCAACTGTTCAAACTGCTGTCAATCATCTTATCACGGTTAACGTCTGTTGCTTAGTTACGAGCGTCCTGCAACTGTTCAAACTGCTGTCAATCATCTTATCACGGTTAACGTCTGTTGCTTAGTTACGAGCGTCCTGCAACTGTTCAAACTGCTGTCAATCATCTTATCACGGTTAACGTCTGTTGCTTAGTTACGAGCGTCCTGCAACTGTTCAAACTGCTGTCAATCATCTTATCACGGTTAACGTCTGTTGCTTAGTTACGAGCGTCCTGCAACTGTTCAAACTGCTGTCAATCATCTTATCACGGTTAACGTCTGTTGCTTAGTTACGAGCGTCCTGCAACTGTTCAAACTGCTGTCAATCATCTTATCACGGTTAACGTCTGTTGCTTAGTTACGAGCGTCCTGCAACTGTTCAAACTGCTGTCAATCATCTTATCACGGTTAACGTCTGTTGCTTAGTTACGAGCGTCCTGCAACTGTTCAAACTGCTGTCAATCATCTTATCACGGTTAACGTCTGTTGCTTAGTTACGAGCGTCCTGCAACTGTTCAAACTGCTGTCAATCATCTTATCACGGTTAACGTCTGTTGCTTAGTTACGAGCGTCCTGCAACTGTTCAAACTGCTGTCAATCATCTTATCACGGTTAACGTCTGTTGCTTAGTTACGAGCGTCCTGCAACTGTTCAAACTGCTGTCAATCATCTTATCACGGTTAACGTCTGTTGCTTAGTTACGAGCGTCCTGCAACTGTTCAAACTGCTGTCAATCATCTTATCACGGTTAACGTCTGTTGCTTAGTTACGAGCGTCCTGCAACTGTTCAAACTGCTGTCAATCATCTTATCACGGTTAACGTCTGTTGCTTAGTTACGAGCGTCCTGCAACTGTTCAAACTGCTGTCAATCATCTTATCACGGTTAACGTCTGTTGCTTAGTTACGAGCGTCCTGCAACTGTTCAAACTGCTGTCAATCATCTTATCACGGTTAACGTCTGTTGCTTAGTTACGAGCGTCCTGCAACTGTTCAAACTGCTGTCAATCATCTTATCACGGTTAACGTCTGTTGCTTAGTTACGAGCGTCCTGCAACTGTTCAAACTGCTGTCAATCATCTTATCACGGTTAACGTCTGTTGCTTAGTTACGAGCGTCCTGCAACTGTTCAAACTGCTGTCAATCATCTTATCACGGTTAACGTCTGTTGCTTAGTTACGAGCGTCCTGCAACTGTTCAAACTGCTGTCAATCATCTTATCACGGTTAACGTCTGTTGCTTAGTTACGAGCGTCCTGCAACTGTTCAAACTGCTGTCAATCATCTTATCACGGTTAACGTCTGTTGCTTAGTTACGAGCGTCCTGCAACTGTTCAAACTGCTGTCAATCATCTTATCACGGTTAACGTCTGTTGCTTAGTTACGAGCGTCCTGCAACTGTTCAAACTGCTGTCAATCATCTTATCACGGTTAACGTCTGTTGCTTAGTTACGAGCGTCCTGCAACTGTTCAAACTGCTGTCAATCATCTTATCACGGTTAACGTCTGTTGCTTAGTTACGAGCGTCCTGCAACTGTTCAAACTGCTGTCAATCATCTTATCACGGTTAACGTCTGTTGCTTAGTTACGAGCGTCCTGCAACTGTTCAAACTGCTGTCAATCATCTTATCACGGTTAACGTCTGTTGCTTAGTTACGAGCGTCCTGCAACTGTTCAAACTGCTGTCAGTCATCTTATCACGGTTAACGTCTGTTGCTTAGTTACGAGCGTCCTGCAACTGTTCAAACTGCTGTCAGTCATCTTATCACGGTTAACGTCTGTTGCTTAGTTACGAGCGTCCTGCAACTGTTCAAACTGCTGTCAGTCATCTTATCACGGTTAACGTCTGTTGCTTAGTTACGAGCGTCCTGCAACTGTTCAAACTGCTGTCAGTCATCTTATCACGGTTAACGTCTGTTGCTTAGTTACGAGCGTCCTGCTACTGTTCAAACTGCTGTCAGTCATCTTATCACGGTTAACGTCTGTTGCTTAGTTACGAGCGTCCTGCAACTGTTCAAACTGCTGTCAATCATCTTATCACGGTTAACGTCTGTTGCTTAGTTACGAGCGTCCTGCAACTGTTCAAACTGCTGTCAATCATCTTATCACGGTTAACGTCTGTTGCTTAGTTACGAGCGTCCTGCAACTGTTCAAACTGCTGTCAATCATCTTATCACGGTTAACGTCTGTTGCTTAGTTACGAGCGTCCTGCAACTGTTCAAACTGCTGTCAATCATCTTATCACGGTTAACGTCTGTTGCTTAGTTACGAGCGTCCTGCAACTGTTCAAACTGCTGTCAATCATCTTATCACGGTTAACGTCTGTTGCTTAGTTACGAGCGTCCTGCAACTGTTCAAACTGCTGTCAATCATCTTATCACGGTTAACGTCTGTTGCTTAGTTACGAGCGTCCTGCAACTGTTCAAACTGCTGTCAATCATCTTATCACGGTTAACGTCTGTTGCTTAGTTACGAGCGTCCTGCAACTGTTCAAACTGCTGTCAATCATCTTATCACGGTTAACGTCTGTTGCTTAGTTACGAGCGTCCTGCAACTGTTCAAACTGCTGTCAATCATCTTATCACGGTTAACGTCTGTTGCTTAGTTACGAGCGTCCTGCAACTGTTCAAACTGCTGTCAATCATCTTATCACGGTTAACGTCTGTTGCTTAGTTACGAGCGTCCTGCAACTGTTCAAACTGCTGTCAATCATCTTATCACGGTTAACGTCTGTTGCTTAGTTACGAGCGTCCTGCAACTGTTCAAACTGCTGTCAATCATCTTATCACGGTTAACGTCTGTTGCTTAGTTACGAGCGTCCTGCAACTGTTCAAACTGCTGTCAATCATCTTATCACGGTTAACGTCTGTTGCTTAGTTACGAGCGTCCTGCAACTGTTCAAACTGCTGTCAATCATCTTATCACGGTTAACGTCTGTTGCTTAGTTACGAGCGTCCTGCAACTGTTCAAACTGCTGTCAATCATCTTATCACGGTTAACGTCTGTTGCTTAGTTACGAGCGTCCTGCAACTGTTCAAACTGCTGTCAATCATCTTATCACGGTTAACGTCTGTTGCTTAGTTACGAGCGTCCTGCAACTGTTCAAACTGCTGTCAATCATCTTATCACGGTTAACGTCTGTTGCTTAGTTACGAGCGTCCTGCAACTGTTCAAACTGCTGTCAATCATCTTATCACGGTTAACGTCTGTTGCTTAGTTACGAGCGTCCTGCAACTGTTCAAACTGCTGTCAATCATCTTATCACGGTTAACGTCTGTTGCTTAGTTACGAGCGTCCTGCAACTGTTCAAACTGCTGTCAATCATCTTATCACGGTTAACGTCTGTTGCTTAGTTACGAGCGTCCTGCAACTGTTCAAACTGCTGTCAATCATCTTATCACGGTTAACGTCTGTTGCTTAGTTACGAGCGTCCTGCAACTGTTCAAACTGCTGTCAATCATCTTATCACGGTTAACGTCTGTTGCTTAGTTACGAGCGTCCTGCAACTGTTCAAACTGCTGTCAATCATCTTATCACGGTTAACGTCTGTTGCTTAGTTACGAGCGTCCTGCAACTGTTCAAACTGCTGTCAATCATCTTATCACGGTTAACGTCTGTTGCTTAGTTACGAGCGTCCTGCAACTGTTCAAACTGCTGTCAATCATCTTATCACGGTTAACGTCTGTTGCTTAGTTACGAGCGTCCTGCAACTGTTCAAACTGCTGTCAATCATCTTATCACGGTTAACGTCTGTTGCTTAGTTACGAGCGTCCTGCAACTGTTCAAACTGCTGTCAATCATCTTATCACGGTTAACGTCTGTTGCTTAGTTACGAGCGTCCTGCAACTGTTCAAACTGCTGTCAATCATCTTATCACGGTTAACGTCTGTTGCTTAGTTACGAGCGTCCTGCAACTGTTCAAACTGCTGTCAATCATCTTATCACGGTTAACGTCTGTTGCTTAGTTACGAGCGTCCTGCAACTGTTCAAACTGCTGTCAATCATCTTATCACGGTTAACGTCTGTTGCTTAGTTACGAGCGTCCTGTAACTGTTCAAACTGCCGTCAATCATCTTATCACGGTTAACGTCTGTTGCTTAGTTACGAGCGTCCTGCTACTGTTTAAACTGCCGTCAATCATCTTATCACGGTTAACGTCTGTTGCTTAGTTACGAGCGTCCTGCTACTGTTCAAACTGCCGTCAATCATCTTATCACGGTTAACGTCTGTTGCTTAGTTACGAGCGTCCTGCAACTGTTCAAACTGCTGTCAATCATCTTATCACGGTTAACGTCTGTTGCTTAGTTACGAGCATCCTGCAACTGTTCAAACTGCTGTCAATCATCTTATCACAGTTAACATCATCCACATTTAGTTTAATTTGATGTCGTACCGTATATGAGAGACATAAAGAAGCACATCGCGGGTCTTTCATGCTGAGAACTCTGCTCATGTGTTGCATAATGATGCATTTCAAAGTTAAACACCAAACATATCATTATAAAAGTTCAGTGTTGCTGCAGATGAAATATAACGTGGATAACATTAAATAAATATTTTTTAATCAGGTTAGACATTGATTATTTATCACTCAAATCCCATTCTCTGTCTGTCCGTCGGTCGCGCATATCCGCCATGTTTGTAGTTTTTAAACACTTTTTATGCGTGTTTGTAGTTCTAATCGAATCCTCGTCCACTAGAGCGTGCATCGAATTCTAACCGGAAGTAGTAGACTTTTTTAATACTATTTAGGACGGATAGTATGCGAATCGGGTCTTGTTTGAGCTGCTGTTGCAAATATGACCAGCAAGTGAAGGACTTCCCTTGAAAGGGTCTTTGTGTGAAATAAAACCCCATCATGTTTTAAAGAGGAGTGTCTTGATTAAGTGCTTGATATAGTGTATGAGAACAGACCTCAGTCGCACACTAGTGTAGTAGTGTACTACATAGGGATGTTTAGATAACGCTAAGAATTCACATGCTTATGTTTTTTGAAAATATGTGGCATTTCTCAGTTTAAACACTTCAGTTTGTTTTCTATTCTACTCTGTACTGTTATATTCTATTCTATCAGTTTATTTCTATTCTATTATATGATATGTGACCCTGGAGCACAAAACCAGTCATAAGGGTCGATTTTGTGAAATTGAGATTTATGCATCATCTGAAAGCTGAATAAATATCTTTCCATTGATGTATGGTTTGTTATGATAGGACAATATTTGTAAATCGGGAATCTGAGGGTGCAAAAAAATCTAAATATTGAGAAAATCACCTTTAAAGTTGTTCAAATGAATTCTTAGCAATGCATATTACTAATCAAAAATTAAGTTTTGATATATTTACGATAGGAAATTTGCTAAATATCTTCATGAAACATGATTTTTACTTAATATCCTAATGATTTTTTTCATAAACGAAAAATCAATAATTTTGACCCATACAATGTATTGTTGGCTATTGCTACAAATATACCCCAGCGACTTATGACTCACATATTCTATTCTATTCTAAACCTAATGAATAATTGAGCTCAAAAAGGAAGACGCAGTTTCTGTCTCTGTGTGCATGAAAATGTATTCATTTTAAATTAAAAAAAATAAAATGAATATGTGAAGCATGATACACTGCTGCTTTCTCAGCTCACACTGATATTATTTTGTGTGTGTTGTTGTAGGGTGACCGAGGACCTCCCGGACCGGACGGACCCCCTGTAGGTGCCCAACAGTAAACACACTCATATGACATTTCAGCATGTTTGCTACAGCACAGCACAATAAGATGCTCTCACCATGGCTTTTCTCACTCACCGTCACTACAATCACAAAACATGTGTCCAGCAGTATCATGATCAGTGTCTTAAGTTGTCTTCTCTTGTCATCCTCAGGGCAGAGGCAGACCAGGAGCGCTGGTGAGTACAACCCGTCCAAAAGCACAGTTAGAGGACGAATGATCATGAGCTCTTGGTGGGCTTCTGGTGGTTTGTTATCTAGTGAGGACACTCAATGAAAGACAACGTGTGTGTGTTTTCTGATCTCAGGGTCTCGCTGGAGCTAACGGACTTCCAGGTGGACCAGGACCTAAGGGTTCACCGGTGAGTGGCTTTTCACACACTAGAAAGAGAACGAGTTTGATTTTAATTGATGACCGAACTCTGGCACCATTACAGCACAATCAAACGTTTCTACCCTCCTCCTCAGATCATATTATGCGTGTTTTTACAGTGTTAAAGTCCTCACTTTTCATGCTCGTTCTCAAACGCTGCTGATGAAGCGTCGTGACACTGTGTGTAATGTTACAGGAAAATCCTGTTATTTAAATAAACAAAAATACAAATAGTTAAACAAATCAAAAACTGTGTTTTTGGACGTGCATGACACATGTGACCCTGGAGCACAAAACCAGTCTTACATTTGTAGCAATAGCCAAAAATACACCGTATGGGTCAAAATTATTGATTTTTCTTTTATGACAAAAATCATTAGGATATTAAGATCATGTTCCATGAAGATATTTAGTAAGTTTCCTACCGTAAATATATCAAAACTTAATTTTTGATTAGTAATATGCATTGCTAAGAATTCATTTGAACAACTTTAAAGGTGATTTTCTCAATATTTAGATTTTTTTGCACCCTCAGATTCCAGATTTTCAAATATTGTCCGATCATAACAAACCATACATCAATGGAAAGATTATTTATTCAGCTTTCAGATGATGCATTAATCTCAAATTCACAAAATTGACCCTTATGACTGGTTTTGTGCTCCAGGGTCACATATAATATAATAGAATAGAAATAAACTGATAGAATAGAATATAACAATATAGAGTAGAATAGAAAACAAACTGAAGTGTTTAAACTGAGAAATGTGAGCCACATATTTTCATCTTCACATTATGCATTTCAGATGATGCATAAATCTCAATAAAAAAAAATGACCCTTATGACTGGTTTTGTGCTCCAGGGTCACATATAAGCGTCAGACTCTGAAATCTGAAGCAGTCCACTGAGAATAAAAGCACACATAGATTCAAATCAGGAATCAGATGTGGTTGCATGTGTTGCAGGCTGAATCATAAGCTTTGTGTAAGATATGATTAGTGTTGTGGTTTGTGTCGTAGGGGCCCGAGGGGCTTCCAGGACTCCCCGGTCTTCCCGGCACAGACGGACCTCCTGTAAGTACCTGCTCTCAGACGCCAAAAACACAGGGATTGCATTCAAATAATTCATCTATACTTCTTCCTCTCTTTAGGGACTCCCAGGCACTCTTCCTGAAGGTGGTGGAGATCTGCTGGTGCGTTGAGAACTACTGTAACGTACTACAATACTACACTGAAAAAAACTAATTTAACATTAATCAAAGACATTCATACAACATAAAAAGATGATTTATTATCAAATCCATCACTGAAAAAAATGGTGTTGTATTTACATTATTCAATCTTCTACATCGATTCACTGAATTGAATTATTCTGAATTGAGCAAATGTCTCAAAATGCTTTTACATGGTTCAGGTTTTAATTTATTCAATTCGTCCCATCACTGAATTATAAGATATAACAAACTATTCACGAGCAATCACACATAAAGTCTGTTCAGCTCCCCTCAGAACTCAACATTAAACACCATCCAGTCTCT
>CM041816.1:2596735-2601735 GCA_023376895.1 Aspiorhynchus laticeps
TGTTTGTAATACACTGATAACCACCAAAAGCAGGAGGTGATGAGAGTCACATGATGAACCAAAGCAGCTTTTAATTAATAACATATATAGAAGAAGCACAGCGTCATTCACACAAACACTAATCACCATCATTAAACTGAAATATGCTATAAACATTAATTTAACACACAACCCTAATAAACATAACTGATAAGAAACAACTAAGAAGAAACATAGTTATTTCAAAGAAAATACATCAAATTCAAACTAAATTTGAAATGCAATGCAGCTAATTCTGGGTTTTTTTGTGTAAGTTTTACAGTTAACCATTTAACAGGTTTTTACTGTAGCATTTTCACATTAAAATCAGTCATTTTTTACAGGAGTGTTATATTTGCTGATTATAATGCTGTGTGTGGATCCGCAGGGCATGCCGGGCAGAGACGGGAAGGATGGCACTCAAGGGCTGGATGGTGAAAAGGTGACCGGCAGCTGGTTTAGAGACGCGTCTGGGTCGTGTTTCTGACCGCGCTGACGCTGTGTGCTTGTGTTTACAGGGAGATGCTGGGAGACCGGGAGTACCGGGTGAGAAAGGACCTAACGGCCTGCCTGTACGTATCACCATTAACTACACTGATCACACATTAATCAAAAAGTGCTGAAGATTTCATTCAGGAGATCATTTGGTTGTTTTGTTTAAAAGTCAATTTTGAGTGCTTTTGTGGAGCTTTGTTTGCATCATTGTTCAACTCACAAAACACGTAATTATTAGATAAGATTCAACTCTATTGTCATTGCACATGTAAGGTACAAGACAACGACATCAGCATTTAACCAGAAGTGTTATATATGTTACAAATGTACAATAAATATACAGATAACGCAGTACTATAGACATAATTGACTTTTTTTTTTTAAACTATCAGCATGATAGGTGTACTATGAACATACTATACAGATGGAGATACTTACATAAGCAGAAACTATGAACATTATTTACAAATGAATATGTATAAGTGATACATTAAGCTGTACAAAACACTAGTGCAGTGGACATTAAAGAAAAGTGCATAGAAAAATATTCCAGTGTGCATATGGATCATTTCAGTATTCTGGATGTACAGACAGACAGTAATGCATGTAATAACTAGTGCAATATTTTTTTTAATTCAGGGTTTGCTAGGAAAAGCTGGTGCAAAAGGTGCCAAAGGAGGATTTGTAAGTACTGTATATCAATCTATTTGCAACTTCCATGAGAGCGAAGCCATGTTTAGCTGTATTACAAGTCAAATTGATTCAGATAAGAGAGACATACAAATTGTCATCATAATTCCATAACCATTTTTATTTCTCAGGCATGTATATATGCTTGTTTTTGTGCTTTTTTGAGATTAGGCATGAAGAATTAATTTTACATTGTGTCTTTATGTGAACTTGCATTAGATGAATGTGTGCTGAACACAGTGCTTGAGTTAAAAGAAGCAAGTTATTTATTTTTTCATTCCACTGCTCTCTTTTAAGTCAAATTATTATTTTTTTTTAAATGTGAATTAAACTGACCAATTATGCTGGAACACAGTGGAATAAAAAATATATATACTCTTTGAGGATAAGCGGTAAAAAGCAACAATCGTCCCAATACATTGGTCTCTGTGTAAAAAGCATAAATTTAAACATATTTTAGGATGTTTAGATATTATTACTTGACTCTTTGTCATTTAATAACATCTAAGCATGCTTGAGAATAATTTTTGCTATGTAAAATACTGCTGTCAGTCATTTTTACAGTAACAATACAGTAAAACACTGACATCAGTGCTGAGTAAACTTTATTTTAAGAAATAATGAAACTTTAGGAGGTTTATGGTCGGGATGCTGCACATGACATCGGTAGCATATACTGCGATTATACCTCCAGATCTCTCTGTTGTTAAGCTGCTTCTTACTTAAGTGTGCATCCAAATATTTTCTGTGATTTTGAAGGCAAAGCATCCACTATTTCTAGGCTCAAATAAGTTCAAAAGTTAAGTTCAGATAACTGGACAATGCTTTCATGTCATCTGAGTAGCATATCCAGTGCCAAGCCTTGTTTGATGTTCACTGCAGGACTTGGCCAGTCTTCAGTTTGCTCACAGCAGAGCTCTGAGACCTTCTCCATTCCTTATTAGTATGTCCTCGCTTCTGCTCCTTGTGTTCGAGCTCCTCGAAGGAAGAACTGATGAGAGACGTATTTGGAAAAGCAGTATTACTGATCACTCAGTGTGCAATTTGAAGTT
Organism: Aspiorhynchus laticeps; assembly: GCA_023376895.1. NCBI lineage: Eukaryota > Metazoa > Chordata > Actinopteri > Cypriniformes > Cyprinidae > Aspiorhynchus > Aspiorhynchus laticeps. Next base: position 2,598,991 of record CM041816.1, read on the forward strand.
TGGTTAATGAAAGCATTTAAAATGAATAGGGCTGTCAAATTTAACGCATTAACTAGGGGTGTGCGATACTGCAAATTTTGGTATCGATCCGATACCAAGTAAATACAGGGCCAGTATCGCCGATACCGATACTTGTCATTTAAAAATACACACATTTAAATGACCAACAACAATTTAAAAAAAACTACAATAACTAATGTTGATATGACTAATATTATATTCACCTTAAAGCTACGTGGATATTATTTACCTTTCTAAAAGGACTTTGCAGGCAGAGGAGCCCAGAACATGAAGCAATGCAGTTTCATGTTAAGTATTGTCCTCCCATAGAAAAGAGTTATAAAAATAATTAAGGTGGCTTAATAAATTAAGAACGTAAAATACAAAACTCAGTATACACCTTATTAATGTTGCAAACTAGATATACAAGTTAGCAGATGTGCCCAGAATATGAAAGCAATGCTCAAAGTTTTCACATTATGCATTTTCCTCCCATAGAAAACCATTATAAAGAAAAGTATAACGTAAGTGGCTTATTGAATGAAGACAGTGATATGAAAAATAACTATTAAACCATAACTCGTTAGTATCGATCTTATCAGGCTAGTATCGATCCGATACCAATACCAACGTTGGTATCGATACTATCGATATTTGGATCGATCCGCCCACCCCATAGCGTTAACGTAAATTCATTTTAACGGCACTCATTTTATTAACACGCGATTAACGCAGTGCGTATTTTCTGTTTGAGCCATAGTTGGAGAAATGGAGAATGCACAGTGTTGCCAAATTTGTCGCTAGATTTAGCAACTTTTCAGACTCCTTTAGCGACTTTTTTTCTTTCCAAAATGTGCCTAGCGACCAATCTTTAGGGTTTGCCCAAGCCTTATTTCTTACGAAGATTCAGAAATCACAGCACAGCTATTGTCTTTATCTTATGTGTAGCCTATTTGATTTTATCAGACGACGGCTGGATTATAAATCAGGATTTTTGTGCAGATTGCTGGTTATGTTTGGTTATGTCTTAATGGGTCGCGTTTCAGTCACTATTTCATATTAATTCAGTTGTCTGACAACAGAAACAGTAAAATATATCAATAAAAACAGTTTTATTGAGAATTTAGCTGCATCAAAATACAGCATGTGGGCACAGAGAGGCAAACAAATGTAATAATAAATAATAAATGTACATTTGCATGTTCAGAAGAAGTGTTGTGAAAATGTAAACAGGTTTGTGTCAGTAAACTGCTCAGTGCAAAGAAAGAGAAGTAATGGGAACCTGGTATTTCTATGTTCTTTTTTATGTCTAATAGATATGGACATCTATGACCTTTTGTCTAGTCTTCATGCTCTATGTTAACTATGGTTTCACTAATAATTGGTTTCACTAATAATAAACATATATTGCATAAAGCATCCATATTTGTGTATGGCTATGTTGATTAGAGCAATAAAAACTTGAAAAGTATTAATTTAAGGTACATTTAGAACAAATGTGTGATTAAGTTGCAATTAATCACGAGTTAACTCATGACAATAATGCGATTAATCGCGGGTTAACTCATGACAATAATGCGATTAATTGCGGGTTAACTCATGACAATAATGCGATTAATCACGAGTTAACTCATGACAATCGCGTGATTAATCGTGAGCTAACTCATGACAATCATGCGATTAATCGCAAGTTAACTCATGACATTCATGTGATTTAATCGTGAGTTAACTCATGACAATCATGTGATTAATCGCGAGTTAACTCATGACAATCATGCACTTAATCGCGATTAAATATTTGAATCGATTGACAGCCCTAGTTAAAAAACAAGACGCACTGTGGAAGTGAAATGTGAAGTAAAACACATGTGGTGCTTCAGCTAGTTCCTAAGCGTCATCCGTCCTCGAGGAGGACAGTTTAGGAACGATAAGCACCTCCAGAGAGAAGCTTCTGTCAGCATATGCTCATAAACATGATAGCTATCCCATCTTTGCTCATTGGTCCAGTGTTTCTGAATCAGACTGTATCTGTGGTGGTGTATAATGCAAGAATCCTTCTCCGTTCAGGGCAGTCCCGGAGAGATGGGAGAAGCAGGGCCGTCTGGAGAGCCAGGTATACCTGTATGTATCTAACTCGTGACCTGATACGAACCAATGCATGCTGTAAGGTTTCAGATGCGCAGGTCAGGCACTGATGTGTGTGACCGCTCCACAGGGGGAGATCGGCGTCCCTGGAGAGAGAGGAGATGCTGGACCCAGAGGTGTGGCTGTGAGTACTACTAAACCAACACCAGCTCACACAGCTAAGCTCAGTTAGACATCATAAAGCCACAAGTGAAAATCGTAATGTAAAATAGCACCGATGGTGACGTGCTCGTCTGTGCATCAGCTGATCCTGAGAGATGAGGTGCTCTTCATGTTCAGCAGGCTTTCTCAAGCTGAAGGGGTGTTTGTGCTTGTTTAACAGGGCGGTATTGGACTAGCTGGAAACCCTGGACCACAAGGTGTTAAAGGATTCCAGGTGAGCTGCATTATGAGATCACGTCAAGAAAAACACTAATCATCGAAACATGCCTCATATTCCTCGTCTTCTGAAGGCATAGGCGACAGTATATGTGACCCTGGAGCACAAAACCAGTCATTAAGGGTCAATTTTTGGACTTATGCATCATCTGAAAGCTGAATAAATAGCTTTCCATTGATGTATGGTTTGTTATGATAGATCAATATTTGGTTGAGATACAA
>CM041816.1:2606735-2651735 GCA_023376895.1 Aspiorhynchus laticeps
CATGAAGATATTTAGTAAATTTCCTACCGTAAATATATCAAAACTTAATTTTTGATTAGTAATATGCATTGCTAAGACTTCATTTGAACAACTTTAAAGATGATTTTCTCAATATTTTGATATTTTTGCACCCTCAGATTCCAGATTTACAAATAGTTGGACAATTATGAAAAAAATGGACAATTATGACTGGTTTTGTGGTCCAGAGTCACACATATATATAAATGCAATAATTTTCACCAGATGATTTGAAGAGCTATATTTAAAAAGAATAACTCGTTCTAGAGCTAGTGGGGTGATTTTGTTAGGGAGTGCACCTATATAGAAAATAAAAATAATAAACAGCTGAAAAATGTATTTTTACTCTGAAGATTTACAAGAATCTTAACTCGAATCTCTTTCATTAACCAGGTTAAAAAACGACCTTTTCCACTTTTCTTGTACACCACATTTATCATTTTGTGATATTACAAAATGATAAATAGATACTGTAAAAATGACAATACTAATATTGATGTCTCGAATAGTTCACACAAAAATGAAAGTTCTGTCATCATTTACTGTGTGAGTTTCTTTTCTTCTGCAGAACATAAAATAAGATATTTTGAAGAATGTTGGAGCTGCTGGTAGCCACTGACTTCTACAGCAGTGGTTCCCAACCACGTTCCTGGAGGCCCCCAACAATCGCCCCCTATACCCTCAAAGAGTGCACTATTCGAGGGGACAGCCATTTTAAGTGGTGTTCGAAACCATAGTGGATGTTCTCGAGTGCACTCGTTCAATCCCACAATGCACCGCAAAAACGAGTGTACACTCAACGGCTAGAGAATCCCCATAATGCACTGTGAGAGTCGCGCGCCGAATGAATTCCCGCGTCTCGCCAGAAGTTGTCGCCCGCAGCTGAATCATCCATTCATGTATTTTAGAAGCGCTCACCACGGCGTAATACAACACAGGTACAAATTAATTGTAAATGGACTATTAGGGTTTATACATAATTTCCGTGACAGGGTTCAAGATAAATCCTTTAATCTTACTACTGGAGCAGCCCGTTTAAAATGATTATTAAACAGCAAGCAAACTATACACTCAGTGTCCGAATTCACTCACTGGTTTTCATTCACTCCTTCAAGTGAACTGTATGAGTGCACTAATGTAGGGAATAGTGAATAAGGGTATAGGAGGCGATTTCGGATACAGCCCATGTTTTCCATGTCACCTTAATCCAGTGGTTCCCAACCTTTTTTCATGGGCACCCCTACTTACACATATGGTAATCTGAACCCCCCCCCCCCCATATTACACCTATGCACGCCCATATTATATATATGCAATAATAATAATATATGCATTTTTTGTCTTTTAGAAATGCACATTTGACATTGAGTTGCCAGTAGTAGCTTGAGTTAGGATGCAGATGTAAATTTATGTTCATTATCAAAATCAGTAAAATCTGTAAAAATTGCAACAACCTCCTTTTTTATATGGTGAAAATTAATTTTTCTGACTGTTTTTGAGTTTTATTAAAATTAACCATTGTTCTTCCATAGTAGCATACATTTACATCATGATAACCTTAAAACTACACATATAGCACCTCAATACTGTGGTAAAAATGCAACTATATGGTTTCTAGGACTATTTATATGTAAAACAGTCGTCTAAATACATTTATTATAAATGCACAAATGCTAGCCTATAATCACAAATATACTGTAATTACATTCCATTACTCCTTTAATACATGTCTACATTAATATAATAAATTTGATATAAATACCCCACATTTCTGCCACAATGCCATGGTGCAGTTAGTGTTACTACAGTAAATCCATGGTAAACGCTGGTGATTTGTAGATTGAAAAGCCTTCTGACTGTATCGTTGCACACAGTTCTGCTTTTCCCGCATAAACATTCAATTGAATATTTATCGAACTTGTTTTATCGAGGAAAATTATATCACTATAATTATAGTTATTGTTTTATCGCCCAGCCCTACCTCAAAGTATATCTGCTCCCGCACCCCCGCTGTGAACTCTGGCCGCCCCCCAGGTTGGGAACCACTTTCAGATCATCAGCTCATTAGTAGAGACTCCAAGACCTGAAATGGGTGTGTGAGAGAAAGGAGAGATGGCGTTGGAGTCCTCCAGGAACGTGGTTGGGAACCACTGTTCTATAGTATGGACCAAAAATGCTATGGAGGTCAATAGCTACCGACAGCTGTTTGTTACCAACATTCTTCTACTTGCGCGAATAAATCGCGCTATTCGCGCCTAGTTGGACGCATTGAAATTCGCTTCATTCGCTCGTGAAATTCACTTCACAACAGATGCGAATTCACGTCATGGGAGTCTACAAGGGGTGTGCAAACTTATGACCTCAGCTGTTGTAGTAGTTGAACACGTCATAGCTTGGGTGAGTAAATGATGGCAGAACTTTCCCTTTAATTTCTTCATTTTCAGAGTAAACATCAAGCTTTTATTTTGACGTGTTGCCAGCAAATAAAAGAAAGGGTTGCCAGTGTGTTCATGCAGTCCATGATATCAGCGTCTCAGATTCACTCACAGTAAATGAACCAAACCACTCTCAGACGCCCAAACATTGTATCATGAACTACAGGTGTGGAAATATCACATACAGTATATTTATTAAAATTGCCACCTGTGTGGTCTGACATAGCCATATCACCACAACGATTGTATTTTGATATATCATCAAGTATGGAATTAAATTAGTGCTGCTATCAGGTGCTCTGTTAAGTACTATGTGTGTCGGTTATCACACTCTCAAGTGTTTTTTTTATTAACAACAATTTACAAACCTGAATAACAACATGATATAACATATCAATTCAACTCCCCCCCCCCACCCTTCCCTTGCGGTCTCTTTAAAATGGGGTAGAAAATCATAAAACATAAATTCAAGCAGTTAAGAATGCGGGAAAAAAATAATAATACAGCGTTAACTGTGCGTTCACACCGCCGCCGGCGAGAGCGTCAAAAGTCGCTCTGGCCGCCCTGCCAACGACGCTGTACAAAGATTCGTTGACGCTCTGACGAGCGAACGCTTGATCTTGTATTTAAAGGAGCCGCAAAGGAAACAAGCATATTTATCTTGTGCAGACTGACCACAAGTAGGGTATAAGTTAACCTCATTAAATATTTTAATTGTGAAAGTAAGAAATTGATCAATGGAAAGAGCTTTATAGTTACAACAATTATAGTTACATGTTTGCTAACGAAATAAACCAATAAATGCCATTTGTGTGGTGTGTTTTTTGTTGGTTAAGTGCTAGTCTAATTTCAACATGCAGTTTATAGGAGACGTTTACTAGCCTAGGTCTTTAATTAACATTAACGTTAATTTGTGCACAGCCTACATTCCAAACTGTCCTGGTTGAAGTGTCTTAATGTAATTGGTCAACTATGTTGTTTTGAGGAAATTAATAGCATTCCCGCTGAAAAAAACAAAGCGTTCTAGCGCTAAAATGCTTGGGAACTAATGTGGTCGGAACCAAAGTTTACAAGACTGCGTTCTCTGGACTCCTCTCAAGTGGAGGACTTCTACATTCTGACTGGTTGCCGCCGAACCGCGTCATAGCTCATTACCATGAAGTTGACTTGATTTCAACTCTCCTCGACGCTCTCACCCTCCAAAACTCGCCGCGCCGCTCTCGCCGCCGGCTCACATTGAAAATGAATGACTTCCGGCCACTTTGACGCTCTCGCCGCGTGCGGTGTGAACGCACAGTAAGGCATTCATTCTGAGTCCTGATCGTTGTTTTGTGCAATATACTTGGAGATCTTCTCAGCAGCTATAGTCCAGGGGCCGGATTCACGAAAATCTTCTTAAGAAATAAGTTAAGAAATTTCTTAAGATAAAATATACGAAGTTCGTAAGAATGTGCAATTCTTGAAAAATTCTTAATAAGTTCTCAAATATATTCTTAAGAACATTTAATTTTTTTCTTAAGAAGAAAATGACCGTTTTTATCTGAGTGAAGACATGACGCTGATAAACTCACACTTTATTGTCTTTTTGCGCTTCCTGCAGATTACCCTAATAATCATAGTAGCCTAAGCACGCACGTCCTTTTTGTCGCGACTTTGACTGGCGCTCAGCTTCATGTTTTTAATGCGGCGTGTTTTTGAACAGCCTGTCTCCAGCTGCAGCGATCTGTTTCATTCATGTTTGTGCTGTGCTTTTGCGCTCTCATCCGAGTGAACGCTTCCGGTGTGTGTGTCCGCGCTCGCGTCCTGTGTATCGGCGCATTCATATGCGCTGCATACTGCCAAAGATTATGTTGTATTTAAAAGCTAAAATAAAAGCGTCCAATTAAAACTCTCTATCTGACTTGTTTTTGTAGAGTTGCTACTGAGTTTTGAAGTCAGCAAAAAGTAGCGTCACACATAGGCTAATCATAACCGATCATTGTTTACATTATCAGTCATCGCTGTCACTTCAGAAAACTAGCGCACATCCCTATTAATAGTCATACTATATTAGGCTATATGTAGCTAATGTTGTTGTAATGCTTAAATATAACAATTAATTTGAAATAACCCAATAAATTCATTAAATAATTCTTACTGTTTTGGATTTAAGACAAGTCTGGGTCTGTCCTAAATTTAAGAAGTTATTTACGATGATTTTTAAGAAGATTCTTTTAAGAACAATCTTAAGAAAAAAGATAAGAATATTCTTAAGAAGAATGTTTGGGAATACAAAATATTCTTAACTTTTATCTTAAGTTAAAAAATAAGCAGAAAATGGCAGTTAAGAAGAAATTTCTTCTTAAGAATGTTTCGTGAATCTGGCCCCTGATCTTTAATGTAGACATTTGTGCCAAGTTCACCCGAGCCGTGGATAATTCAAGCATTATAATATCAACCACTTGTACATATCCAGGCTATGTGGTGGAAGCCAGTGTTGCGCTAACAGGTTTTTTTGCAGATGTTAAAAGTAGAGGGTCTGGGCCCGTATTTATCAAGCCTCTAAGCATTACTCTCAAGAATACTGCTAAGAATTGACTTAAGTGAAAAAAAATTCTTGGCTCAAAGCTGCGATTAAAAGTAAGTTATCAATCATCTCAGTCGTAATTTAAGCGAAGTGTAGGACTAAATCTTAAGTGTCAGTCTTCGAGATGATTCACGACACTTTGCTGTGCCACAAACGGGATTTTGGATGACGACATACGCATGGACCAATCACTGAATAGATTTCCTTAATTAAGCAAATTCTCAGATAAATTCACATTGAATGGTTAAATTCCTAATAGGAGTTTACATTCAACACACATTTGACAATAAAGACTTTAAGAGAACACATTGTGGCAAGAAAACGAACCATCATCACAACTTAATTTAGGGTGCCGATAGATGATAGTATAGTGTATCGACTGTTGCTGATGCCTTTGATGACAGCGAGACGATTATTATTATTATCCGTCAAAAATAGACTTTAATCTTTAGTGATGCAGCGCGGAGAGCGGCTTCAGAAACTTGCCACGGCTGATCAGCTCCGGTGGCTGTGGAGCTGTAACGCGCCGCAGACGTGTGCCGTGTAAATAAGGGGTAAGAGCTTTATTCATCATACAGTGTAGATCGCATAATGCTCGCGCTAGACTGAAGTCAGTTATGATGTTCTTTGGTAATGTAAATGTTTTTTTGCTCGATTTGAATAACTGAGGAAATGTAACTTGTTTGATTAACTGCTCGTCGCCAAATATTTCAAAGACATTCCTCCTCTCCTGAAAGATTTGTGCACGTCTCTGTCTCTTCAGCGCCATCACAAGCCCCTGCTGGCAACTCCTAACCACTCGAGAGACCTCTCCAGCTGTCTTAAATAACTGGGAGAGTAAGAGTGATTCTTAGCTTTAAGAAGTTTGATAACTTGCTTTTATACTTAAGTTTGAAAGTAGGAGTAAATTTCATAAATTCTCAGCACTTAAGACTAAAATGGCACTTTGAGAAGCTTGATAAATACGGGCCCTGATCTTTATTTTGATGTACTGCATGTTCAGATATTCATACAATAAAATATTATGGGGGCATTAAATTATTGTGAAAATCATCAAAAATGCTGGCGGTGGCTGGTGACTTTTTTTTTAAAGCGCTGAGTTAATCAGGGCGGTACTTTAAAAAAATAAAAAAACTTTTTTTTTTTTTTCCTTTATTTTGATAGGATAGTAGCATAATGACATGAGGCGATAAAGGAGATAGGATCAGGAAAGGTCCTCGAGTCACAAGGCTATTGGCACCAATGATAAATAAGCTTTTTAAAACGAGTCTACAAGGGGTGTGCAAACTTATGACCTCAGCTGTTGTAGTACTTGAACACGTCATAGCTCTTAGCTGAGCATCTGGGACCACATGCAAAACATCTTATGCTGCTACCTGAGCACAATCATTCCTCCGTGTGGTCTTCCCTTGTCTTAGTCCGGTGCGCGTGGCGAGCTGGGAGCCAAAGGAGTCGTAGGACCACAGGGAGGGACCGGAGCCAGAGGGGCACCTGGAAAACCAGGACCAATGGGATTCCAAGGAGAGCAAGGTTTTTCGGGCGTCACTGGAAAGACCGGTGTTCCTGTAAGCACCTGCCAGTCAACATGTGTTCGGTACTGCGCTGTAAACACAAAACATGTCTCATAAGTGCTATTGTGATTCTGTCGCAGGGCAAACTGACTAGTGAGCAGCACATCAGAGAACTGTGTGGCTCCATGATTGACGGTAAGACTTTGTTCACTCATAAACTGCACTTGATGCAACCTGTAGCGTATTTAGGGCCCTATGCAGAAAACAGACGGAGTTTGTCAAAGTTTGGATGAATTAATCAAAAGCAGGTCACTTAAATCAAATGGTGATCTGGACTAGTATCTGATGTAAATCTGAATCCTGCATGTGTCTCTGTGTGAATGGAGCAGGGTTTTGTTTACTACATACACAGAGCGCGTGATTTCAGCGTCTGACGTCTCAATGAAGACATAAATACATCAACAATATCTCCAAAACTGATCAAAACCAGCATTTTACCATTTCATTTGAGTAAAACTAGTCATATCATATACACACAGAACTTTACTCGGCAACCCGTCAAAATAAAAGTCCTGTTTAACTTGAAGACATTGTGCCAGAAATAGCTATATTACTATTATTTACTAGAATGTACGTAATACTACTGTTGAAAAATAATAACACTTTATTTTTTTAAGAAATAATCACAAAATATTTTAATTTTAATAGTAAATCACCTTTATTTGCCCAAAATTTAAATGTTTAATTTTCATGAATTAAAAGATAAATTAAATCAATGTTTTATGGCTTCATCTGATAACCAGTAAAATTTAAATACACTACACAGTATTTCATAAGCTACTGTAAGAATAAATAAAAATTGTTTGTATGCATTCAAATAATCAGACGTGCTAATACACAGAATTTGGTAATAAAACATAAGGTGAGAAAAAATTAAAACATTTCATACGGCCCTAAACATGTCATTTTTGTTACACTTTTAATAAATTAATGCTAAATTGTATAAGTTTCATGACTTTAATTAATTAGACATGCTTTTTGATTAATACAATTTAATTTGACCATTAAAACGGAGGCCAGAAAAATTAAAACAGAATTTGGGAAAAAATAAACCTGATTTCATAGAGCGTATTGCTGGTGTTGCTCTTAGATCAGATAGCTCAGCTGGCTGCTAACCTGAGAAGACCTCTGGCTCCTGGCGCCGTGGGACGGCCTGGACGACCCGGGCCTCCGGGAAAGCAAGGAGAAGTCGGATCCATCGGTCACCCCGGAGCCCTCGGCCCGCCAGGTTATAGAGGACTGCCGGGAGATCTCGGAGATCCTGGTCCTCGAGGTGAGAACTGCACTTTCTATTAAACAAATGCTTAAGGATAGCAATGCAATTGCATTAAGGTTGCATTATAGGTAGTTACTGCAGTGCATTTGTTTTATTAATCTTTGTTTATGTTAGTTCTGTACAACAGTTCATTAGTCGTGTTTCCACGGTCACTTTTGATCGTGCCTCGTCGGTGGGACAACGGTCAGGTTTTTTGGCCCGACGCAAACCTTGGGTCAAAGCGGGTCAGCTGGGGCTAGATGAGCGGTTCTGAACAAAGCCGGAGTTTCTCCGCGTGTCTGGAGAGCGTCAGCGCCGTGGATCAGCTCATAAAGTTAACCGCTATAACACCAGCATTAAAATAATTTTAGCTTAAAACTAGGGGTGTCAACGTTAACGCATGCGATTAATCTAAAAATATATTTTTTAACGCAAATTAATCGTTTGGTAAGGTTTGACCCTAACTTCTTGCCGTCACCGCAGCGGATGGTTATCTATCGTTGTGTGATGAGGGTACAGCAGTGTTGCCTGGGTCGCGGCACAAGTGTCCGTGGGCTAAAATACAGAGCCGTGGGTTGTGGTTTTTTGGCCTACTTTTATAAATAAATCTACCGCGGCCGCCCAAAGTGTATATAGACATAAAAATGTAAATAGATCCTTTTACTAATGTGGCAACTTCAGAACGGAGAGGCGGTTAACATCACAAACAACGTGAGTTTCAGCCACAGCATACATGTTAATCTGTTACACAAACATGATAACAGACACTATAGATAAGATAATAAACACGCGATTACGATAGGATATGGCTTGTATGTGATTTTCTGTATACATCTGAAATGATAATTTGTGCAGCGATATAAAAGGCTATAAAAAGCATATTTTAACAACAGTAAACGATCAAATTTCATGTGATCGCTAAAGGAGGTTATTATAAACACTCGATGCTGGTTTGAAGTGAGTTCTGAGTAAAAGTGTACTATTATTCTCATAAATTGTCTTATGATGCTAATATTAGCTCTAATGCACCTGCAGAACAGGTCCAGTTCTTCTTCATAATGCGTTTTGTTATAATACTTCACGTAAGGTCGCAAGAAAATGTTTTGTTGTATTTATCTAGAAATACTTTTGATAATAGTTGGGTAAATGTATTCTGGGATTGAAGCTTGGTAAACGTTTTATTGCCTGTATAAAGACTGATAATGATAAAATAATAATAAGGATTGTGTCTCATATCTGGCGGAGGTGTGAAAGGTTGTTTCCTTAAACTAGTTTGTCATGCATTTCTTTATTTCAACACATTTACAGGTAAATCCTAGTATTTTAAATTTGCACAGTCCATGACTGTGATTAACGCAATTACATTTTTTAATCGATTGACAGCACTACTTAAAACTCAGCAGCGAGTGTTTGATATAACTTCTGTTTGAGATCCGATGTGGATTATGATCACGAGGCAGAAATAAGCGATGCAAAAGACTATGCACGCATAGTAAACATGGTAAATACGAGCGCTTGAAGAAATCAGCTTCTCATTCTCGATCACAATCGTGTATTTATTTAGTAACATTTTATCTGTCATAACTGTCGTCTCGAGACTTTAGCTCCGCGTATGTGTCATAAAATATGTTTTTTGTTCAGGAGCTCCCTTTTCTACTCAAGTCGTATTTTTGATGGAAAAAATATAGAAATTATTCTAAATGTGACTAAACCGAAACAGACTCGACTGAATAAGTAGGGTATGTGTCCTCTTTCTTTTATGAAATAACGGTTCATACCGCTTTATTTCTGTGTGACTCGTTTTCAGCCCTGATTCATTCATTATGATTAATGCATCACTTATTATTGTTAAACATCAATGCTTTTGGATTGAAATCTTTAACAAAGCATGCAAACAAACGGCCGCTTTTATCATGTCTGCGCTAGTTCCAGTGACTTATTTCTGATAATGTCTCTTTGTTGGAGAATTGATGGGGTTGTGTGTCATTGACCCGATGGTGATTTTGGGCTTGGTGCTACAGGTCCGAGGCTATTAGCCCATTTAAAGCACCGGCTCGCACTGACCCGACAGTAGAAAAGCTGCTATTGTTAGCTCAGGTCCATTAAATAACATTGACACAACTTTTGATTTTGCCACATGTTAAAATCACTATAGTATATGCTTTAGAATGACTTGCCTTTAACTGAAAATTGAGTGTTTAATCTTGTCATTTTACATTATTGACACTATTTTCCCATTTTGATATTGTGCAGTTGCTTTGTCACAATTTGTATTGTTAAAAGCGCTATATAAATAAAGGTGACTTGACTTGACTTGACTTGACTTTTATTGTTCGTGCATGTTAACTAATGTAGCTCTTAAAGTGCTAGCTGTATTTCCTCAGGACAGGCTTTATCTGTCTTTAAGGCTTTTACCTTATTGTTCAACGCTGAAGTGATCCTGTGAATGTGTGAGACGTCCGGGTCATTAACCGCTGAAGGGAAATAACGAGAAGAAGAATAACAAAGTGCAGTACAACGGTTTGCACTTCAAACCAGTGTGTTCATAATTAACCCTTGTGCATCAATTTACAAAAGTTACACTTAGGTTCATAGTGGACAAAAATGTTTGAAGTTTGATCTCATTTAAAGACCCACGGCAGATTATTGTTGACGTAAAAAAGTTTAAAAAGTGAAACCAAAAAAAAAGTTATAGAAGTTTAGGTTTATGAAAATGATTTATGAACAATATTTTATATAAAATATATATTTTATGAAACATGTTGAACTCTAAACCTGCTAGAAAATCAAAGCCATAAATCTAAACAAGTTTTGTTTCAAATTTGAGGTTGATATCTCAACTAAACTAAGATATTGTTTGGGCGCAGTACCATATTTTCTCCATTAGATGCCAGCAAAACTCTGCTGGAGCTCACAGTGCTTGATTTGTGATTTACAGTAGAGTTCATCTCTCAAATATTACAAACACACACAATTTGTTTTATGACACACATACACTGACATCCATACCAACACACACAATTATAGCTGCATTATTAATCCAATTGTCTCTATAATATACAGAAGCAGAAAACAGGTCTAAAGTGAGTATTTGCTTTATAGACCAAACCTGAAAAAATAGCACCATCTGGTAAAACAATAAAAAACATTTTTTGAAGCCTTGCCAACAGAATGAAAGCCTATTAACAAAAATTGCATCATTTTATAGTTAAACGGCGCTGAGATCAAAAATAGCAGTTTTAATGGGTTTCAATGAGGACATTTTTGTCCAAAAGATGCTGGTGGTTCACTTTTTTGTATCTAGTGTAAAATAAATTTATTAAAGGAAATGAGGGTGGAATATTAAAATTCCAATAAAAATACACACCTGAGCCAAAAAATATGCAGTTAGCATAAACACAGGCAAAATTATATAAAAAAAACAAACTAAAATGGACAAAAAAAAGTCCAAAAGGTTGCACAAGGGTTAAGATAATACGTTAAATAATATGGTAAGACACCAGTTTGAAATATCAAGCCGGAAAACGAGGTGTTTTGTGCAGCTAAAAATAGCTGGAAGCGGGTGACACCGGAAGCCAGACACGTTAAATTCACAAAGGCCTGCTCTTATGGGAAAAATCAGGTGGATAGAATATAATAATTGCTAATACTTGGGTAACTCTTTCAAAACTCTTCACACAGTTCTCCCTACAAACCTTTAGCAGTACATTTCTCATCCAGAATGCGAAACAACCAAAATAAACATCACATATCATTATACAATGATTTCTCCTGTCAAATTTCTTCACTAAACAAGATTAAAACTGGCCACTGTTGAGAACTCACTGCAGTATTTATGTATTTGCAATCTTTACATTGTGAACATCACGAAGCGCTGAACGCTCTCATGCGCCGTTTCATTCATACTCGAAGCCGGAGTCCAAAACAGACTCATATGAGAAGTAATAATAACTTGTGACAGGCAGCTAAGCTGAATAACAAGCATAACTGATGAAACGTGAAGACGATATGTTTGTGTGTTTTTCAAGTCTTCTCCAGGTAATAAATATGAATTATACAGTGGTAATTGACAGCAAGCTATAAAATATATGTTCTGCCTTATTCTGTGATAAAAATGGAAAAAGTGTTTGCAGTATATATATTGATTGTACAATCAGAAATATTTTACTAATGAAAATTTTATGGTTATCAAAAATATTATAAAAGACAAATTATTGCTTGTCCAGCAGTGTATTTTATTTCTTAGCCAGTTAAAAGTAAGAGATATTTTTTTTGTCAAATATACATACATAAATATTATTATTATTAGCACATATACCCCTCACTTCTGAAATGATTGCTACTCCCCTGCTCTGTAACATAACTGAATATAAAACTTTAGCTATATGCTGTGTTATCTTTATTTGGGCATCAAATATTTTGTGGCTCCACGTGAATGTTATTCGGTGGGAAAGGGGCCAAAATGGCTCTTTTGATGTTGAAGGTTGCAGACCGCTGGTATTGGTAGTTTTCACGTGACGTCACGCTCTTATAGGAGCGCCACCTGGAGGACAAAACGCAGCATTGCTCCACTGACCGCCAGCTATTTTTACACAGATTGCATTAAGTAATAATGTAGTAAAACGCAGATATTAAAAGGCGAGAGTCAGTGGAGACCTTATTAATGATGTATATTAGTACAGGCGAGAAGATGAAGATATAATATAAACACAATGTGCAGTTTCACGTTAAATGCTTCCCATTGAAAACACACTGAAGCGTTCATATTCCGGCCTCATCATGTAAACTATGCATCATTAATATGGTGATTACTGAATTTGATCTTTTAATATTACTGTTTTAAATATTTTAAGTGTTTTTACGTTTTGTCACACTGTTTATGATTGAAATATTGCCACGGGTGCTTAATATGGATTGCAAATGGCCAAAAGTTGTTTTATTCTTTTGAGACGTGATCAAAATATTTGCGGATGAATAAACAGATGAATAATTAACACGCTCGTGCTGCAGTTCTATGGATGTTTTGCCCTCCGGGTCGTCGAGCCGGTCACGTGACTGAAAACTATCAATAGGTGCATGTAGTTTTGGTGATGTTTGAAAGATTTAGTCATCGGGTGTGTTTTGTGATAAATGACCCACAGACTGCTGCTGTGTGAAGCGCGACTGTAAAAAACTCACAGCTGTGTCAAATATTTGTATGTGTATGAATCCAGGAAGAGTGTTTTACCCTAATATGAATTCATAAACACATTCCAGAATTAATTTGGATGCATGTTAATTCTGCAGGGGCTGTTGGTGAGTCAGGTGACAAGGGGCCTGTAGGTAAAGCCATCGAAGGGCCCGCCGGAGACCAGGGTGACCCGGGTATGTACAGTCTGTTCATAAGTGCGCACCAAACACATTATCAATGCAGCTTGTCAATGTGAAGCAGCTTATTAAGAAAAATTAAAAGTTGTTTAACACACAGCCCTGCTGTGTAACCAATATCAAATATTAACTTAAAAAAACACACTTTCTAAATTATTAGCATGCAAACAAAAACAAAAAGTTAGTTTGGACCAGATGTGGCTCTAAGAACAACCTGGGATCGATTCCCCAGAACACGACGTTTGTGACTTCATTAACTGTACTGTACTGTACTACACCGAAGATGAGTATATAAGCAATCAATCATAAAATAATGACATGCAGAGCTGGATAGAAACTCATTACATGCAATCTGGATTACGTAATCAGATTCCAAATATTAAATACTTGTAATTTGATTAAATTACATTTCAAAACAGTCGGAATCAAGACTGGTTACCTTTTTATTGATTACATGTTGTTCACACAATAGCAATAAATGCTTCATAATTTATGGATTCTCCCAAATTCCTCTTTTAATCTTCCTTTCTAAAATAACCTACCACTTATATATAGTCTGTCAGTTTTGTGGACATTCACTGGATTAACAAAAATCATTTCAGGTTTAAGAAGATCAACTTCTGATGAACACATTCATTTTTATTTGAATTATAACTCGGTAGATTATTGAACCATGCATTACTACGTCTTTGGGAGGCTTTTGTCTTTTCAAACACATTAAAATGCACAAATTCACGTTATTTCTTATTTACATGTAATGCATGGATTGTCAAACTTTTTTGTCATCTGATCCTCTTTCACCTGATATATATATACATGAAGTACCCCTGAGATTTTAAAATAAATATTAAAATTATTAAGCATCACATTTGCATGCTCTGACATTGGTTAATGGTCACATGACATGCATGCAAACAAATTAAATATTTCAGTTTTTTATTTTGATCGATGGATTTAATTTTACATCATTATGATTTAATTAATTATTAGCTTTTCGTTAAACCCCCTGCAGTTTATTCACGAACCCCAGTTTGGGAAACCTTGAAGTAATGTAATTTAATGCACTTCATGTTGTTTATTACAACGAATGGAATATATTTTTTTACTCTTTGTATTTTTATATCAATATGGTACAAGACTGTCCTATTTAAATCAATGTGATAAACGAGTTATGTCAAACGTAATCCAAAAGTAATCTGAGTATATTACCAAAAATGTGTACTGTAATGGACAGGGTTCCTACACATTATCCATTTAAAAATTTCATACTTTTCCAGACTCAAATTTCCAAACCTCTCAGTAGATTTTCAGACCACATGTGACCCACAAAACCAGTCATGAGGGTCAATTTTGTGAAATTGATATTTATGCATCATCTGAAAGCTGAATAATGATCTTTCCATTGATGTATGGTTTGTTATGATAGGACAATATTTGTAAATCTGGAATCTGAGGGTGCAAAAAAATCTAAATATTGAGAAAATCACCTTTAAAGTTGTTCAAATGAAGTCTTAGCAATGCATATTACTAATCAATAATTAAGTTTTGATATATTTACGGTAGGAAATTTACTAAATATCTTCATGGAACATGATCTTAATATCCTAATGATTTTTGGCATAAAACAAAAATGGATAATTCTGACCCATACAATGTATTGTTGGCTATTGCTACAAATATACTGCTTTAGTGCTCCAGAGTCACATATTTAACATAAATGGTTCATACAGCATTATTTTCAGCATTGTATTTGGTAGCGGATAACAATTTGTAAGTAATCTACCCAGCTCTGATGATATGTCTGAATGGAGTATAATTGAAAAAGAACTACATACATGACACATCTATTCAAACACCTGTGATTGTCTGTGGTTCATCACTCATCACTCGTCTCTGTGGTCATCAGGTCTGCCCGGCGTGCATGGCATGGTCAAAGACGGCCGTGACGGAGCGCCTGGAGATCCAGGAGAGCCAGGAGAAGCAGGACGATCCGGCAGAGCGGGGCACCAGGGGTCACCCGGAATCTGTGACACATCAGCGTGCCAAGGAGCCGTGGTTCACGGGAAGTCCTCCAACCCCAAGAACCATTAACAGGAGAGCTTCTGGAGGAGAAACACAACTGAAGAAGTGTCAGAGCCGAACGAACACTGAGCATCAGTGGAGATACAGCAAAAGACTAAACGCATCACACCTGAAAATAATCATTCGGTCCTTGTTCTAGACGTCTTCTTGCTCAGCAGCCTTTAAAAGTGTAACGGAGTACAGCTTTGAGCCTCACGAGGGGTTTACAGAGCCTCGAAATCTGACAAAAACTGGAGGCTTGTTTGAGGCATCAAGACATGAAACCAAAATATTAGACGTATTACTGCAAGTTGATTTTATTCATACGTTTACATTTAGTTCTTAAAAGTTTTAACATTCAAAGTCACTGTTTGAGGAACAAACTTGGAGATGCAAAATATGTCGTTGGCCATCTGTGGGCTTTATCACCCTTATCCACTAGATAATGGTGCTGTAAAACTATTAAATATGATTTTAAATACTATTTATTATTTCTGAGTTACTGTTATGTGTACAGTGGGTTTCTACGGCATGGTATTGTAAGAAAAACTGAATAAAGCCACTTTTCAGTAAAGTATTTCTCTGAACGTTCGTTAGTACACTAATAATAACATACATTGGTATGGTCGTGCCTTTCAAACAAACAAGGCATAAAAATACAAAGAAAAATACACTTCTCTAAATGTGCGAACTATATTACAGTAGGGTTTGCTCTCCGGTCTCAAGGGTTTGAATCAAGGTTGAGTCTCGTTCTACATTCGACGACAAACGCTCAGGGTCTTCTGGACACGGACTAGCGGAAGAGAGGAACGAGCATCATGCACTAAACCCACATGAACAACATTAATGGCAAACTACAGCTGCAGCAGAGAACAGGAGTCAGCCGTGCGAGGACGAGTCCGCAGCTTCTGTCGTGTTTCTATAGGGTTCCAGGAGATGTGCCACTGAAACACAGCTAGGCTTCAGCCGCAGTCCAGTCTTGCCACAGAAAGTGCTCTGGAAATCCTGAAACAGAGAGGATTTATGAGTTATGATGGTCGGGGTACTTCAGGAAGAGCTATGCATCTCTCTGATCTCAGCTATCACTCTTACAGCGTTTCATGTTTTGTACTGATTAAGTAATTGCTAATACTTCCGAGGCCTCATTTTTAAAATGTTGCGCATCCTAAAATTGATCTCACGATCATTTCTCAAATATGCATACCTCATTTATTTTATAAATGAGGCCCCTGCAATACTCGAACAAGAAAAAGTGCGTACGTCTCAGGGCTTGACGCTTACCTTTTTCCCAAGGAGCACATGTGCTCCTAAGTTGAAAAATTTAGGAGCGCATTAAAAAAATTTAGGGGCGCAATGCAAATTTGTCAAATTATGTGTTTTAGCTTAATAAGGGGATACAAAGATACATTTACAAGCACAATTATTTAATTTATCAGAATACAGAAAGTGCACAAGGTTTTTAAATAATTTTGCATCAGACTCTATTTAATAGGCTAATTATGTAATTAGTTATAGCCCTTTTAAACTGTATGTACATTAGGTATGTGACAGTATCAAATTTTCACAATAGTCATCGAAGCTTTTGTCACGGTATATGTTTTTTTTTATCACAATATATAATTTCGAAGTGAAAAAAGTGTTGTCCTCCTAACAGGTTATTAAAGATCCTTTACTAAAGAAAGACTTTATTTAAAAAAATACACAAAAATATAAAGTAAACAAGTGTTTCAAGATCAGAGTGCAAAAGATTGTTCAAATGAAGGAAAGAACAATATAACACTTTACAATAAGGTCCCATTTGTTAACATTAGTTAAAGCAGGTTAACATTAACAATGTGCAATAGCTAATTGTAGCAGTAGTTAATATTCTTTGTTAATGTTGATTAATAAAAATACTAGTTAGTTAATGTTTGCTCCATTGAATAATGTTAGCAGACACAACTTTTGATTTTATAATTTATTATTAAAAGTTGAAATTAACATGAAAATTATTAATAAATGCAGTCATTGTTTGTTCATGTTAACTAAAGGAACCTGTTAAGTTATATATATACAGGGTTACCGGGCTTACAGCAGCTGCTGTGTTTACAGGGTTACCGGGGTTACAGCAGCTGCTGTGTTTACAGGGTTACCGGGCTTACAGCAGCTGCTGTGTTTACAGGGTTACCGGGGTTACAGCAGCTGCTGTGTTTACAGGGTTACCGGGGTAACGGCAGCTGCTGTGTTTACAGGGTTACCGGGGTTACAGCAGCTGCTGTGTTTACAGGGTTACCGGGGTAACGGCAGCTGCTGTGTTTACAGGGTTACCGGGGTTACAGCAGCTGCTGTGTTTACAGGGTTACCGGGGTAACGGTAGCTGCTGTGTTTACAGGGTTACCGGGGTACAGCAGCTGCTGTGTTTACAGGGTTACCGGGGTAACGGCAGCTGCTGTGTTTACAGGGTTACCGGGGTTACAGCAGCTGCTGTGTTTACAGGGTTACCGGGGTAACGGCAGCTGCTGTGTTTACAGTGTTACCGGGGTAACGGCAGCTGCTGTGTTTACAGGGTTACCGGGGTAACGGCAGCTGCTGTGTTTACAGGGTTACCGGGGTTACAGCAGCTGCTGTGTTTACAGGGTTACCGGGGTAACGGCAGCTGCTGTGTTTACAGGGTTACCGGGCTAACGGCAGCTGCTGTGTTTACAGGGTTACCGGGGTAACGGCAGCTGCTGTGTTTACAGTGTTACCGGGGTAACGGCAGCTGCTGTGTTTACAGGGTTACCGGGGTTACAGCAGCTGCTGTGTTTACAGGGTTACCGGGGTAACGGCAGCTGCTGTGTTTACAGGGTTACCGGGGTAACGGCAGCTGCTGTGTTTACAGGGTTACCGGGGTAACGGCAGCTGCTGTGTTTACAGGGTTACCGGGGTAACGGCAGCTGCTTTGTTTACAGGGTTAACGGAGTAACGGCAGCTGCTGTGTTTACAGGGTTACCGGCAGCTGCTGTGCTTACAGGGTTACCGGGGTAACGGCAGCTGCTGTGTTTACAGGGTTAACGGGGTAACGGCAGCTGCTGTGCTTACAGGGTTACCGGGGTAACGGCAGCTGCTTTGTTTACAGGGTTAACGGGGTAACGGCAGCTGCTGTGTTTACAGGGTTACCGGGGTAACGGCAGCTGCTGTGTTTACAGGGTTACCGGGGTAACGGCAGCTGCTGTGTTTACAGGGTTACCGGGGTAACGGCAGCTGCTGTGTTTACAGGGTTAACGGGGTAACGGCAGCTGCTGTGTTTACAGGGTTAACGGGGTAACGGCAGCTGCTGTGTTTACAGGGTTACCGGGGTAACGGCAGCGTCAGCGCCCTCTAGTGGCGAATGTGCGTTTCATTCACCGCGTCTCCTTCACTCGCTCCGCCTTTCTTCTCATCTGTGCTAATTTAAATTAAACCGTTGCCTTTTTAAAGTTCAGTAATCATATGAGGCTCATTTAAACTGAATAAATTAATACGTTTGTTATTGGCTACTGTATAAGTTAGGCTGTTTTGTATTTTGTATTGTTTTCGCACTCATGCTCCTAAATACATTTTCCAGTTCGCACACATCTATTTTTAGTCGCAAATGCGAGTGAAATGCTCGCACTGTCGAGCCCTGCGTCTGCTCAGACCCTGACGTGACGCTAAGCACTTTTCCACGTCAAAGACAGTTTTTACTAATATGAGCGCTGGCGTGGATTTAAGCGTACGCATACTCTACGATCAAATCTGAGCGTACACACGCTTTATAAACGAGACCCTGATGCCTTCAGACTCACTTTTGTAATCTGTTTCTGGACCAGTAGGTGGTGCTTAACACTGCGTTTTAAAGCCACCTCATTAGAAACGTCTTCAAATAAGACTTTTCTACACTATTTAAGAAAATGGAAGACTTTTTAAAGCCACATGCATGTCACATGACCCACTGTTACACTTATTAAGGCCCACTTGCCATTACATGTTTTAAACAGTAATATCTTAGTCTAAACCTAAAGCAATCTTGACAAACTATATCTCGTTTGAAAGCTTAAAGACTCTAGTTTTCATATTTGGTGACTGATTTTTGAAATATTTTACACAGCAACTGTAATTTATTAATTTGTAAGTAGAGTACTCATCAGACTCAGAGAGCGAGTTCTGACCTTTACTTTGAAATAGTGATACATATATAAAAATCATGAAAAATTTCCATTCATGTTCATGTCAAGTGTTCAAAATATAACATTCATTCTATTTTTTTGAGAAAAAAGGTCTAAAAGTGTTTCGAATATAAAGAAAAAAACAATAGGTTCTCAATTTTTGATGCAGCATGAACAATAACGTACGTCCAGGGTTCTTGTTGCATGTCTTTGTGATGTGATGTCTACTTCATAAATATTGAGAAAAGTATGGAAAAACATGTTTCAGATCACTCAAAGCATATATGGAAGTGGAGACGCCCTTATATGGTCACTAATGGGGTTTGATGGTCATCTAGTGGAGACGCCCTTATATGATCACTAATGGGGTTTGATGGTCATCTAGTGGAGACGCTCTTATATGGTCACTAATGGGGTTTGATGGTCATCTAGTGGAGACGCCCTTATATGATCACTAATGGGGTTTGATGGTCATCTAGTGGAGACGCCCTTATATGATCACTAATGGGGTTTGATGGTCATCTAGTGGAGACGCCCTTATATGGTCACTAATGGGGTTTGATGGTCATCTAGAGGAGACGCTCTTATATGGTCACTAATGGGGTTTGATGGTCATCTAGTGGAGACGCCCTTATATGGTCACTAATGGGGTTTGATGGTCATCTAGTGGAGACGCCATTATATGGTCACTAATGGGGTTTGATGGTCATCTAGTGGAGACGCCCTTATATGGTCACTAATGGGGTTTGATGGTCATCTAGTGGAGACGCTCTTATATGGTCACTAATGGGGTTTGATGGTCATCTAGCGGAGACGCCCTTATATGGTCACTAATGGGGTTTGATGGTCATCTAGCGGAGACGCCCTTATATGGTCACTAATGAGGTTTGATGGTCATCTAGCGGAGACGCTCTTATATGGTCACTAATGGGGTTTGATGGTCATCTAGTGGAGACGCTCTTATATGGTCACTAATGGTGTTTGATGGTCATCTAGTGGAGACGCCCTTATATGGTCACTAATGGGGTTTGATGGTCATCTAGTGGAGACGCTCTTATATGGTCACTAATGGTGTTTGATGGTCATCTAGTGGAGACGCCCTTATATGGTCACTAATGGTGTTTGATGGTCATCTAGTGGAGACGCCCTTATATGGTCACTAATGGGGTTTGATGGTCATCTAGTGGAGACGCTCTTATATGGTCACTAATGGGGTTTGATGGTCATCTAGTGGAGACGCTCTTATATGGTCACTCATGGGGTTTGATGGTCATCTAGTGGAGACGCTCTTATATGGTCACTAATGGGGTTTGATGGTCATCTAGTGGAGAAGCCCTTATATGGTCACTAATGGGGTTTGATGGTCATCTAGTGGAGACGCCCTTATATGATCACTAATGGGGTTTGATGGTCATCTAGTGGAGACGCTCTTATATGGTCACTCATGGGGTTTGATGGTCATCTAGTGGAGACGCTCTTATATGGTCACTAATGGGGTTTGATGGTCATCTAGTGGAGACGCCCTTATATGGTGACTAATGGGGTTTGATGGTCATCTAGTGGAGAAGCTCTTATATGGTCACTAATGGGGTTTGATGGTCATCTAGTGGAGACGCTCTTATATGGTCACTAATGGGGTTTGATGGTCATCTAGTGGAGAAGCTTGGTACTGCGCCCCAAACAAAATCTCACTGAAAGCTCATTTTTTGAGATATCAACCTCAAATTTGGAACACAACTTGTTCAGATTTTTGGTTTTGATTTTCTAGCAGTTTTAGAGTAAAACATGTTTTGTAAAATATATATTTTATATAAATATTTAAATTTTATATTTTCATAAACTTAAACTTCCATAACTTTTTTGTAATATACTTTTTTATAACTTTTTTCACCTCTACAATAATCTGCCAAGTGTCTACTTTAAAAAGAGACCAACCTTAAGTCTCTGCTCCAAAGCATTCAAAATGTATAACAATTTAAGTTGTAAATGTCATTTTCAGGCCTATACTCAAAGTGCAACCAACAGTTAACAGGTTAAGCAAGAAAATGATGACGTGATGGAGAGCACCTGCTTGATTCGATCTCCGTGTATCTCCTGGATGTATTTGAGGAAGGCTGTGGTCCACTGCAGCGTGGTGGCTTTATCGGTGTCAGCGTAACAGAAGGGCACCAGCAGGTTTAACTCGTCACAGCACAGACGGATTCTCCTCCTGAGGTCACAGAGTGAGCAAACATGCTTCACGTAATCTCTGCACAGGTTAAACAATAAGTCTGCAGAGCCCACCTGCGGTCGCGCTCCTTTCTGTTGTGTACTTCTTTGCGCTGAGTTCGGTCCATGAGAGGTCTTGTCCTGCATCGTTTAGTCCCGGACATACCGGCGTACCAGTTCTCCGAGTCCTGCATGATGTTAGCTGACCTGAGAGGCCTTGTGCGGACGCGCTTGATGGGGTGCGCAGCGTTATCCAGCGCCTCACCTGCAGCGACAAGAGAAACAATGCAAACACATCTCTGCGTTTCATGCCTTAAAGGGATACTCCACCCCAAAATGAAAATTGTCATTAATCACTTACCCCCATGTCGTTCCGAACCCGTAAAAGCTTCGTTAGTCTTCAGAACACAATTTAAGATATTTTGGATGAAAACCGGGAGGCTTGTGACTGTCCCTTTGACTGCCAAGTAAATTGCACTGTCAAGGTCCATAAAAGTATGAAAAGCATCGCCAGAATACTCCATCTGCCATCAGTGGTTCAATCATAATGTTATGAAGCGACCAGAATACTTTTTGTACGGAAATAAAACAAAAATAAGGACTTTATTCAACAATTAGGCACCGTAACGTCTCCTCTTTGTCAGAGTAGCGCCATTTTGGAGATTATCCCCTGGACGCAAAATGCATACACCCTTCTGTATCAGCCGCGCCACAAGGGTGCGCTGTTTGTGTTCAAATCAGAGCGTAACTCGACGAAGAAGATGCATCCCTGTGTCCAGGCTGATACACAGAGGAGACGTTACTGTGCCTAATTTTTTAATAACGTCGTTATTTTTGTTTTATTTCCATACAAAAAGTATTCTGGTCGCTTCATAACATTATGATTGAACCACTGATGGCAGATGGAGTATTCTGGCGATGCTTTTCATACTTTTATGGACCTTGACAGTGTAATTTACTTGGCAGTCAAAGGGACGGTCACAAGCCTCCCGGTTTTCATCCAAAATATCTTAAATTGAGTTCTGAAGACTAACGAAGCTTTTACGGGTTCGGAACGACATGGAGGTAAGTGAAAAATGACAAAATTTTCATTTTTGGGAGGAGTATCCCTTTAAAACCGTATGCAACAAGCAGGCTTTATACAGCCCAATGGAAAGCATATTTACTCCGTCTAATAGGGCTGGGTTTTGACACAAATTTCACGATTCGATTCTCATTCACAAGCTTGCGATGCGATTCGATATCGATTATTTTGGATATGTATCAGGTACAGTACATGCCAAATTTTCTCAAGGAAAAATAATCTCTCAACTAATGCTGTACAATACACATGAGAGTCAGCTGGTACTACATTACTATAATATTGAAGGTTAAAATTACACTTAATGAAGTTTTTAAAATAATAGTTACAATTACATAATATTTCTACTTCAATTATTTATTTTTTTAAATATAAACATAATGGTGGCTGTCATAAAAACTTGATGGATTTATTCAAACATAAATTAAACATTGAATGAATATGTTATATGGTGCATATATTTAGAAAATGCCCCTCTCTACAGTTTATTTTATATCTGACTAATGGGTTTATAGTAGAGATCGACCGATATATCGATTTACCGATATTTTTCCCGATATTTAAGCATTTTTCCATAATCGGATATCGGTTTTGTAATATCGGATTTTCCGATAAACGGTGCCATCTTGTGGGCGTTTTAAGAATTGCACGCATGATCGCCATTACAGCGCATCTGAGGGGAGACGAGACAACGGCGTGCACAGGTAAAGTATTACTTGCTTTGCTGTAATTAGTACATTTTATTTAACATAGCCATTAATGCACAAATTAGATGTGATACATATGCTTGATATGTAGTTTATGCAGCTTGGCTCTAAGAAATAGACGAGTCACGTAAGATAATCCGTCAAGTCCTGTCCCAATAAAGACGTAACTTTGCATGAATTAAATAATACAGCCATGAATGAGCGCAAGTTGGCAGTAAAAGCGCTGAATTAAATTCTCTCTCTGTTGTATATTTGCTCATCATTAGTCTTGTGAAGCCGCTTCATATTGCTGTTCACTCAGTGGGTTGATGCTCAGGAAATGCTACAGCACGGCCACCGCATGTAACTTTTAAAAATATTCACGATTAAAACACCGTAATTATATAAACATTTACTATATAACCATCAATTCCCTTATAAACATCCTAGTAAACACAACTCCAGTGTTTCCCACACATAGACTTTACCTGCGCGGGCCGCCCAGGTATATTAACGGCCGCCCAAGTATATTTGGTGACACATTTTTGTTTTTATTACTATTATTATCTTACACTTTTTTTTTTTTTTTTATCCACCCGAGATAATGAAACCATCCGCGATCGATTAACAAAAGGAAAATCTCCCCTCGCCCGACGCGTTTCGCACTGCTGTGTGCTCAAGAACTGTCCACACTCCCTCAGACAAGCTCTCTCTCTTTATTTGTGGCAGGCCACAACAATATCCACCGCCCGCTGCCATCAGCTCCCGCCTCTCACACACAAGAGCGCGACTTTCAGTATTTAGCAACTTTCAGACCCTTTTGGCGGCTTTTTCCCCACAACAGGTACATACTGACAAACCTAGCGACTTTTTTTGAAAAAACCTTAGCTATCGTTCAGTTGGAATTTGTCTCCAGTAATGTTACTGCCCCGCGAGTGCGAGGTCTGACTCTCCCGGCGCAGTGTCGCCTCTCTCGGCGTCTGTTCTGAGCAGCGAGCGGCAGTGAAGCAGCGCATTCATTTGGCCGTAACGCAGCAAAATCATCAGTAAATCATTTACAAAACAGCGTTTCCAAGCACCTGTCGCTTACTGACTGTTTGGACTTTTAAATATGAACATAATTCGTCTGAATATGCTCATAGTTTGTTACTCAGACGCAGGCAGTGCGCTGAATGAGACAAAACCGTAATACAGCCAAAACCACCGCATATAGTGGCTTTTTAGTGTAAGTTAGATGTATATTGATTTTATCAGACGATGTTGCGATTATAAATCAGGATTTAAGGAGTATAGTGAGAGTGATTCCTGGTTAACATGTAAAATTAATGGTTCCTGTTTACTATTTATACTTGTTTTATGTATGACAACAGAAAGTATAATGTGAACAGCTTTATTGGCATTGTTGTATTAATTACAGTATGTGACATTTAGAACAGATCTTAAGTGCCAAAACTCGTCTGAACGCAAACTTGACACAATGACATGCTAATTAACGTGACGTCACCTGCCGCCACAAGTTTTATTTATTTTTTAATTGGTGAGAATTACTTTTACGTGCTTTATTTTACCTGTTTTTTTTTTTTACCTCATCGAAGATTTTATTTTTAAACAAAAACTGTTTAGTAACAGTGCACTTTTTTATTTTTTGTACTCTCAGACCCCTCTATTTATTGGTGTATAAATAAGATTTGTTTTGTTTTCTATGCAAGGAGGGAGTGATTGTTATAAATAAAATGGTTTGTTCAGTTCAGTGGTGTTGTAATCATTGTGTCAAAAACACAAGTATAACAGTAAATAAATATCGGTTCTGCATATCGGTTATCGGGCACATAAACAAACAAATTATTGGTATCGGTATCGGTTCTAAAAAATCAATATCGGTCGATCACTAGTTTATAGTCACCGAATATTTTTTTCTGAGGTAAATGTGACGTTACGTGACATTGTTTACAAGCCTGTATATTGACGTCTTTGCGCGGCTGAAACACTGATTGAGAGATTACACGAGACAGGGTACGGATTGTAAAGTTGTACTCTTTCTTTAACTTACCTTCGTTTGTTTAGTCATGTTTATTTAGTGCTGAAACTGGTATTAATGTGAAGGAGATGATCAGTTCATGTCTGTTGAACTGAGGTGCTCTGTCACGTCACATCAAACAGCGCCAAAACAGCATTTATTGTTTGAATACTGCAATACAATGCACGGAATTTGAAATATGAGACTTTGTTTCATATTAAAAGTACCAAAGCACAATGCTTATTGCGATATATTGGATGGGAGGTGCCCCTCAACGTTATGTCCATTAAAGGAAAACACCACCGTTTTTCCATATTCCTATATGCGTGGACTCAATCGCTGTCGCGCGCGGCGCCACTATACTAGCGTTTAGCTTAGCACCATTCATTCCTTAGGATCCAAACAGGGATGAATTTAGAAGCCACCAAACACTTCCATGTTTCTATTTAAAGACGGTTACATGAGTAGTTACTAGGGATGGCTCGATACCATAATCTTGGCTTCGGTACGATACCAGAATGTAATACCTCGATATCGATACTAAATCGATACCATAGGTGACAAATAAAAAGTGAACTAAAAAAAAAAAAAAAAAAAAAAAGTGAATGATCATCATATTTATTAATCTTGGTTAATGTTAGGTATGTGTTTAATGCATAAAGTATTTATCATTTAAATGTATCCATTTATCATTTATAAATAATTATTGACCTACATTTATAAGTGCTGTAATACTGTTAATGAATTATAACAAATGTTTCTTTAAAGTGTTATTCTAACAATCAAAGTAATATTCAAAATCACGTTATTATTTCTCACCCTCAGATTGTTTTCAGATTTCAGACTTTAAATATAAATCTCTCTATCTCTCTCTCGGCTGCTTCATGTTAGCAGACACATTCCCTTCATATTATTGATACTAAAATTAGTATCGCAAAAAAATTGTTTCATTCAATTTAAATTAATATTTGATTGTGTGAAATGCAAGTGCAAATATCATGTGAACAAAACGTCACTGCGTCACATTTTCGTGTTTACTGCATCACATCTTATGTATGTGCGTTGATCAGTTGTGAATAAAAGTAAAAATTAAAGTCCATGTAACGTCAATATTAAATGTGTGTTCTGAGTGTGTCACACCACAGAAAAATGTGTTATTAACCACCCAGCCAAATTTGAATGCTAAAAAAAAACGCCAAGTAAATAAAGGTAAATAAGGTATCAAAATCTTGAAAAAATAAAACTCTCAAACGCTGGGGGCGTGTCCACTGGCGGCGCTGAAGCCACGCCCACTCGCGGAAGAGCTGCCGTCTCTCTCAACCGTCTTCCTCTGCAGCTTATTTAATAAGGAGACCGAGCTGTTTTGTAAATGATCGCAGCCAGGTATTATGCATATACGTGACGAAGGCATAGCTAGCTAGCAAACTGTAGGCTGTAGTAACTCGCGATTGAGCCGTGAACCACTGATGCTAATGCGCTCTAGTTATTAGGTGTGTTCGACTTGAAGCAGCGCTGCAGAACGATCAGTGTGTGACATCAGAATACCGCGAGAGCGATTGGAAAGCATCAGGTGCATCGCTCTCTGTAGCTCTCACAGTACTTTGATGTCACACACCGGTCGGTCTGCAGCGCTGCTTCAAGTGAACACACGTCTTATAGTGTTGGGGGCGGGGCCGGTGGCTCGATTGCATCATCGAGTCATGATTTAGCCCCGCCCAAAAAATCCTGATCACGAAAATGGTGAAAAACTGTTTAACGGTCTAACTCCACAATTAATTACTACATAGTTCACAGTCTTTGTAACATGTTTCAGCAATGCATTTCTAACATTTATAATGTGTTTACAAACAATTCTCAGAATTGACTTTACACGGACTTTAAGTATGAATGATGCACTAACCTGTCGATCTCTCTAACCTTCCAGGATGAGCAAGCGACAAATGCTTAGCAAGATTTGATGTCTTGCCTCCTGTGGTCAGTTCGTTCACCTTTATCATCTGTTTTGTATGCAAAGTAATGCCATATTTCACTTCTACTGTTCTCTTTATTTATTAATTGATAGAGTTTAATCTGTTGACTTTTTACATTTGGGAAGCACTGCCACCTACAGGTGCACTTCGCAACAGCAGCGTATGAAATACCGAGCAAAATTATGATATCGTGCCATTTGAAATATAATAGATACCGGTATTTTTCCATCCCTAGTAGTTACACAAGTAAGTATGGTGACACAAAATAAAACATGGCAGCACTTCGACCTCGAAGTGCTCTTCCGCCACACATTATAGTCATAATTTTTATCCGCTTAGAAAATCGCCAGTTTATTTTATTCTCGGAGCACAGTATAGCTCAAATACATTTAGACTTTTTCTAAGTCTAAGTCAAGTATACTTTAAGTATATTTCTGAGAAGTACATCAAAAGTAGACCTATTTTTAGTTTAAAAGAAGTATACTAATAGCACACTTGAATAAACTTATTTTTCGTAAGGGTTGGAACAACACGAAGGTATCACTTGCTAATTTGATAGAATGAATAATAAGTCAATAAGCTGATTGTTTATGTGTAAGTGAACACTACTCGAGAATCTTACTCTTCAGCGTGTCTGTGGTTTGCTGGTCAGCAGTGTCTGTGTAAATGACCAGCGGCGCTCTCATCACAGTCTCTGAGCCTTTATCTGCTCTGAAGCTCACCGTCAGCTCTGTAGACTGCTGCCCACCCTACCGTGAGAGAGAAAGACCTGTCTCATCACCAGCAGAAAACACTCAGAATCAGATACAAACACTGCGTCTGAATGAGATCAGCACTCACCGATTTGAACAGACGTCCTTCGTATGGATACGTGCCCTGTATTTTCACCCTCGTGTCTGGTTTGCTCCATTTCTCTATGTGTGCATGTGTGGCTATCCCTGAAGTGTTTGTGGAATGACAAAGCACTGATACAAATCTGGAAGACAAATTATTAAACATGTCAAAATTGAGACAGCTATGAGTAAAAGCAGGGATTTTCTATTTATTTATTTTTGGCAACCAAACCTAAAACGGGGCTTAATTAATCATATCATAAAACAGCTTTGTGTGGTTTTCAAACAGCAAAAGCCTGCAATTTATTCTGTGTTTATTTCCACGCTTATGGTGTTTTCAGAGTCTAGCTAGGGTTGACATAATAGATTACTTTATTTTAATCAATTTTCTATATCTGATGAACCAATATCGATTCTAAAAACTCGTATACGGGACGCCTAAATTTACTTCACTATATTACAATTAAATCCTAATGTAATCATGACAAACTATACATCATTGGAAAGGTCTAAGACTCCTAAATAGATATATTACCATTTTTTGTTGTTACAAATTATGTAGAAACAGTAATAGATTAATTTATGACAAGAGTGCGCCAAGCGTCTATGATAAATCTACATCTTTGTCACAAAATGTCTTTATTTCCCCATCACATGTTTTAGCAATAATCATAAGTTATATATCATTTGAAAGCTTAAAATCTCTAAATTCATCCTGTGCAAACCAATTTGAAATCAAATATTGTGTTACCATAGAAATGATGCTTTAAAATGTTTTAGCAGGCTCCTCCCCCTTAGCCGCGGTGTCATATTACACAATATATTACGGTCTTTTGGAATCAAAACTTCTTATAATCTTTACAAAATACATATCGTTGGAAAGGTCTGAGTCTCCAGATTCCATATTTGGTGGTTATGCTGTTATAGATGTAATATTGAGAGAGAAATTGATAGATTTGTGACAGAAGTGCATTGGAGTTTGGATGCTCCCGGTGGCTGTTTGTGGTATAACGCCGAAACAAAATTGCATATGAATCTACGTTTTTTTATATCAACTTCAAATTTGGTACACAACTTATGTAGACGTATGACTTTAATTTTATAGCAATTTTGAATTTTTAACTATTTTTGTAACTATTTATTTTATATAAAATAAAATAAAAATAGTATAATACATTTTCTTTACAGTAAATTTAAACTTCTATAACTTTTTAATACTTTAATTTTATTAAATGATTTCACTTCTGTAATAATCTGCTAATTGTCTTCTTTAAAAAGAGACCAACCTTAGGTCTGTATTCAAAAGCATTCATGAATTATAATCATTTAAATTTGGATAGTGCACTTTCTCGTGAATTTTCAAAAATGAGGGGGTGACAGTTAATTAAATCCCAAGAACAATCTTTTAGTCTGTGCTGTTTTCAGGTGATAAGATAATTAAAACCTTCCTATACATTATGTGTAGCATGTCTCCAATTCAACCATTTCTGTGTGCTTTGTTACTTTTGATTAGAAATAACGTCTCAGCTTTCAAATTCTGTCGTTTTATTACAAAATTGTGTCTCAAATCTGGTGTGACAAGGTTCAGTTCAGGTCTGTTCCAACCATTAAAAGACATCAATAAAACAGCTTGTAAACAATACGTCATGCAACATTATATTTACCTCAGGAAAGCCATTCAATGTCCACAGCTATACATACAAATATTAAATAGCCGCATTATGTGCAATCGAAATATTTGCATTCAATAATGCTGATTATACCTGTTTGTTTTAAATATATAAACAACATATTGTATACACATACAGTATGTACTAAAACTGGTTTATGTATAAATACACAAGTTGTCATCCAAAATCAGAATCTGACCGTCTGAAACTGGAGTTTGTTGATACTTCAATAATATATTTAAAGAACAGATCATTGTGCTATTACTAGAAGAACCTATATATTGAACATGTTATATATTGTGATATGTGCAAAGTTTGGTGAAGATCTGACAAATGGCTTATACTGTCAAAACACACAAGGTTTACATATAGACTCAGTTAGTTATGTGTAAAATAAAAGTAAACAGCTGAGAGGAACGGATGCGTGCCTGTATATTAGATGCGTGCAGCTCTTAAAGGGACAGAACTAAACATGCAGCCGACTCTCATTAAAGGGATAGTTCACCCTAAAATTTAATTTGTCATTATTTACTCACTCACATGTTGCCCCAAACCTGTATTAATTTCTTTCATGTGCTGAACACAAAATAAGATATTTTGAAGAATGTGGGTAACCAAACAGTTGCTGGTCCACTTGATTGTAGGATAATTTTTTTTACTATGGAAGTCACTTATGTTCAGCAGAAGAAAGAAACTCAGGTTTAAAACTAATTTTGAGTGAGTAAATGATGGTATTACTATAAAACACTGACAGAATCGACAGACAGGTGACAGCATTTTTATTCTTTAATGCTAAAACAACAAAACACAAAGAGAAAGAAATAACTAACTACTCTTGACTGTAAAAATAATAGTTACTTTAATAGGAATCAATCTATATAGTGATTTATTTTTATATTTGTTCACTCAATTTCTTGAATGCTCCTGCTAAATATGCCTGTTGTACCTGAAAATAAAACACTGTTTATTTTATTTGTATATTATGTGTATTTGTTATGTGTATCTTTGTTCTTATTTTTTAATAATGAAGATAAAGTAATGACAAAGATTTTTATCTTCACCCACTTTGGCCTAAATATCCATCATTCTTTATTATATTCTGTTACCTTGAAAGGCTTTGTCTTTATAATAGGGAAATTAGTCTGGCCATACTGCTCAGACAAAATAGTAAAACTAACATGACAAAGAATCGTGATAAAATCATGAAATATTGATATATTTTTCAATCACAGAACTGACCGGTTTTGTGACCGCACTTGCACAAACTGCATTGAAATCATTTTCCAAAATTTCATTTGTGTGGAAATATTTGCCAAGTGTGTAAACAGCCATTAACGCTGAAGACGGACACAAAGAAAAGAAAATACTGTAGCAGCCCGAGCAAGCTCAACGTTCACATGTGAAATATGGAAGGGAAATCCTAAATATTGAATTAGGAGTGGGGGTTTATATGAATGTATTTCTGAGGGGTTTTGAGAAAAGTTTAAATTGCATTTTCTTCTCATCTTGCCTCTGCATGTATAAAAAACAAAGCACTGCAGCTTAAGGATCAGGTTCAATTGATGAAGATGTTTAATCATCAGGAAGGATGTTGCCAGCCCTTCTGCTCAATTGGCAGTTGTGCTGCTCCTTAATATTCAGTGGGTGCTCCTAAATTTTTTTTGGTGCTCTTAACTTCTTGAAGTTGGGAGCACCAGTGCTACCAAGTAAAAAAGTTAATTTCGAGCCCTGACTTCATCTTTAATATTTGGCCATTTCTTTAGGACAGAAATGCTATAGCCGCTGTAATTACATGAATATGTGGATATCAAAATGTGTAAACTCAGAGTGATGGTTTGAGCTTTTATTTTGAAACCGTGATGTATTCTCCTGTGTTTGTGTAGATTTATAAATGATTTACCTTACAAAGCTGATGAAATGGCTGAGTGATGCACGTACGTAACCTACACGCATGTAAATAATTAAAGCATATACTGTGTTAGAACTGCATCGCATATAATTATTTAATTAAATCACGTTTGTGAATTCACAATTATGCTTAATTATGATTTTAAATGGGTTTAATATATCATGCAGCCTTGGAAAATAGTCTAATAATGTGTTTTATGGATTTTCGTCCGTGAAATGCGCCACTTCCGGTATTTTGCCAGTTAGTCGACGCGAGCAAAATTAAGTTGATGAATCGTGACAGCCCTAGTGGCATGTGTACCTCTTCTCCAGGCAGACGCGAGCAGCTGGGCTGGGTCTCTCCTCCAGGGGCCGCTCATCGGCCCTCTCGTCCTCGACACACTGGACTCTGCTCAGCACGGAGCCGGGCCCCTCGGCGCCGCTCACAGGCGTCGTGTTCGACTCGCTCAGCAACAGCATCTTAATGTCCTGCAGGTCCACGGGCCCCGTGTCGCTGGACCCCGCCGATGTCCCCTCAGGCTCCTCATACAAGCTTTCTTCAAGCTGTGAAAGGCCCGAGCTGTCCGTCTCGGTCACCTGAGCATCAATGTGGCTCTGAATAATGTGCTGTAAGTACTCTACCTCGGTCATCTCCACCAGGCTGAGCTCTGAACCTTGACCCACAGGCTCATAGACATCTGCAGGGTGTTGACTCTTACAGGCCATCGATGCGCTCATCCTGAAAGACATTGCAGAACATACATCAGTCCAATCTGCTATAAAAACAGATCTCTCTGCATGTGTGTCTCATCCGGTTTAACTCAGCATTAGCGGTACTCAACATTACAAAGTAAAAGTAGCTGTGTTAACTTTAAGCGGATCCCTAACTCTGTAAAATAAATGCAGTGTTGCCAGCTATTTTTCAGGGGAAGTTACTAAAGGAAGCTCAATTTGTTGCTAAAAGTTACTAAATGATGTTGCGAGGTCATTGTGCGATGACGTCATTGCGTAATTACGATGCAAACCTGCATCAAATCTTAGCAAAAATATATTTTATATATGTTAATTTAGATTTGTCTGTAAAATAACATAACGTAATATAATATAAAAATTTTAATGTATTTTTAAATACAACATTGACTTATTGAACACTTACTAGAGCTGCACGATTAATCGTTAAAAGATTGCGATCTCGATTCAGATACCCACACGATCTAATTTCTGAATGACAACGATTCGCCCGTGTCTATTAAACCTTTGAAAAATCATACGGGAACATTCAGATCTGCATTCTGCTGATCCAGAGAGCAGACAGTTAACATGTTTAGGTAAGAAAAAGCTTCACAAACAGTCTTTTCAACTACACAGTATTATTTCTGTCTTACAGTCATTCATAGAAATACTGGGATAAAAGTTTATAGTTCGGCTACAAACATTGATGTCTATGGTAGCGATCAAAATAGAGCCACTCATCTTTTGAAAGCAGCTGGCGCTTCAAATAACGTTTGTGTCGATTGCATCATTTCTCAACTAGGTGGCGACACGTGACTGTTAAAACATGTATTTGTTATTGAATCATTCATTCGAGATTCGTTCAAAAACACTGATTCATCCATTAATGAAACAAGTGAGGTATGAGTGAGTCATTGAATCATTAATACAAACCAATTTTTCATCATTTTAATTCTAAAAGTTGGTGTATTAAATACACTATATTTTAAATACATATACCCCGGGTTTCACAGACAAGGCTTAAGCCTAGTCCTAGACTAACATGTAAATCTGAGCTGTTTCAACTGAAAGAAACTCGCATCGACTGATCTTAAAATATATCAGTGCCTTTGTTTTGTCTCAAGATGCACAGCAGTGATGTTTTTTTCTAAGCATGTTTATAAAAATTGCATAAATGTCTTAATTGAACTATGATCTAATCCTGGCTTAGTCTAAGCCCCGTCTGTGAAACCTGGCCATACTGTATTATATATTAAAATGTTTAATAATTCATTTAAATTAAACACTTTTAAATAGACTGCAGCAATTAATATTTTGTCACACATTATTTTGTTTAGTTCAGAATCGTGATCTCTGTTTGAGAAAAAAAATCGTGATTCTCAATTTATCCAGAATCGTGCAGCTCTAACACTTACACATTTTTGAAGAATTACAATTTAAGTTGTTTTTTTGTTATTAGCTAGTAAACCAGTAAAACGACACATTCTGAACAGTTATAAGCAGTGTATTAGTAGTTAGTTAGTGTGCTACTCTGTAAAAGTAGGGCACAATCTACTATGTTAATGTAGAAGAATTTTCTGTATTGATTTTTCTTTTTTTTTAACCTGCATTTTAAATGACGCATTGTATTTTGTGTTTTCATAATGGATAACACATAATGTCCTGAAAATTACTAGTACCTTTTCCATTTTTCTAGATATTTTTAGTTTTTACAATGTACTAACTGATCAGCAATCGCAGGTACAAGCTAAGGTGTATCACAAATGATCAATTATTCAATTATTATTAAATTGAACAACTGCAAATAGCAGCTAACTCAACTCATGTGATGTGTGTACTGCTAGGCATCCTCATTTTGTGTAATTTAGATGGAAATTGTTTGCCTTTTTATCGTTTAAACGTTAAAAATAGCTAAATTTGTTGCTAGGTGCTTTTGGAAGAAAAATTGGCTTGTGTAAGTTAGTGTGAAAAGTTGCTAAATTTAGCAACAAAATTGCTAAGTTGGCAACACTGGGTAGATGTAATACTACAGACATCAGCTAACATTAAAATACAGTAATTACTACAGTAAAACTATGGGAACATGGGATTTTTAGCCACTTTACGAAAATCCATCCATTCTTCAAACATCACATTAAACAAAAAGACTTTCTCTTCCTGATTTGCTATATTTAACAGAAGTAACAATTAATAATAGTAAACAATAAACCCATTTTCTTCAAATCAAGAGAGCTATTTTTAGCTGAAACACTTGTAATAACTGCTTGTTCCAGCGCCTCAGCTCCCGCGTTTCCCGCCTCACAGCCCGGACATCACCACACACTCATCACCACATTAATTATTAATATTAATGATGAAATTATGTCTCCAGAACATGAGACAGAAGTAGATCGTGAAATCAGCCGTGAGGAACTGAGTTAAACGGTAAGAGATTGAAGTCTTTACCTGACACACAGCTGCTCTGATCCGAACACGATCGACGCTCGTGCGTCCTTAGTGACGTCACACCCCTTCGTCGGTTTACTTTTCGTGATTTTTTTTTTTTTTTTTGTGGAAAACCATAATTAAATCCCAATGACGCGATCTGTTTCAGGACTGCAACCTATATTTTATTTATTTTTTTTTTTTTAGACCGCAAACCCGCAAATAACTATTTACGGCATCATCCGCATACACCACAATAACCAACTCCAAATTAATTATTATCCAGAATTAATCATCGTTTTTGGACAAATCTTTGTGTGATATGCGAACACAGCCGTAAGGAAGAACATTCGCTCCGCATCACATCATTTGAGCGCGTAAACAATCACGTGATTATACTGTATTTATTAATATTGTTCACGAGACCTTCATCAGACACAAGAACAACATGCATCTATCTGTGAGAAAGACACGTGACCATAAAGCGAAGAGTCTTTCACTTTTGTTACTTAATGATGAGAAAAAACATTTTACATTAATAATTCTGAGACAAAAGCTTATGTCATGGGCAAATGTTGTTTCTTGATTTATTTCTTGATTAAAAATGATCATATGTTGTCAGTGCTGATCTATAATAGATCAGTTCTGTATCCTAACTTTAAATCAAGAGATCCCAGAACATCTTTAATTAGTTGAAGGACCCCGTTCAAGATCATTACTGAAGCCCATCATGACACATAATTCATTTTAATAATAATAATAATTTTTTGTCTCACAATTGTTTAATATTTAACTTTTTGTTTTGCAGCCAGTGGTAAGTTTTGCTGTGTGACGCCCTAAACGTAACAATATATCATTCATAATTTAACATAATTTATCAACGATTATGTAGTTTAATACAGTTTTTAGTTAATATATATATTGCTGTTTATGGAGCATTTTAAATAATTAAACGAGATTTGTTTTTATTCTTTTTTTTGAACATTTTCAGTGTTCTTAAATGCAATAATTACATTAAAATATTTTCTGTTTTTGCAAAAAAAAAAAAAAACTACTGTTGTAAAGTGTCATGAAAATCAATATAAAATCCTGTTTTTGAGACAGAAATAATTGAGTGAGAGAGAGAAACATGGAAATATAGAGAGAAAATGAAGTGAGATCCACATCTTACACGATTCAGAAAATAAACAATCAAAATGAAGCCTTAAAAAGAGAAGCCATATACTTTAAACATGTTTTTATCTCAAAATGTCTTAAAGAACAGTTGAGTATCACAGTATAGCGAGATATAATCATCATATAATCAGTTTTTCAGCAGTTTGTCTTGATAGCTATTTGTATATTAAGAGTTTTTTCTCTTAATGTTTGCTATCACACCACAGGACAGATTTACAGTGCAGTAAGCTGTTTTTCAAAGGTTTCAAAGCTGTGTCCTCACTTTTCCGTCAGATATTGATTAATATGTAATAAATCAGGGAATATGAGGGGCAGCTGTCACTCTTAAAGGGGAGCTAACGCACACCGTTTCACCCAATCTCATGTTAATCTTGAGTACCTATAGAGTAGTACTGCATCCTTCATATCTCCAAAAATCTTTAGTTTGATCATATTTATAAAAGAAAGATACAGATTTATGATTCTCTCCGAAAAAAGCCGAGCTCCTGGAGGCGTGCCGTGTGGGCGGAGCTAAAGAGTGGAGGTGTGTCGTGGGCGGAGCTAAATAGTGAAGGCGTGACGCGTGGGCGGAGCTAAAGAGTGGATGCGTGTCGTGGGCGGAGCTAAAGAGTGGAGGCGTGTCGTGTGGGCGGAGCTAAAGAGTGGATGCG
This sequence comes from Aspiorhynchus laticeps, assembly GCA_023376895.1. Lineage (NCBI taxonomy): Eukaryota > Metazoa > Chordata > Actinopteri > Cypriniformes > Cyprinidae > Aspiorhynchus > Aspiorhynchus laticeps. Next base: position 2,643,488 of record CM041816.1, read on the forward strand.
TGCCGTGGGCGGAGCTAAAGAGTGAAGGCGTGTAGTCTGGGCGGAGCTAAATAGTGAAGGTGTGACGTGTGGGCGGAGCTAAAGAGTGGAGGCGTGTCGTGGGCGGAGCTAAAGAGTGGAGGCGTGTCGTGGGCGGAGCTAAAGAGTGACGAGCACTTGCTCCGATCGCCAACAAAACACAGACATTTGATGCCGTTTCACTCACCGTCTGCAGTTCTGAATCATGACCGGGATCTTTTATAGCTGGGACCGCTCCATCTTTCAGTATTAAACGATGTGCAAATCCAGCGTCGAATTGGGCCTTGTTTATAAAACGCTCGTCAACAAAACACTTGAGAAACTCCATTGCTGCCCCGGAAAAACAAACTATATCCACTGTTCACGTAACGCTGCACTGTAAAAAATGTACTGTAGAATTTACAGGATGTTACTGGCAAAAAAGTTGCCAATAAAATCCTGTAAAAATGATGTTAATTGCTGTAAAATGGATTACAGTATAATACTGCAAAGCAAATTACAGTTAATTGCCGTATGTGAAATACAGTAATGTGTAGTATTTTTTACAGTAACATTGAATTAAACTTGTAGTTTATTTTACAGCAATATTTTGTAATTTCACTAAAGTACAGTATTTACCTGGCAACAAAATTGCCAATAAAATCCTGTAAATATATTTTACAGCATTTTTTTGGAATTTCATGAAATTACAGTATTTACCTGGCAACAAAAGTTGCCAATAAAATCCTGTAAATACCCCTAAATCCAAAATGATGTTGTAGTAATTTAACAGTGAAAATGCAATAAATAAAAATGTTAACAGTAAACTGTAAAATACTGATATAAATGCATTATAATGAGCACTATCTTAATACATTTACAAGTGAATAAAAACCAAGTCAAAGATGTTGCAAATAAGTATTTATTAAAACTGGCAGAAAGACATCGCAAGGCTTTTACTGGTAAAATAACATTTTCAGTCTTTCAACAGTTAAAATCTTATCATAAAAATAACATAGCATCACAAACTAACTACAAATACATGTTAAAAAAGCCATATTCTGAGTAGAACATTAACTTCAAGGTCAATCAACAGAATTTGTATAATTTTGGTAAACTATTTTTTTTAATGAAAAGGATTAAAATAAAATGCTGCAATCAACATTATACCACAAATTCTGTTGTTTGAGTTTATGTTCTATTAAATTAAGAATATTCCTGCAAAAGACAATTTAATAAATACATACTGAAAGTCCATCAACTTTCTGAGATGAGCACACACGAGGGTTGTCCCTCTCTGAGACCTTTCCACTTGTTTTGCCTTTATGTATCCGTCTTGTATCCAGTGAGTGTTGTGATTCCAACAAAACATCTGCACAAAAAAACAAGCAGAAGCTTTAGGATAAAGTTCAGTATTGAATGAAACTAGCTCAATAAAATAAATGTAAAAATGCCACTTATACAATACAATCAGCATTTACCAGTACTTAAAGGGTTACTCCACCCCAAAATGAAAATTTTGTCATTAATCACTTACCCTCATGTCGTTCCAAACCCGTAAAAGCTTTGTTCGTCTTTGGAACACAATTTAAGATATTTTGGATGAAAACCAGGAGGCTTGTGACTGTCCCACTACCTGCTGAGTAAATAATATTGTCAAGGCACAGAAAAATATGAAAGACATCGTCAAAATAGTCCATGTGACATCAGTGGTTTAACCGTAATTTTACAAAGCGACGAGAATACTTTTTGTGCACAAAGAAAAGTAACAAAAAAAGTAACACAAAGATAAAACAAAAAGTATTATCGTCGCTTCGTAAAATTACGGTTGAACCACTGATGTCACATGGACTATTTTGACGATGTCTTTCATACTTTTCTGTGCCTTGACAAAATGCCTGCTCCTGGGACGCCAGACTGAAGTTGTAATAAGACTGCAAATCCAGCCACAAAGTTGAGGTATGAATTCACAACCATCTGACCCTCGAATAGTCAAAAGCCACTGGGTGCACCTGAAATGAATAAATATAAGCAATAATGTAACCTACAATGCAGTATTTCAATATAAAATGTAATCTAAAATACAAGTTTATCAAATGATTTACAGAATTAATAAGAATTAATACATTACCTAATGTAATCAGCTTCAGAGAGTCTTGAAGCATCAAACATTTCTCCACATCAGCTGCTATTCTTTGCACCTACAAGAAATATAGAAAATTATCTTGTGATTTCTTTAAATGCATTTACATAAATGAGACCAAAATGAACACCCAAAAAGGCATCTATTTTAAAATAAACAAACTCTTACATTTTATCAATAGATTAAATTATAATAATACATTGTAGAACTGTACCACCAATCAAATTAATGCAATGCAAAATTACAACTGTGTTATGACATTAATGTTTTACATTACTTTTTGAAAATACAAATAAGAAATGTTGGAAAAATGCAATGATACTTTTTAAACGTGGAACTAAATCGCCATTAGGTGGCAGCAAATAACTTAATGAGTGAGTCAATTGAGTGATTCATTCATTGTACCGATCTGTTCAAAATGCTGAATCATTCAGTAAAAACAAGCTGAGTTTTGCTTTATGAACTTAGTTAGGAACGAGTTTCGTTGGTGAAATAGAACAATAGTCAATATTGTGTCTAAAAAGTAAGTAACTTAATGTTAACTAACTTAATTGTTTATTGAACTATGTATTTGCAATGGTGATAATCATCAAAACAGCTCACTTGTTATGCTACTTAACGATATGATATGTTATAAATAAACTCAACAGTTTGAACATTTACCTCATGTTTCTTCCGTGAGTTTATGTGTGCCGTTAAGCTGGTTTGTTTTGATGTTGAATGTAATATAATCAGAATCAGTCTCGCGTTTTGATGCTTCCTTAGTTATTTTTTTCACTCAAAGGCTAAAGTAACTTGTCCAGTCCGGCATGTAAAGATGTCTTTCACTTAAAAAAATGGCCCAGACGAGCTTTAATGTCGAGTACAACTACAGTGGCATAGACACAATTTCTAATTTACATGTAGTTTCTAATTAGAAAGGCATCACGTCAATATGGGACAGTTGAACACATATAAACAAATGCAATTTCACATATTTTGCTGTTCGTCAGTTATTTTGACAGATAGTTACTATGACACTCGTTTGCATTGGGCTTTAAGCTAAAAGTTAGGTAAATACTACTTTAAATACTCTCAATAAGAAAATTAAACTGCCAAAATGAGAAAAAATGCAGCATTTAACTTAACTATGCAATGATAGCAATTTCCAGCTTACTGCACATAAGTTACCAAGGCCGCTTGTCTAAATGTCGTGATAGCAGGCAATTGTGACATGATATCACGTATACATTAACTTAAATAAATATAAAAGGATATATTTCTTAAGTAAAATTAAGTGAACTTACCAGGAATTATGAATAAAGCCTCTAATTTTCAATCGTTCTGGCACTGCTCCACTCAGCTGGATTTCAGATTTGAATGATGCGCGCGCAATCCCATAATGCCACACTACAGTAAGTTAGTGTAAAAAGCAGGAGCTACAGTGACAACACCTGCTTCTTGTAAATGAATTACAGTTGACATGGAAATATACTGTTAACAACTGTAAAACCTTATTTGACCCATAATGCATTGCGAATTACAGCTACATCTTGTATAATGTTTAAACAGTAATATTCTGTAAAATTTTGCTGTAGAAACTACAGCAATTTTTTACAGTGTGGGTTGTTTTGGGAAGCTGAACAAGGTTATCTTTCCCTCACAACCAAAAACACTCTTCTTTAGAGACGTTCTTCCCGAGCGAGTCCCGTGCAGCGCTGCCGATTGAAGCGTGTTGATTGGCTGCTCTCGCTCCGGTCGATGCGTGCAGGGGCGTGTTCTTCCGGGAGAAATGCCCATATAAGGAGTTCCACCGTCGTTTACGTCAGCAAGAACAACGATCAAAAAAAACTCTCCGAAACTTGTACGAATCCGGAAGAGAGATTTTTGGCACAGAAATACTCTGTTATACGTCCCAAAAAATTTTTGAAACTTTGTCCATGCTTAGCATGAGAATCCAACTCTTTACCAGTGTAAACAACTCTGAATGCATGAAACAGCATTGTACCCCCCCTTTAAGGACCCCTGACACAGTCCTCCTCTGCAGAGACATCAGCGTCATGCTCTGCTCAGTTTATAGTTGATTTAAATCCTGATGTTAATGATAGATACCTTCAGAAAGCTTGGAGTTATGATTGATGATCAGATCTGCTTTATTCAGCATTAAGAAGATCAGGTCATTTCTATCAGAACATGCTTCACATTCAAGCTCTTGTTCTGTCCAGACTGGACTAATGCAATGCTCTCTTAGCAGCTCTATCAAACCTTTACAATGAACCCAGAACCACCAGCTCGTGGGTTTTACAATAGAGGAGGCGCACTAATTGATCTGGGGATCCCTGCCAATTAATATTAGCAGGGCCGTCCCTGGCTGACGCGGGGCCCGGTGCGAGGGTATGGAGTGGGGCCCCCCTCGGTCCGTTTGCGATCGCGTTACGGGGGGGGGGGGGGGGGGGGGGGGGGGGGTTGGATTCCGTTCGCCGCGGGGCGCGGGGCCCGGTGCGACCGCACCAGTTGCACCGCCCAAAGGACGGCCCTGAATATTAGTATTTGCTTAATTGGCTTTTTGGTTGCTTTTAGTCAGAAAACGTAAAGAAAAGGTCTCATACAGCAAGATAATATAAGTGGATCACTTGAAGCAATCCATCCCTTCTTAAAAGTCTGTGTTGTGTTATTTAATTAAGCCGGCTGCTGTAGCCTACATCCAGTTTAGACGTGTTACCCTTTATTTTTAATTTGTATACTGTTTGAATGACAGCTGTTGGCGATCAAATATTCACTAGCTACTCATCAGCGGGAGACGTGCTAATATCACGTTATTTACGTCTCTATAATGATTGGTTGATATACCAGAGGCTAGCCTCCCCTGCGAGGTTTCTTTTCTCAACACTCCTCAGCGCTGACAGTGAACGCTCGATGCTGATTGGCTATTTGTTTTTACCAACGGAGGCACGAGGCACCCTTCTCTATCACTTAGCGGTTGTAATTAGATCAGCAGATTCGGCACGTTCGCGTTTCGCGATAGAAAAGCGCTCTTTCCAACTTCAGTCAAGTACTCCAGAGTGCACCCTGGACGATGGGGCGGGGCGACACACCTCCCAATTCCATTGGTTTATAACACGGCAAATCTTATTGGTGTAGACCCGAGCATGCATTCCTTTGTGTACTATTTTGTAATTGATTTGGCCATATTACAGAAATATTATGTGCTAACTCTAGAATCATAGGCCTATCTTAATTATTATCTGTTTAGTAACCATGGTAATTTTAGTCAGATGAAGTCATTGTTTACAAATAAACTCTTGATGACTTCACCTCCGGGTTCTTCAGGTTCATTCATATTTCCTTGAGGATCGGCAGGCCGCGGATCAGCACTAAGTTGGGATTTTATACGCAAATTATGATAATTTAGATGCATTTTAGAGATGGACAAACACGAACATACGCGGCTGATTTTACGTTTTAAAGCACAACCGTTTTTGTTGTTGTTTAAAGAGATGTTACGTTGCTCAATGCGTCACAAACTTGTAGGTTATAAAGTGATAATAAAATGTGTTCATGTCAAGCTCAGTGTTTCCTTGTTTATATCTTAATAAAATATTTGAGCCTATATTGATTCTCTTACAATTTTAAAGGTTCCTATAGTAAATAAGTGCCCATGACATCAGATATTAAAAATCACATTTCTGTATCCACACCCTCATTGCGTTTTCTAATCTGTGTACGGGATGAATTTAGATTCAGTTATTAACACTCGATCATTGTTCAAGTTCAAGTTCAAGTTCAAGTTCAAGTTTTATTTGTCACATACACGACTATACAGATTGTATAACCAGCAGTGAAATGTGAATCAGGTCCGCTCCATGGACAGTGCAAATATTGTAGAAAAAAACAACACAAAGAAGTATACATAAAATTAAATGAATAAAAAAAAAGTTATAAAGAACAAAATATAAAATATAAAATAATGTGCATGATAGTATACTGTAGACTTAAATATTAAGATAGGCATGCCCTTCATGCCATATAGACATATTGTAGCCACATAGACCTGCATAACTATCGAATATTAAATCACTCAGAGCTGTAAATCTGTGGAATAGGTACATGAGCACTTTTAATGAGTAAAAGAGACCTTCTCTGTGATTAATATTTTATTTATTTATTAAAGACTATAATAACTAGGTCTACTAAAAATCTAAAATCAATAAGTTATTCCTGGTTCTTTTTAAAGGACTGAGCCACAAAACCAGTAATTTAATTTGTGCATAGCCTATAAAAGTATAAATAAAAATGTTGCAGAGAAAATTAACATTTATTGCTTAAATACGCACATTAATAATAATATTTGCTGTAGGTCAGATTTAATAACAGCTGTTTTAGTAAACAAAAACATTTAAAATAGGCCTATATGCAAAAATAATAATAATAATAAAAAATGTTTCAGCAAGGTTTTATTCCCATTATCCACACATAAAACCTCATGCTGATGGACTATTTGGTATGATTGTCTTATTTGTCACCGCAGTTGTTCTTTAAAATAAAACCATTTGCGGGTTTGTCTTACTGAACTACAGTGTATTATCATTGTAAGTTTTTGCTTATCACCGATCCTATAATAAAGAATATGGCTACATATAAATATACATTATAACAGCTAAATCTCAAACAGTGGATCATTTTTATCAACATCGCCCAGTTAAAACTGCTCAATGTTTAAGTATCTGCTTCTGTGAAAAGTGCAATATCTGACTTAATTTAACGTGCAACCCACCTGTTGAGGACCACTATTTAAGTTCATCACACAGATACATAATTAATATTTCTCATAGGTGAGGCTATTTATAGCATAGGTAGGACTATATCATAGCCACGAATTAAGAATTTGTTCCCCAGACTTAATTCGTGAGCCGCACATATTACACAGCTCTGTTCTCTGTTCATATGACACATGCCGTCACCCGTCACCAAGCGATTGATAGGAACTTAATCTAACTAATTCATCATAAGTTTAAAAAAAAACACATTTGCTAATTGATTCTAACAAAAATCGTTGTTGTTAGCACTTAATATTTCTGTAGTACAGCCAAACAGCGTAGATCATTCATAAAAACGTATATAAAAGAATGCTCTTGCAAATGTCTACTACACCAATAAGCTCTGCTGTATCATAAACCAATGAAATTGGGGTGGGTGGAGCGACACGTGTCGCCCCGCCCAAATGTGTCGCCCCGCCCCATCGTCCAGGGTGCACTCTGGGGCTACTCACTTCAGTAGCATATTAAAGCTGTGAACCAAAAGTACACACTTTGAGACATGATCTGAAATTAATTGTGATTTTTTTTAACATTAAATCGTCCTCGTCCTCCCATTTTCACCGACTTTTACATAAACTGTTCCCTCCTGGTGACCTGCTCAAGAATCAGCTAAAAACACATCCATCTTCATTTGACCCTTGAACTCTAGCACTCTATTCTAATTCTATTCTTAAAAACACTTGTCTCTTTTAGACTCGCACTCTATTCATTTACTAACTGCTTGTTTTCTTTAAAAAACAAACACTAGCTTCTCTAATAATCAGGGTATCTTCCGATCATTCGTTTTTTAATTTAATATTAAAAACAGAAAAATAAGAAAATGGTTCCTTTTTTCGTTTTTCAATTCTTCAAAAAAAACGAAAAAAACAAGAATTATGCTTGATTTTCCGTTTTTACATTCAGGTCTAAACATGAATAAACAGCTTGAGTTTGTTATCTCTGCATGTGGGCGGGAATAAAACGCCCCTTTCCGCTGATTGGTCAACCAAACATTAAACCGTGTGGTCATCAGTTCCTGCTGCTACAGTTGTGTGCATTCTTAAAGGGATAGTTCACTTTGAAATTAAAATGTGGTATCTATCAGCTTACCCCAAGGGCATCCAAGATGTAGGTGTCTTTTTTTCTTCAGTAGATCCAATTTTGATGTTTTTAGGTCAAACCGTTCTAGTCTGTCAGTCATATAATGGCAGGTATAGGTCACTGTCTCAATAAGAGGGAAAAAGAACATGCACAGAGAAATCCAAATTAAACAATTCCCCATCGTAACTACACATTGATGGCCTAAGACACGAAACGAGCGGTTTGTGTGAGA
>CM041816.1:2656735-2666735 GCA_023376895.1 Aspiorhynchus laticeps
GTCGCGTTCGTGTGACCGCTCAGGTCCTTGATCCGTCGCTTCCGCTGGAAACCTCCCGAGCCTGCGGTTTGGATGCTTTTGGTGAACAAACTTACCTGTGGAGAATTCTTCCTCTTTGTGAGATACATAAGGTTGGCTGTCTGCATCATGCATAAACGTTTCTCTTTTATTCCGAGGCAGTTCTCTAGAATAGAATTGATCGGTGTCAGATTGTGATGAATTTCTGTATTGAGAACGGAAAGCTCTTTGAGGGTATTGTAATTTGTCTGTGTCATTATGTGAATAATTTGGCCTGAGCATCGATGGCATGTTTCTCTTTTGCTCAATCTGGGCAGGCTCAGAGACCCGATCTGTTTGGTTATATAGTGGCTGGGTATCATGGTGAAACACGTCTGGCTGTAACACAGGTGTATCTCTGACAGTAGCACTATGAACCAGACAGGGTGTAGGCAGTAGTGCTCCTTGTTTAACAAAGTCAGTTTGGATTGGGGGCAAATCCTCCCTCTTCATTTCAGACAGGACAGAAAGTGGCTGATTTTTGCCAATTGACTTATTTAACAGAGGCTGTGAAGAACCCTCCCCAGGATTTTTTATTTGATCAGCCTCATGTTTTGTATTTGGAGGACCACCTTTCTGAACATCTGCCAAACGCTTGTCTACTTTAACCCTCTGTCCTGATGCACACGCAGATTGAACGCTATCACTGTCTGGCACCTGGCCAGATTCATGTGAAGGTTTACTGAGATGCTCTGAAGGGCGTGACTGGTCACTGTCATCATGTGAAGACTTGTCTCTCCGGCTTGAGTGCGAGACGGGGGAATAGTGACGTCTCCTCCGAGAACGTGGGGGTGAAGATGAGTCTCTGTGATGGTGATGAGGCCTTTTCCTTGATGAGGTCTCTCCTTTTTTGTCACTGTAACCTCCCCTAGAGAGATGCCCTGCAGAGTGTCTACTTCTATGGTGTTTGTCTGAGACGTCGTTTGAGGATCTAACTGTACGTGACGCTCTTGAAGACGCTCTGTCTTGGTGTTCGTGCCTCCGTGATGACCTATAGGTGCTCGGTGTGGACCTTCTACGGCCTTGATTTTTGTGGGTGTACTCTGAGCGTTTAGTGTTCTTTAGTTGTGCACTGTTAGTGTCTGGAGATCCTTCGGCTTTATCAGAAGCTAATTTCTCTTTCTTTGATTGGTTCAGGACTGCATTCGTGGCTTCCTCTGTGTTTAATACTTTCTCTGCACTTTTTTTATCTATAGCCTCACATTCTGCATCATCAGATAACATATCCTGGCTTGTTTTTTGACAGATGCGTGGATCCCTATTCTGATGAATTATCGGACAGTAAGGTATGCTTTCTATGCTTTCCTCTTCATCAAAGCGTGTTGGTGACATTAGAGCTTTAGAAACGGAGAAATGCGCCATGGACACACCAATTGCTTCCTTCTGTAGGCGCAGATTTTCTGTCTGTTCTTCTAACTGCCTTTTCTGCTCCTCTATCTGCCTATTCAACTCTTCTAGAATTCGTTGCTGCTCAGATAATGTTGTAACTGAGGTGTTATTTTCACAGACGGTGGATTTGTGAGGTATAGCATTACTTGTGAGGTAATTTTGCATCTCCTCAAACATCGTCTCGTCCTCTGGATCATAAGCTATATCACTGGTAACTGTTGAGGTCTCTTCCGTGTTTTTAGCCTCTGATGCTTTCGGTGTATTATTTCTGACAGTAACACCATTAGCAACTGCACTGTACTCTTCCTCAGGGTCGTATGGTCTATCATCATCATCCTCATGAGGCACTACAGATGGACCTTTAGGCTCCAAAACTTCAGCTGGACTGAAAGAACCCACGACCCCATTAGGACATGCCGGATCATACTCCTCGGGATCGTAAGGCCTGTCATCACCTAATATCATTGCGTCATCATCTTCGCAAGTCTGTGGACAAATCTGAACCTTATCTGTTAATGAGCTTATCTTACACTCTGTGATATCTGAGGGTTGTTTCTTTTGCCCAAATAATGTGTTAAGGATGGTCTGAAGTGGGGTGGTATTGGTGGAGTCTTTGGATGGGCCGACAGTGACAGATAGAGAGGGATTTGACACGCTAGAGAGAGAAGATGAGGCACATAGAGAGCTGGCAGAGCATGATGGGTCTGGTAACCCAACTGAAGGTAAAGATCCAGCAGGATTTGAGTTGAGGAAGATGTCAGCATCACAAGCCTTTATGCTATGTTGTCCAGGATCATTTAGTGAGGTAGGATTACTGGTTCCCGAACACATCAAGGACCTCGAATTCTTTTCGCCAACATCTTGTGGCAATCCCTCGGGACGCTTCAGTTTTTGACAGACTGCTAACCCTATTAGCAGATTAGGGTGATTCTGTTCAAGCCCTAAGAGAAGTCATAACATAAAACAGGATAAAATCATTACACTCTGATGTCAGAATCAATCAGTGTGTAATCTGTGCCTGATATACCTGGTCCCTCTATGGGAAGAAGCACCGCAGGGATGGACTGTTTTGTACTCAGAGGAATGAGGTATAGATCTTTGATGTGTTTACAAATATTAGAAACAACCCCGAATCTCCTACGACTGTTGAAATATGAAAACAGAGAGACGTATGCAACCTCTTCCTCTTCGGATGATGGATGGAAGCGGATTAATGACAGCTCCTGCATTCAAAGAAATAGTGCAAATAGGGTATTTACCTAAATAATGTGCATTTAATATAATTAGTATACGTGACCCTGGAGCACAAAACCAGTCATAAGGGTCAATTTTCCGAAATTGAGATTTATGCATCATCTGAAAGCTGAATAAATAAGATTTCCATTGATGTATGGTTTGTTATGATAGAACAATATTTGGCTGAGATACAACTATTTGTAAATCTGGAATCTGAGGGTGCAAAAAAATCTAAATATTGAGAAAATCACCTTTAAAGTTGTTCAAATGTAGTTCTTAGCAATGCATATTACTAATCAAACATTAAGTTTTGATATATTTACGGTAGGACATTTACAAAATATATTCATGGAACATGATCTTAATATCCTAATGATTTTTGGCATAAAAGAAAAATCAATAATTTTGACCCATACAATGTATTTTTGGCTGTTGCTACAAATATCCCCCATCGACTTAAGACTGGTTTTGTGCTCACATATCAGAATTATTATTATTAAATTTGCCTTACCTTTGCCTCTGATGTCTTTATCAAATCCACATATTCCCACACAGTTTGAGGTAATATCCTTCCTCCGATGTGTATAGTGTCTGGTAAGTCCTGAACAGAGAAAATGCACATTTTTAACACCCACTGACCATATACAGCATATTTGGAGAAAATAATTTTAACTTTCATTTAGTTAAGCTTAAAAGGCTAACCTCTTTTAGAAAGTCAGGAGAGCCAGAAATCAAGTATCCCTTTGTGACGAATTTGGCCACAGTTGGCATGTTAAGAAAGCCTTTCCATAAAATGTTCTGTTTGGATAAAAACTGTTTTGTTCCTTTATCACAATCTGCCAGCCTTGAAAGAGACAGAAACACCATTAGAATCAATAAAATATTTGTGCCATGTATGTTTCAACTAGGGATGCATAATATTGGATTTTTGCCAATATCCGATACACAGATATTGGATTTTTGCCGCTATCCGATATTGGATTTTGCCGATATCCGATATACCGATATTGGATTTTGCCTATATCCGATATTTGCCGATATCCGATATTGGATTTTTGCCGATATCCCAATATTGGATTTTTGCCGATATCCGATATACTGATATTGGATTTTTACCGCTATCCCATATACTGATATTGGATTTTTGCCGATATCCGATATACTGATATTGGATTTTTACCGCTGTCCGATATACTGATATTGGATTTTTACCGCTGTCCGATATACTGATATTGGATTTTTGCCTATATCCGATATACCAATATCTTTCAACTAATTTTGGCCAATAGCGATACCGATATATTTCCCTTTTGTTTGGAAACAACACCAAGTCTCTCCTGTGCAGAAATTATAAGCAAAATATATTTTTAATTTTGGTTAGTTTAACTAATTGTTGAACCACAGGGAGATTTTCAGAGTCGCTGAGACTTTTTTTTTTTTTTCTCGAACGGCTCAGATTTTTTTTAGTCGCACCATTGAGAAATTAGGTCGCACTCTAGAGCCCTGATATCAGGCCGATGCCGATATTTACATTTAAAGCCATTCTCGGCCGATATCAGTCCGGTAATATCGTGCATCCCTAGTTTCAACAATTAATTGCATTGTTACGGTTGAGAAAACTGTCTGCATGCACCTTGTGGTTAAGCCATATGAAGCGTCCAGTGAAGCTGGCGAAGGTTTCGTGAGGATTGATTTTGGCATAGGAGCAGGCAAAGGTACGGACACCTGTGGTGGATGCGTCTCTTTCACAGATTCTGGTGCGCTCTTCACAGGGTGCGGATGCTGCTGTGGGATCGAGGCAGACTCTGGGCCGGCAGACGATGGCGGGGCTTGTCGGTATTGTGCCGTACGGGGGTCTCTTCTTGAGATGGACACAGTGGGAACTGAAGGAATCAACACAGGAGAGAAATCTACAGAGGGTGTCTGTGAGTTTAGGTCCTCTCCACTGGGAGAAGCAGGGGACTCGATTATATCAGAGTCCAGCGCTGGGATATCCAACGCTTCATCGATCATGTGAACAACACAGGAAGATTTCTCCTTTTCTGTCTCATCTTTCGTCACCGTCATCTTGGGTTTCTTGGTTTCGGGATCATCATCAGTGGATACTTGGCCTGCAGGTAAGAAATTAATTTGTAACAAATTGTACTGTAAATAAATTATAATTGCATAACTTTAAAGCGATTTTTGCAATTTCTTAAAGGTGCCATAGAATGCATTGATACAATATTTTAAATTGTTCTCTGATATCTATATAGAAGGTATGTGGCTTAGGTAAGTGCAAAAATTCTCCAGAAACAGTTTTATATGTGCATTTACAACCCTAGGATTTCTCCCTAGAATGAAATGATCTGTTATTGGCTTATTTGGAAGGGTCATGAATAATAATGTTGAGCTCTGCTCTGATTGGCTGTTTCACAGTGCGGCTCATTGTTGAGCTCTACTCTGATTGGCTGTTTCACAGTGCGGCTCAATGTTGAGCTCTGCTCTGATTGGCTGTTTCACAGTGCGGCTCATTGTTGAGCTCTACTCTGATTGGCTGTTTCACAGTGCGGCTCAATGTTGAGCACTGCTCTGATTGGCTGTTTCACAGTGCGGCTCAATGTTGAGCTCTGCTCTGATTGGCTGTTTCACAGTGCGGCTCAATGTTGAGCTCTGCTCTGATTGGCTGTTTCACAGTGAGGCTCAATGTTGAGCTCTGCTCTGATTGGCTGTTTCACAGTGCGGCTCAATGTTGAGCTCTGCTTTGATTGGCTGTTTCACAGTGCGGCTCATTGTTGACCTCTGCTCTGATTGGCTGTTTCACAGTGCGGCTCAATGTTGAGCTCTGCTCTGATTGGCTGTTTCACAGTGCGGCTCAATGTTGAGCTCTGCTCTGATTGGCTGTTTCACAGTGCGGCTCAATGTTGAGCTCTGCGCTGATTGGCTGTTTCACAGTGCGGCTCAATGTTGAGCTCTTCTCTGATTGGCTGTTTCACAGTGCGGCTCAATGTTGAGCTCTGCTCTGATTGGCTGTTTCACAGTGCGGCTCATTGTTGAGCTCTGCTCTGATTGGCTGTTTCACAGTGCGGCTCAATGTTGAGCTCTGCTCTGATTGGCTGTTTCACAGTGCGGCTCAATGTTGAGCTCTGCTCTGATTGGATGTTTCACAGTCAGGCTCAATGATGAGCTCTGCTCTGATTGGCTGTTTCACAGTGCGGCTCATTTCAGTAGCTCACAGGAAGGAAACACATGGAAAATATATATTTCAATACTTTCTCGCGCAGTTATATCGTTGGGTAATTATACTGTATATAAAATGCGGGCATCAGGGAGCCGCTATTAATATGCTGGGCATAGAAACTGCTTTCAAATGCACGATCACGTTTTACTTTCACTTTGAGATTCGTGATCGCACGTACTCTGTTTATACTATGGAGCGGCAGTACTTACCACACATTTTACAAGATCAGATGCTTGTCAGTGGTGCTCAGGATCTGTAAATCATTCTCCATCATCCTCAGTCATCTCTCCTTACTCTGTTTATGTGGTGAGTGAAATCTTATGTACTGTAACAGGCTATAGCTAGCAAGGAGCTAACCATGTCCCTTTAGTAGCTCATGTTATTTTATTAGAACGTGTTATTTGCTTTCCGTGTCTTTCTGAATACAGACACCACCCCATCCCTGCACTTCACACCCCCTGCACAGCCTGGGACAAAACATTTATTACCACGATCAGCCATTTTCTCTGTTGTCCTCGCTTGTTTCTTCACAATACCTGCAGAACTTCTGATGGTTCGGCTGGCGGCTGGAACTAGAACATGGGCGGGTTTATGCAAATGTTGGGGGCGTAACTATTAGTGATCCCGACTGTTACGTCACAGTCGGTGTTATGTTCTGATTCGCCTATTTTTCAGTCTTTTTTATTCACGAGATTAACATAAGAAGGAGGAAACAATGGTGTTTGAGTCTCACTGTATGTCATTTCCATGTGCAGAACTCTTATTATTCAACTATGCCAAGATAAATAGTTTTCCATTCTATGGCACCTTTAAATGTCCAGGTAAACAAGCAGTGCATGTGAAGTTTGTTTTCGCAGGTCATACCTGTACATATCCTGCAATTAAGGTCAAAGAGATGGCGCTTATGTTCTGCTGTAGTGTCTTTCAGCATACAGCTGATCACATCTGGAGCACCGACGCACTCCTTCGCCTGAGTCGGCTTCAGAGATGATTTCTCCTCCTAAGGGTAGACAAAATACTTGACCGCTCAGAGAAGAACTGAAAAGCCACTGTGCTTTTATCATGGAGTGCATGTATAGACTTGTCTTTGTAGTAACGTACAACAACGTATTTATTTTCTTAGGAGACTAAGGTCATTTGGAGCAAATAAGCAGATTCTGCTGGTGTTTTCCATTCTGTAATACAGTGCTGTGCAATATGGAAAGTGTGCATGGTATAGTTGTCTCTCTGTTCAGCTCAAAGCTCGATTGCTATCTATTTGTTCTAAAATTGTGGGTCAAGCACTTAAGACAAGTTTTCAAGATCTGTATTACTATATTAATGCACTTTGGTGGTGGTGGTGTATATTTTTGTATTGTTTTTTTTTTGTATTAAGGTGTGTTTGTTTGTTTAAATTGGTGTAAGTGTATTGATGTGAATTGATGTGAGACACGCTTTGAGATGCAAGACAAATTCTGGAGGAAATTCCATCAATGAAGTATAATTGAATTGAACTGAATTGAATAGCTCTAGCCAGTGAAGGGAAATAGCCCTAATATAAGCATGTGTTCTGGTTCACTTGGACCTGACCAAAATAAAAAAATTATACATTTAGTCCTGGTTTGTGGTGTCATTTTTAACACTGAACCTAAAGACACCAGAGATTTTATGCATTTAAATAGTTTCATTTTCGTTTGTACTTTCTAGTATAAGTGCACTGTGTTCATATTTACTTGTGCATTAAATTACAAAAAAAAAGCTTGCACCTGATCTCGAATTGCACAATATTTTAGTACATGCATTTGAGAGACGTTCTTTAATGTGATGCTATACCTAGGTTATTTATATATATAACAAGTAGATAGAATAGAAAAAAGAAAGCTAGTGTTAGTTTTACAAGAAGAGCTAGCAGTTACAGAATAAATATGCAATTGATAGAGGGTCAAATGTGTTTTTTTTTTTTATAAAAAGACGACAGATAAAATAAAATTAGAATAGAGAGTGCTAGAGTTAGAGGGTCAAATAAAGATGGAAGAGATAAGAAGAGATGTAAGTACGCGTCTGAAAAGTCTCCTGTTTGATGTGGTCATAAAGAGATACGGCAGTTTTAATGTGCATTTCTTGTCAGGAAAAAAAGGGACATAAACTGCAGTTTTGAGTGAGGTGGCCAAGCTTAGGTCAGTGGTGGCCATGGAGTCACAACCTGATTGGACTGCTTTTATATTTTGTGACTGAACTTCAATAAAGCAACGCTGTGTGCTGGGCTAAATGTGCTTGTTGTATGTTGGTGGTTAAAAAAAAAAAAATTTTTAAACAGCATCAGGAATTCAATTCCACACACAAATGAGTATCTGCTGCAGGGAGACTGCACCAAACTGTAATGGGCCATATGGCGAGTTCATGTTGCTCGTCACAGCTCCATGACAAGAAGGGAACGTTTTTGGGCCAAGCTGCATTCATATATCAGTCGAACTGCACCAGAATCTGTCTGGAAGTAGACCGAGACCCAGCTTTTCAAGGGGTCCCGGCCCACTCGTGTGGTTTGCATGGCAGCATTTACATTTATTCAAATCAAATCTAACCTGCCAGTGTGAACTAAGTCCTCGTTAACAGTGTCTAAAACCCAGCTAGAGAGCAGCAGATGAATGATAAAGGTTATGACTCCTTGAAACACGTAAGAAGCTAAGCATCAGCTCACTGAAGGAGTGTTTGAGCTCGGCGTGGCGTCTACGCTCAGCACTTTCTCTGGTTCCTCCACATCCTCAGAACAAAGAGACGGTTCATTCTTCACAGAGATCTGAAGCAGTGGATCAGAAGCGGGTTCCTGTCAAAGAAACAGTCAAGAACTGAAATGCTATACATGGGCTTAACATGAATGTGTTTGTTTGTCACAGTACTTTACCTCCTGCTGACTCAACTGAATGAGCTTCACCGAAGGCATGTTTCCTCTCAACACCTGATGACACAGTTCCTGAAGACAATACACCATCAGAATAATGACTCCACACATTATTAACCCTTGTGCATCCATTTAAAAAAGTTACACATAGGCTCATAGTGGACAAAAATGTCCGTGTCAAAAAACGGTCATAAAAATGTGAAGCTTGGGAGCACAGAGTTAAGTTTGGTCTCATTGTAAAGAAGACCCGCGGCAGATTATTGTTGAAGTAAAAAAAGTTTAAAAAGTGAAACCAAAAAAAAGTTTATGAAAATGATTTATGAACAATATTTTATATAAAATATATATTTTATGAAACATGTTGAACTCTAAACCTGCTAGAAAATCAAAGCTATAAATCTAAACCAGTTGTGTTCCAAATTTGAGGTTGATATCTCAAAAAATGAGCTTTTAGTAAGATATTGTTTGGGTGCAGTACCACATTTTCTCCATTAGATGTCAGCAAAACTCTGCTGGAGCTCACAGTGCTTGATTTGTGATTTACAGTAGAGTTTATCTCTCAAATATTACAAACACACACAATTTTTTTTTATGACACACACTCTGACATCCATACCAACACACACACACACAATTATAGCTGCATTATTTATCCAATTGTCTCTATAATATACAGAAGCAGAAAACAGGTCTAAAGCGAGTATTTGCTTTATAGACCAAATCTGAAAAAATGGCACCATCTGGTAAAAAAAAATTAAAAATTTAATTTTGAAGCCTTGCCAACAGAATGAAAGCCTATTAACAAAAATTGCATCATTTTACAGTTAAACGGCACTGAGATTAAAAATAGCAGTTTTAATGGGTTTCAATGTGGACATTTTTGTCCAAAAGAAGCTGGTGGTTCACTTTTTTGTATCTAGTGCAAAATAAATTTATTAAAAGGAAATGAGGGTGGAATATTAAAATTCCAATAAAAATACACACCTGAGCCAAAAATTATGCAGTTAGCATAAACACAGGCAAAATTATCAAAAAAACAAAACTAAAATGGACAAAAGGTTGCACAAGGGTTAAACATTTCAATAGAATAACTGTGACAAACACAACCTTGTTTTGGGGATCTTTCAAGGTGAGGACGAGATGCTGGTATTTATTCTTATACTCCTCATCTGTTGTGTAACACATATTGAACATCTCTTTCTCCATATCCACTGACAACT
>CM041816.1:2674235-2691735 GCA_023376895.1 Aspiorhynchus laticeps
GTCTTTCTGAATACAGACACCACCCCATCCCTGCACTTCACACCCCCTGCACAGCCTGGAACATAATATTTATTTCCACAATCAGCCATTTTCTCTGTTGTCCTCGCTTGTTTCTTCACAACACCTGCAGGACTTCTGATGGTTCGGCTGGCATAGAACATGGGCGGGTTTATGCAAATGTTGGAGGCGTAACTCTTAGTTATGTTGTGTTCTGATTCGCCGATTTTTCAGTGGTCTTTTTTATTCACCAGATTTACATAAGGAGGAAACAATGGTGTTTGAGGCTCACTGTATGTCATCTCCATGTGCAGAACTCTTATTATTCAACTATGCCAAGATAAATACAGTTTTCCATTCTATGGCACCTTTAATTTCTTTTCTGCGACTACTAAAATTTTGGTCGACCAAGCCTCTTTTCGTCGACTATTAGGGGGCAGCCCTACTTAAAACCCACACACATAGACTCCAAACGTCAGCAAGAAACCTCATTCTCCTCATGTTTGCAGACTGTACCAAAATAACACTTCTTTATAATTTCATGGGTCAAGAAAGAGTCGAAGAGTGCAATATATTTTCATTACCATGTGTGTTGTCAGCTTAACCATATTTGGTTTAAGAATGTAATCGCGCTCACAGAGAGAGATAGCGCGTCTCCTTGTGTCTGTGAGGAGAGTATATGATACATACTGTGTTTGTAATCTGGAGCAGGAGCGGATGGTGAAGCTGACTGTACAGGCTCAACGACTGCAGCTGAACACGGAGACTCTTCATCCATGTCTTCCTTGCTCTCACGCTCTTCCTGAGCCGCCGTCTTACTGATCTTCACCTTGAAAAGCTTTGCAAGAAATGATCGCTTCTCGCTCTGAAATGTGAAAGCATAAGAGTGAAGAGTACACAGCTACTGAATTGATCCGAGATGTGATTCCACAACCTAATCAGAGTTTTATTTCATGTTTCATCACATGTTTTAAAGTGACACTCATCAACTGTTCTCTCGCTGATGACTGTCACTTCACTATTCATATTTATTTATGAACATGCCGAGGCAGGCATGTGGACCATCTTTGGTTGTCTGCTTGTTTGGTATTCTGCATTTGCTGCTCTTAGCTTTCAGAAAAAAAGTGAATTATTGCTATAAATGTTGGGAGATTTTCAAGTCGGTAAACAACAACTACAATATTCTCACACACACACTCACTCACACAAACTCTGACACGCTCACACACACTCACACTCTGACACGCTCACACACACACACTCACTCACACTCTGACATGCTCTCACACACACTCACTCAAACTCTGACATGCTCACACACACACTCACTCAAACTCACTCACACTCACTCTGACACGCTCACACACTCACTCACTCACACACACTCTGACACGCTCACACACACTCACACAAACTCTGACACGCTCACACACACTCTGACACGTTCACACAAACTCTGACATGCTCACACACACACTCACTCACTCTCACACTCACTCTGACACGCTCACACACAAACTCTGACATGCTCACACACACTCTGACACGTTCACACAAACTCTGACATGCTCACACACACACTCACTCACTCTGACACGCTCACACACAAACTCTGACATGCTCACACACACTGACACGTTCACACAAACTCTGACATGCTCACACACACACTCACTCACTCTCACACTCACTCTGACACGCTCACACACACACTCACACACACTCTGACATGTTCACACAAACTCTGACATGCTCACACACACACTCACTCACTCTCACTCTGACACGCTCACACACAAACTCTGACATGCTCACACACACTCTGACATGTTCACACAAACTCTGACATGCTCACACACACACTCACTCACTCTCACACTCACTCTGACACGCTCACACACAAACTCTGACATGCTCACACACACTCTGACACGTTCACACAAACTCTGACATGCTCACACACACACTCACTCACTCTCACACTCACTCTGACACGCTCACACACAAACTCTGACATGCTCACACACACACTCTCTCACTCACTCTGACACGCTCACACACTCACTCACACACACTCTGACACGCTCACACACACTCACACAAACTCTGACATGCTCACACACACACTCACTCACTCTGACACGCTCACACACACACACTCACTCACTCTGACACGCTCACACACACTCTGACACGCTCACACACACACTCACTCACACTCACTCTGACACACTCACTCACTCACACACACTCTGACACGCTCACACACTCACACAAACTCTGACATGCTCACACACACTCACTCAATCACACACACTCTGACACGCTCACACACACACTCACTCACTCAAACTCACTCACACAAACTCTGACATGCTCACACACACTCACTCAAACTCACACTCACACTCTGACACGCTCACACACACACACACTCTGACACGCTCACACACACTCTGACACGCTCACACACACTCACTCACTCACTCACACAAACTGACATGTTCACACACACTCACTCAAACTCACACTCTGACATGCTCACACACACACTCTGACACGCTCACACACACTCACTCACTCAAACTCACACTCACACAAACTCTGACACGCTCACACACACTCACTCAAACTCACACTCACACTCTGACACGCTCACACACACACACTCACACACTCTGACACGCTCACACACACACTCTCACACACACACACGCACTCACACACACACATACACACGCACTCACACGCTCACACACACACACACACACACACACACATTCAGTAGGGTCTGTAAATCCTCCCGTAAATCTGTAAAAAACCTTTAGTCTAAAACACATTTTATAAAAAAATTAAAAATATAAACTAAAGAATATTTAAGATTCTGCACTATTTACATTATATGATCAAATAAATAAGTTTGGTTAATCATGTTATGTTCAAGAAATTATTAACCATTTCAAGTTCACATGAAAAGAGTCAAATACAGCATTTACACACACTTGCTTTATTTCCCAACTTATAGTTGTTCTGCAGCAAAGGAAGTAAATTTGCCCTTTGGTAACAATTCTTACAGGTTTATTACTTACAAAACCTCGTCTATCTATGAAATATAGTGTTGGAGCAAATTATAAATAATTCAGATCAATCAGAAATTTAAAAAAAACATTAAGAAATTTAAGAAAAAAATTAAATTACCAACAACAGGCATTAATACATTAGATATAATGTTTCCTGCTAATTCACGGCTTCCTCTGTCAACCTCTCAGGCTGATAAAAGACTCGTATTTAACCCTTGTGTGACCTTATGGACATTTGTGTCTTTTTCAGTTTTTTTTATTTTTATCATTTTGTCTGTGTTAATGCCAACTGCATACATTTTGGCACAGGTGTGTATTTTTAGTGGAATTTTAATATTTCACCCTCTTCATTTCCTTTAATAAATCTATTTTACACTAGATACAAAAACTAGACAAAAATGTCCTCATTGAAACCCATTAAAACTGCAATTTTAATCTCAGGGCCATTTAACTATAAAATGATGCAATATTTATTAATAGGCTTTCATTTTACAAAATTAAAATTTTTACTAAATGCCATTTTTTCAAGTTTGGCATATAAAGCAAATACTCGCTTTATTCCTGTTTTCTGCTTATGCATATTATAGTCTATTATAGAGTCAATTGGATAAATTATGCAGCTATAATTGTGTGGGTATGTTGGTATGGATGTCAGAGTGTGGTTTGTATGCGTGTCATAAATAACATTTTTGTGTTTGTGTGTGCGCACCTGTAATGTTTGTATATATATTTTATATAAAAAATTGCTCATAAATCATTTTCATAAACTCTATAACCTCCTCTTTTTTTATTTCAATTTTTTACAACTTTTTTAACTTCAACAATAATCTGCCGTGGGTCTTCTTTAAAATTAGACCAAACTTAAGTCTGTGCTCCCAAGCTTAACATTTTTATGGCAGTTTTTTGACCCGGACATTTTTGTCCTCTAAGAAGCTGTGTAACTTTCTTAAATTGATGCACAAGAGTTAATAAAGTTTTGGGTATCAGATAAAATATACTTTTGTTCATTGATTTCGGGTATCAGACAAAACTCTGCTAACAGTTTTGGATAACGGATAAAACCAGACACACGCCCACAAATAAATAAATAAATAAAATTAAAACTAAATGAAGAAGCCACAGAATAAAAATGCTTTTTTTTTGCACTTTAACATTTCAGTCATACTGTATTGTGTTTACGTCTCCCCTCCTTTTACAGCATTAGCATTTTAATCTTATAGATGTCCTGAGAACTAAGGTTCACTTAAAGTGGGAAATAAAAGTCTACTGTATACAGTCACAAAGAATTGTTTATTACACAGAATCTGTGCCAATATCATGCACCACAAGTATGTCAGCATCAATGCATCCTATAAATGTTGTCATATGTCATGCAAACATAGTTTGTTTTCTTCACTAGTAACATGCAGTTATATAGCTGTTGGATTTGATCCTTAGCTCCTTGCATTCTTTCTTATGCAGAGGTAAAGTAAAAATATGAATATGCAATATATAGTGCATATATTTAGCAAAATGCTCCTCTTTATAGTTATTTGTTTAGCTGAGCTTATGGACGCCGAATGGTTATTCTGAGGTATTGCGTAACATTGTTTGAAACACTGAATGAGCGAGTACACGAGCACTGTATGTTATAACATAGCTTTTGGTGTCCATTCATGTTCATTTCTTACTATAGTAGTAAAGAGAAAGCTCTGAGTTCACATGCTGCTTGATGGCAAGTGCACTACAAATAATATGAAGTTCATGCATTAACAGCACAGAATATAGATTAAAGATCTATAATAAGAATCCATATTAGCATCGATTATAAACGTTGTGTTGATACGGTTCATGTCCACACAGCTGACAGCTGTTGTAGTTATGAAATAGACACTTACTTCGGTGTTCATTCACACATCTCTGTTATTTTCCATCCCTCTCGTGGAGCTGCTATTAGCAGGTGTGCCGTCAACACTGGGCTTCGGCAGAAATGAGGACTATTTTTCTACTAAAACTCTGATGCGCATCGTTTCTGTTTATTACGTCAACTTAAAAGATGTGATCGCAAAACAAGCAGGATTTTTTTTTAAATCATATGTAAATTTATATAGTCTTAGCAAAACAATCACTGGCAAATTAATATTTTTGGTGGCAATGGCAACCGTTTTAGGCGCAGTCTGGACCTCTTCTGACAGGATAATCTAATTAAAGTTTTGGTCAGCGGGATATAGGCACAATTTAAAACAGCACATTCTTCAAAATGCCTTTTGTGTTCTGAATCATAAATGATTTCCCTTCCTTTTCCTCACAATGTAATCATATGTGTTATGATTTCTACCACAGATCGGAGCTACAGTAGCTATGTTTCCATCCAAAGATTCGTATTTAACTTATGCGCAAAACTGGAATATCGCATAAAACATATGCGAATAAAGCACCGTTTCCATCCAACGAGTCAAAGAGAACAAAATCATCTCTTCCTGGTAAACCGTGGCACTAAGAATACAGGAGAAGCCACTGAATATACTAATTTTCATATATGATATAGATTATTTGCGTCTCAGAGCGAGCAGACGAGACACAATAAATGCTGTCAATGCTTTCGGAGGCGGATGCTGCTGTTTGTGAACGCAGTCGTGTTTAACACAATTATACAGACATACTTTGACGACAGACTTTGCTTGAATGAACATAACAACATATAGATGCTGTGAACGAGATCGGTTCGCTGTTAGTAAAGTCATCCCGTCTCATAGCGCAAACTCACATGACTTTTTTGATGCGCTTGGAGGAATTTATTCGGTTTCCATCGTAGTTTACGTGCTTTTTTCTTACCGGATAAAAAGTTTATCCTACTCAAATGTGCGCATATGTTTTTTATGCACATTTTTTTAATTTATGCGCATCTTGCCGTTTCCATCCAGCGGTTTTTTATGCGATATTCTAAAATGCGCATTAAAATAGGTGGATGGAAATGCAGCTAATGAAAGAGACTAAAATAATATTTACCTTGAGAGGTGGGTCAGCTGGTGGGGCAGCAGGCTGTGTCTCAATTTTGGGTTCAGAGAGAACCTTCATGGCTGCCGCTGCGTGCCGCACAATACACTGATGACCGCAGTACACTGACTCGGGCAGAGAGTCACTACTGCAGCCTGGACCAATGCATTTAGGTGATGCTGCCTTCTCCTCCTCCTCCACCGGCTGCTTAATCTCCACCTGAGACCCAAGACACAGATTACATGCAGTAACAGCGAGAAAATCCGTGCGCAACTTATGCGTGTTGACCAAGTTTGGTGACAATTGCATAAAAACCCTAGGAGGAGTACGGCGGCGCTCTGGGGATTTATATCATGATCTATCTTGTATATGTCCACAATGTAGTTTTCAAATGAATCATACAGATTGTTGTACTATAAAACGGTCCTATTTTTGTCCATATCTAAATAAATCCACACAGCTTTCAGTTGGCAGAAGTTATTAACAACGTGGAGCGATGAAAAGACATGGATGAATCAGACAGGATAGAGAGGGATGTGCTTGATATTAAAAAAAGTTGATAAAAAATCAAAAAGGCACAAAAGAAAAAAAACATCCATAACTAGGGCTCTATGAAATCCGTTTAATTTTTCTGTTTTTTTTTCCGTTATAATATTTCTGGACTCCTTTTTAATGGTCAAATTAAATTGTATTAATCAAAAACATGTCTAATTAATTAAAATCATTAAACTTATACATTTTTACACTAATTTATTAAAAGTGTAACAAAAATGACATGTTTAGGGCCGTATGAAATGTTTTATTTTTTTCTCACCTTATGTTTTATTAACAAATTCTGTGTATTAGCACGTCTGATTATTTGAATGCATACAAACAATTTTTATTTATTCTTACAGTAGCTTATGAAATGCCCCCCCCCCCCCCCCCTCAGAAATACTGTATTTAAATTTTACTGGTTATCAGATGAAGCCATAAAACATTGATTTAATTTATATTTTAATTAATGAAAATTAAACTTTTTAATTTTTGGCAAATAAAGGTGATTTACTATTAAAATTAAAAGATTTTGTGATTATTTCTTAAAAAAATAAAGTGTTATTATTTTTCAACAGTAGTATTACGTACATTCTACTAAATAATAGTAATATAGCTACAGTGTTTCCCACAGGATTTTGTGAGACTTGTGGCGGCAGGTGACGTCACATACTAATTTGCATATTCATGACGTCATTGCATCAAGTTTGCGTTCAGATGAGTTTTGGCACTTAAAATCTGTTCTAAATGTCACATACTGTAATTAACACAACTGAAAGCCCAATAAAGCTGTTCACATTATATTTTCTGTTGTCATACATAAAACAAGTATAAATAGTAAACAGGACCCATTCATTTTACATGTTAACCAGGAATCACTCTCACTATACTCTTGTGTATGATTATAAATCATAATCCTGATTTATAATTGCGACATCGTCTGATAACATCAATATACATCTAACTTGCACTAAAAAGCGACTATATGCGGTGGTTTTGGCTGTATTACGGTTTTGTCTCATTCAGCGCACTGTCTGTGTCTGAGTAACAAACTATGCGCATATTAACAGACGAATTATGTTCATATTTAAAAGTCCAAACAGTCAGTAAGCGACAGGTGCTTGGAAACGCTGTTTTGTAAATGATTTACTGATGATTTTGCTGCGTTACGGCCAACTGAAAGCTCTGTTTCTCTGCCGCTCGCTGCTCAGAACAGACGCCGAGAGATGCCAAAAGGGTCTGAAAGTTGCTAAATATTGTGCTCTTGTGTGTGAGATGCGGGAGCTGATGGCAGCGGGCGGTGGATATTGTTGTGGCCCGCCACAAGTAAAGAGAGAGAGCTTGTCTGAGGGAGTGTGGACAGGTCTTGAGCACACAGCAGTACGAAACGCGTCGGGCGAGGGGAGATTTTCAACTAGTTAATCGATCGCGGATGGTTTCATTATCTCGGGCGGATTAAAAAAAATAAAAATAAATAAAAGTGTAAGAGATAACAAAAATGTGTCACCAAATATACTTGGGCGGCCGTTAATATAGCTGGGCGACCCGCCCAGGTAAAGTCTATGTGTGGGAAACACTGTAGCTATTTCTTGCACAATGTGTTCAAGTTAAACAGGACTTTTATTTTGACGGGTTGCCGAGTAAAGTTCTGTGTGTATATGATATGACTAGTTTTACTCAAATGAAATGGTAAAATGCTGGTTTTGATCAGTTTTGGAGATATTGTTGATGTATTTATGTCTTCACTGAGACGTCAGACGCTGAAATCACGCGCTCTGTGTATGTAGTAAACAAAACCCTGCTCCATTCACACAGAGACACATGCAGGATTCAGATTGACATCAGATACTAGTCCAGATCACCATTTGATTTAAGTGACCTGCTTTTGATTAATGCATCCAAACTTTGACAAACTCCGTGACATTAAACTATAAATTCAGTTTTTATGACTGATTCTGTCCGTGTTTTCTGCATCACGGACCAGTGTTAATTTTGACAGCAAATTTTGATTTAGTTTTAGTCATAGTCTTTTGACTAAAATACCATTTAGTTTTAGTCATATTTTAGTCATTTGAATTGTTTTTAGTTTTAGTCTAGTTTTAGTCGACTAAATCTACAGTAAATTTAGTCGGCTAAAATCTAATGGGTTTAGTTACAGTGCATTTATTTAGCATTTCTCTAAAATTTCCAAACTCATTATATAGGTTTGATATTAAGGTATTATCAGGATAGACATCAATTTAACTGCAGTGACACACAACATGCCTTTATGTTAAAATTAAATAAAACCACTTCTCATAAAGAACAAGAACAAGGTCTTCTTTTTAACGAAATACCAATGGTTATATAGGATAATTATCCATTCTTTATACCAACTTGTTTACCATATTCTTCATTCTTTCAAGCAGACATATTTATTTTTATAAATAAATTGAAATGAACCTTTAGGGCTACTAAAGTTTTTCAGTCAAGAGCAGTGATTTTCTGTCTTTCTTCTGTTGCTTGATTAACATCAATGACAGAGACAATAGCAACTTAATTAGACTACTATCCCTTTAAAACCGAACGCACAGCTGCAATGGATGCAATGTACTGATGCACGTTCTCCCTGCTGTTTACGTTCACTTAAGACGTCATCGACTGTGTTTATGTGAATGCTCGTCAACACGGCATCATTTCATGTGTAATTCTCCGCTCACGCGACGCAAGAGAGTACTCGCGCGCTGTGAGACGCGCTTTCTGTGTGTGTGTGTGTGTGTGTGTGTGTGTGTGTGTGTGTGTCTCTCTCTCTCTGTGTGTGTGTGTGTGTGTGTGTGTGTGTGAGAGACACGCTTTGTGTGTGTGTATGCTTCAGTGTCTGTGCTCAGTAAACCGGACCGAATCGAGTTCTCTCTTGCGTCGTCAGATTTATCCATATGTCTGCTCTTCTCTTTCTCCCACATATTGATATTTTTGAACGTTTTATGAGACGTGCAGCAAGTGTATTATAGCTTATGTCCTGCCGGTTCATATGTATGCATCTAACCTCCTAACTACACACTGCAGAACTATGTTCTGAATGAATCTCTTTCCAAATCGTCCCTCCCTAACATTTTCGTCTCGTTTTTATTCGTTGACGAATATGTCAATAGATTTTCGTCATAGTTTTTGTCATTCAAAAAGAGTTTTCGTTCGTCATCGTCTCGTTGTCGTCGGTGAAAAAAATGTCGTTGACGACAATTATGACGAAAATTATTCGTCAACGAAATTAACACTGTCACGGACATCATAGAGCCCTAGATAACCCTTGAATTGCTCTAAAACTAGACAAAGACACAGTCTAGATATGGTCTATAGTTTTCTCTACACTGGACAGTACAGAGTGGTACTGTGTCATGCCTGTATGCTTTCTTTCATCTGCGGGACACAAAAGAATATAATTTTATTCCTCCACACAATGAGACTTTAAAACATGTTTGTTGTTTTGAACTAAACACAAAAGTCATACAGATTTAGAACGACATGAGGGTGTGTACATTTTCTTTGTGTGAACTATTCCTTTAAATCTTGCCAAACACAACGCCTGCTTGATAACAGTGTTGGGCGATATGCTCAATTGTCATCGTCCTATCGTCAATACACAATATTATCGTGCTAATTTATTTAATTATTTACTTAGTTGCATTTCCGGAAAGTGAACCAACAACCAACTCTAAAAGCAGCCTAATGTTTTTAATATGACTGAATTTGTATTTAACATGATAACAATTTTATAGAAATAAGGATGCACGATATTGGATTTTTGCCGATATGCCGATAATTTTCAACTCATTTTGGCTGGTAGCCGATGCCGATATATAATTATTTTTAATTTTGGTTTGTTTTTAACAAGAATTTATTTGTTAGAATTAAATAAACAATAATAAAGTTATTTTATAATGACAGTACATTGAAGATTTGAAAATAACTATAAATTATAAAACTATGTATTAATCACTGCATTTTATTTTATGATTTAACATTTGTAGACGGTCTAAAGCAAAAGAGTTGTAAAAATTCTGAAAATCTTTTAGAGCTCATAATTTGTTTAAAAAATATAACATTACACAATGAATAAATCAGTATATATAAAATTATTTAATTTAAGTGTTATGTTTGTGATTTTTTGTTCATGTAAGCTATAGATTCTGACCTTTAAATCAAAACATACTCATGATTTTATGACATCAATTACTGCTTTATTTAATGAGAAACACAGTCTAAATATTATTTGTGTATTTTGCTTTCATTTTATTAGAAGTAGGCCAACAGCGCCCCCTACAGAATTAAAACTCCTTACTGAGCGATTCTGATATCGGTACGATAATATCATGCATCCCTACACAGAAACATTGTAAGTTACTAATCATTTTGCTTATATTTCCTCAGTTATTCAAAAAGCAGCTACAGAAAATGAACAAAAGAAAATGTAATTACCAAAGAACATAATCACTGACTCAGTCTAGCGTGAGTATATGCTCTTTAAAAAACACTCCCGTTATAATCAGTGAAGCTATCTACACTGTATGATGAATACATCTCTTACCTCTTATTTACACTGCAGACGTCTGCGGCGTGTTACGGCTCAGACACGGTCACTCTAGGCAATGCTTGTGTTTTATACCAGGTGCTTCTGAAGCGTCCCATTAGCAGCTCTCTATCTGCATCACTAAAGATAGGCGCCTAGTCTATTTTTGACTAATAATGATAATAGGGCTGCCCCCTAATAGTCGATTTAACCGCTAGTTGACGAGAAGAGGTCGACCAAAATTTTTCAGATAAGAGTAATACATCTTTCAAATCTGTAAATACTCTGTTTATTTGTGTGCACTCAGAATAACAACAAAACGTTGCGCTTTTGTAAAATAAATAAAGCAAACGGGATGTGCTTTCTGCCGTCTCGGTCTCTGTGAACTTGAGCGCGTCACTCCGAAACTCTGTGTATACTTGCCTTACAGATATGAAAACATATCTATAGAGAGCAAAATGTCTACTTTTAAATGAACCAATTCAAATGAACCAATTTTGTTATCCGTATGAGTCAGTGTCGCCGACTTCATCTCTTAAACTGAAAACAAAGAAAGCACTAGTAGTTTATCAATAAATTATTAATACAGTCTCCTTGCTGTTTTTCCCTGACACATTCGTAATTATTATATCTTCCGGTGCTTTTTTTTGCATGCTTTGATCGCTTATTAAACTATGTAGGCAATTAAAGGCTCATTATTATGATTTAAATGGTTTATTAACAAACGTGCGACTGACTAATGCTTAAAATGAACGAAACTAGTCGACCAGAAAAATCTTTAGTCGAGGGCAGCCCTAAATAATAATAATAATAATAATCGTCTTGCTATCGTCAAAGGCATCAGCAACAAGCGATATCTCAGCCTGTCATCGATACACGACACTATCATCTATCGTCACAACCCTACTTGATAAAGATGAGAATTCACCTGACTGCTATTAGAAACGCACTTCTTCTTAAAGGTTACTGATGGAGAACAGTACAGACTCCTTTTGTAGAAGTGGCTAACATTCCAGTGGTTTTCCTCATCAGGGTCTGGAGAGCACACATTGTTCATGTAAGGGATAATCAACGGCTAGCCGTGCATTAAAGGATTTAAATGCACGACGAGGAGGCAAAGAACCGCCCGACGCGAAGCGGAGAAAGAGCGGAGAAAATCCTTTAATGCATGGCTATCTTATTTTATTAATAAAAATCGTGGGGAAGCGTTGGAAGTTTATGTGTGTGTGCAGCACAATCTGCGATCTCTCTCTCTCCGTATGTGTGTGTGCACGCGCGAGTGATGTGTGTTGGTTAGTGTGCATCAATTAAAGCAGTGCATTAATATGGAACGGTGATTAAACTGACTTGGTGCATTAAACAGTTATAATGCATACCTGCCAGCCAATCAGAATCCAGTATTCAAACAGACCATGGAATAAATTCTAATATACCTAATGACTCAAAAGCAAATAGTCAGAAAAAAAAGAACATTACCACATGAGTTGAGTCGACGTCATGTTTTTGGCTGAGAGCGTTGGTTGGCGTGTTCTTGCTGGTGGCGTCGGAGCATGAGGGACAAACGTATTCTCTGTTCCTCTGCAGGAGATGAGCGCAGGTCTCTGCGACGCCGACACAGTCGAGGTGACGCCACGTTCGGCAGGAGTCACAGCAGATCATCAACCTGACAGATGGAGAAAAATCTGACCACTATGAATATGCATTAGGGCTGTCAAAAAAAATTAGAATTTCGAATATTCATTGAATTTAAAATAAAAATCCACAATTTTTTTGCATTCGAATTTTAGGTGTGCGTCAGGTTGCTTTATCAGTGGTGCACGAGATGCGATGACGATGGAAGTGTCGTTGCATTTTAATGCTTTTCATAGCTTATCCAGTTGAAGCCACTAGATGCGGCGCTGCTATGTTGTGCACTCAAAATATTGCGGAAAAAAATATGTTTATGTTAAAACCGAAACAAAGCCCTTCACACAGAACGCATTTTTATTGCATTTTCTAGAGGGACATCTATCAGCGTTGCACTTGCGTTTTGCACAGAGCCGCATGTTTAGAAAGCATGTAAAATTAACGTAAGTTCAACATGTCTCGAGACTTTATAGCGTTTTTTCCCATCCCACTGCATCTCATGTTTTTAAATGAAGAAAGTATCTACTCTTTGTGATTGGTTTTCAGTCCTTTGTATTAAACTATAGATACATACATACATGATGATGTTTTGTTTCTAATTTTATATGCAATTTAATTATATATGGTTTATAAACATTATGTACTTTTTTCAAAGATAGTCTTGTTATTTTATTGCTTTAATAAACGTGCATTGCTCGATGCGCCTCAGGAGAGAAGCCAAAAGCTTTTTTCCTCCCTAACAGAAATTAAGCCTTTTAAATTCGAATGTTGATCATATTTAAGAACAAAATTCGAATTTAGTGTTTCAGCCATTTTGACAGCCCTAATATGCTTTATCATTTCAATCAATTCATAAAGAAGCTCGATGAATAAAATCCAAAATCAAATAAGATGCTGAGTGAGAAATCTCTCCTGGCTTATCACAGAAACTAAACACATTTGGATAAAACAGAGACTAACTCAGTCGAACACATCTAAAATAATAATGCAGGTCACAACAAGGTGAAGTATCAGTGATAATTCTGCATTAAAACCTGCCACAATAGCTTCAGTAACAGCATAAACACACCTCACACGTTCCCTCGTTACCTCCCCGGGACAGTGCTGCCACATGAGCGCTGGAAGCAGAGGTTGTGTTTTGACTGTGCTTTGAACAGTGTATGATAAAAATCATCATCTTGTTCTAAATTCCCAAAAGTAACTTGTTTGATACTGATACTTGTTCTGGACTGTTACTCTCAGAGAAACAGTGTCACGTGAGTTGAGCTTTAGATGAAGCTGCTAAACTTCACCTGATTATGTCAAGAAGCACACACCTCTTCCACAAAAACACTTCATTACTCCACAACTATAAACCCAAACTATAACCAAGGCACATAGAGTGAATGATGACAGATTTTTAATTTTTGGAGGACCTATCCCTTTGATGTTCATCTTTATCATGTTTACTAGGGATGTCATGCGCATCTAGTCAGTAAAGCCGGTTCTGTGATTAGTAATAAATCTCCATCACGTGCTTTCAGATGGAGTGGTATTTACTACACAGAGCCGTAGATCATTGACAAGCTACGCAATATCACATTCATAATCGCAGATGAATCGCCTTCGATAATCAACACGATATTGCGTAGCTTGTCAGTGATCTACGGCTCCATATACGGCTTTCCTGTAGCTCAAATGGTAGAGCATGGCGCTAGCAACACCAAGATCATGGGTTCGATTCCCAGGGAAAGCAAGAGCTGATCAAATGTAAAACTGTAACTTGAATGCAATGTAAGTCGCTTCGGATAAAAGCGTCTGCTAAATGCATAAATGTAAATATAGTAAATGCCGCTCCATCTGAAAGCACGTGATGGAGATTTATTAGTAATCACAGAACCGGCTTTACTGACGAGATGCGCATTACATTTGCATGCGATTTATCGTGCAGCCCTAAATCAGACATCTCTCTGGAATACTTAATTCTGATTGGTCGAGCTCATCATTCAGCAGGCCCATAATTCCTAATACTGACTATTGTCTATGGCCGTGCAGTATACTGAGCCTGTCATCCGGGTAACTAAAACCAGCACTACCTTCATGTTGCACGAATCACACCAATGAGCTCCTTCCTGAGTAACAGTGACTGCAAAATAACAGTCCCATGATGCTCACCTGTTACTGTGTCCTTGTTGACATGTGCAGCAGACAGCATCCGGATTCATCCTTTCAGCGTCTTCCTGGATATTTTCAGCTAATTCCTCCTGTTCTTCATCCCGATGCTCTTCCTCTCCTGCAGTGACACCTGCCTCTGTGTCTGAGCACACCTTTCCTCCTCCTGATGTGATTTCTGACACGCTCTCTTCCCGTTCCACCAGTAACCCTACGTCGAAATCTTCAGCATCATCGTCACGCTTGAGCTCGTGCAGCTTTCGAGCCACGGCCCGCTTCCGAATCTCTTGTAGATTGAGCTCGTCGCTGTCTTCAGCTCGATCCGACGGACACGGCACTGTCTCCCGAGCTTCACTCTCACTGCTCGACCGATGCTCTGCGGGTGCGAGCGCCGGCACGCGTCCTCGACCCCCTCGACCTCGCTTAGCCCGGCTGCCTCGGCCCCGGGGCGGTCGACCCCTGCGGCGCTGGACCGGAGGGCTGCTGTCTACAGAGACCACAGCTTCCATGAACTCACGCCTGGCGATGGTGCTCCGGCGGAAGCCCCAGGACCTGGTCCCCGCCGCAGCGCTGGAGCCTTCCTCATCCATCTGAGATGAAACACACATGACCTGATCAACAACAACTAAACGTGTAATTAAATTACAAACTGAATCATCACAATTATGAGCTGATCTAGCAGCTTCTGTTCCAGACTCTAAACAAAACCTACAAGTTAAGCAAAACTATGAGTGCTTCTGGAGCTGAAGATTGTTTGCTTCGGGGGACTGAAATGTTTGCTTTCACAAGGCAACATTTAACTCGTAGCAAAATGTGTTTAGGCAAGTCACATGTTTATAAATCTGTCCTCTCATTGGTCAGTGCATAAGAATGCTTATGTTCCTCACAGCATCATCCATCAAGCTGGATTGACAAATTATCTCTGTGTTATTATTGTGGTTTATCTGTAGCTGTCATTACACACACACTTATATATATATATACTTGAGTCCCACTCTAACTGATAACTTGCATCAACAGATTATATTTGCTAATGTGTTTATTTTTATTGCCATATGGCCATTTTCATCACAAGATTGATGTTTTTTTAAAAAGAAACAAATAGTAGTAACATACAATAGCAAAAAAAAAAATTGTCAAACAACTCACAATAATATAAAAAGCATTATTTTAGATTTACAAACATTGCCTTATGGCATTTAACGCAGTAGGCTACCTTTAAACAAAATATGCTTAACAGATAAAGGGATTTGAAAAAGTGCTGTTATTTTATCAATATATTATTTGTATTAGAGCAGCAATTCATGTATGTGTGTGTGTGTGTGTGTGTGTGTGTGTACACAAAGAAAGGGGGGGGGGTGAAGGCTTCATTGGAAAAGCACAACCAAACAAGCTTGTTTTAAACTGGGCCGAGACCACTTCATTCATAGTTTTGGTGTGGATCTCAGCAGAAATTATATATTAAATATATGCCTAAAGGAACTGGATTAACCCTGCGTCCAAATGTGCATACTATCCACACTATCTGCCCTAAATAGTGTTGAAAATTACTACTATCACATAGAGTTTAGGATGGATAGTGCACATTGGGACGCAGGCCTTGAGATAAAACAGACTACGTTGTATGATCTTGCAATGCTACTAAAACAGAAACAGCAGACCACACCACAACGTATCATCATTTTATATAGGTATGATGACATAGCAACCGCTCGCGGCGAACATTCGGTCTCAACAATGTGTTCCAAACGGCGTGGTACTGTTAATGTCTACTCCTGCCAGCCTGGTGGAGTATGTTTTTCCTGAATACGATGGTAACTACGTCGAGTGCAAACCCCTGCAGCGTTGGACACTTCAGGATTTCAGCCCTGAGGTGTTTTCAGCTCACCGTGACTTTCGGAAGATTTGCGTGGCGTTCAACCGGTCGAGAAGCTTTGGACACTGAAAGTTAGGTGGACATAAATACATAGCTTTTATCTTGGTACTGATGAAATTCCATCGAAATCCATAGAGGAGAAGGTATTTTACTAAATCGCGGAAATTGGGTACTCACATTTGTGGCGGGTAACGTTAGATTAGCGAACGCGCTGTGTGAGATGACTCCAGGCCTCGTTCTAAAAACAACAACAAAAGTTGTACTTTTGTGAATGACAATGAATATTTGTTGTGTACTTGTATGAACATGAATTAACAATTAATAGTGATGTGTATTGTTGTTTTCTCTTGTATTCTGGAAATAAATGTTTATGATTATGAACGAACGCTTATTAATTATAATTGTTTTCAGTGAGGTACGATGCCCATTCCAGCTAAAACAGTAAATGTTCATGATTTCATTTGAAAGAACTAACAAAATTATACCTTCTAGTCAAATTTCATGCAAATATCTTATAAAATGAGGAAGTTGCAAGCAAAAATGTGTGAATAATAAGCATTTTCGGTCACATGGCTTCTATTGTGATTAATGTATAGTATTTTAATATATTCCCCGTTATTATAAATATCATAACTTTCGCAATCCTCACCTGATTTTCACAATCCAGGTGTCGTCGTGAAGGGGATTTTCAGCTCTGTCTAATCATGTGATCCA
>CM041816.1:2696735-2749235 GCA_023376895.1 Aspiorhynchus laticeps
GATATCAATTTTAACATCTATTAGACTTAACTTCTAATTTAAGTGAACTTAAAACAATCTTCACACGAACCCATTGTAATAAATACATATTAATACATAAAATAATATTATGTAATTAATAATACTAAAATACATATTTAGCTTTTCAGCAGAAATATACAGAAAATTAATAGATGTCAAACACTAAATTCTAAATTAAATATAGATGAACCCCTTAAAGCTATAAAAGTTATTGATTTCCTCTTTTGTTCTTGGATTAATAGACATCACAGCAGCTGGTTATTAACATATCGTCCTGCTATTGCTTTAAAAGCCCCTGCGTTAAATATTTTTAACGTGTTAATCTGAAAAAATTAATCTCCTAGTGCGCTAATTTTGACACCACTAATAATTATGATTTATATTATTATTAATCATTACATGCAAGCAATTTTAGTTTAACAGTTATTATAAATCATTTATTTTAAATGAATGTTAATATATACAGATTGTTTATTTCCAACTATATAAACTAGCTTAAGTTTAACTTGTGACTGCACTGATAAAGCAAGATTATTTCCTTTATTTGTCCTCTTTCATGAACAAGTACTTTTTTCATTGTAAATGCATTTAAATTCATCATATTCTTCAATCTCTTAACCTTTAGCTAAGCCTTTAACCAAGGCTCGTGATTGGCTGTTGGCCAGTGATGTCACACGTGCTCCACAAACTCTGATGATCAGGTTTAACTCTGAGTTTGTTCATCTAGCATCATGGTACAGGCCTCGGCTCACTTCATAACATCAGTCCAGGGTTTGACATATTCCTGTCAACACAACCAGACGTTTAGAGCTTGCCTTTGTTTTCCTGAAGAAAGATAAACATCCAAATATTAAATTTCATGGATGGGTGTTTACAGAGAAACCCACTATTTTGTGAAGAGGGGTCAGATTCTGACTCAAAATTCAGAATAGTGAAATTACTTTAGAAAGATGGCAGCATAATTTAATTATTTTCACAAGTAGGTCTATTTGTTGCATTATATGCCAATGGTGACTGTTCAAAAATGGGGGAAAGCACTTAAAAGACTAGTATACTTTCAAATTAAAATGTCCTGATAATTTACTCACCCCCGTATCATCCAAGATGTTTGTGTATTTCTTTCTTCAGTCGAAAATAAATTAAGGTTTTTGATGAAAACATTCCAGGATTTTTCTCCATATAGTGAACTTCAATGGAGTCCAAACGGTTGAAGGTTAAAATTACAGTTTCAGAGCAGCTTCAAAGAGCTATAAACCATACCAGACGATGAATAAGGGTCTTATCTAGCCAAACCATCGGCCATATAAAATAAATTTGATATGCTTTATAAACACACATGCTCTGTTCTGCGATGCACGTTCATGACGTAGAAAAGGTCACGCTTGACGTAAGCGGAAGCACCGAGTCAGTGTTGAACGTGTTAATACGAAGTCAAACGCCGTTTACAAAAAAAGTGAGTTACAACTCAACGAGTTTACAAGATAAAACAACGATGTCGGACGATTTTGACCTTGGAGATGGAGGCTACGTCAAGCAAGCGTGACCTTTTCAGCGTACGTGACGTCATGACCGTGCATCGCAGAACAGGCCAGCATTTGTGTTTATAAAGCATATACATTTTTATAAATTTTTTATATGGCCGATGGTTTGGCTAGATAAGACTCTTATTCATCGTCTGGTATGGTTTATAGCTCTTTGAAGCTGCTCTGAAACTGTAATTTTAACCTTCAACCGTTTGGACTCCATTGAAGTTCACTATACGGAGAAAAATCCTGGAATGTTTTCATCAAAAACCTTAATTTCTTTTCGACTGAAGAAAGAAATACACAAACATCTTGGATGACATGTGGGTGAGTAAATTTTAATTTGAAAGTGAACTAATCCTTTAAAGCGCTGTTCTTCAAAGTGTGCATGCCTGTAACACAAGAAGTAGTAAAGACCCCTCAATATCATTTTAAAGTCATTTTCTTAATGCACATTTTTAAAACGGTGTTCTTCATTATTAAGGACCGATATGGTTCAGTCCCAGAGACATTAGGAGCCCGGTGCGAGTCCATGTTAAATTTGACCCATTTTCAGTGGTTGAAAGCCAAATGCGGTCACTTACAGCTGATACTGTGTTCAAAGAGCAATGGGTAACTCTTTATTTCGATAGTCTACTTTAGACGTTCTACTAACAGTGAGTAACTTTGCATCTACATGTCCGGCTCTATGATGTCCGTGATGCAGAAAACACGGACAGAATCAGTCATAAAAACTGAATTTACAGTTTAATGTCACGGAGTTTGTCAAAGTTTGGATGAATTAATCAAAAGCAGGTCACTTAACTCAAATGGTGATCTGGACTAGTATCTGATGTAAATCTGAATCCTGCATGTGTCTCTGTGTGAATGGAGCAGGGTTTTGTTTACTACATACACAGAGCGCGTGATTTCAGCGTCTGACGTCTCAATGAAGACATAAATACATCAACAATATCTCCAAAACTGATCAAAACCAGCATTTTACCATTTCATTTGAGTAAAACTAGTCATATCATATACACACAGAACTTTACTCGGCAACCCGTCAAAATAAAAGTCCTGTTTAACTTGAAGACATTGTGCCAGAAATAGCTATATTACTATTATTTACTAGAATGTATGTGATGCTACTACTGTTGAAAAATAATAACACTTTATTTTTTAAAGAAATAATCACAAAATATTTTAATTTTAATAGTAAATCCCCTTTATTTGCCCAAAATTTTAATGTTTAATTTTCATTAATTAAAATATAAATTAAATCAATGTTTTATGGCTTCATCTGATAACCAGGAAAATTTAAATACACTACACAGAATTTCATAAGCTACTGTAAGAATAAATAAAAATTGTTTGTATGCATTCAAATAATTATATATGCTAAAACACAGAATTTGGTAATAAAACAAGGTGAGAAAAAAAATAAAACATTTCATACGGCCCTAAACATGTAATTTTTGTTACACTTTTAATGTTAAATTGTATAAGTTTCATGATTTTAATTAATTAGACATGCTTTTTGATTAATGAAATTTAATTTGACTATTAAAAAGGAAATAAACAGATTTCATACATATCAACTAGCAGTCATTACAGTATTCGTAGACTGTGTGCTTAACACTTTATTTTGATGGGTTCACAACATACTGACTATAAGAAACTTTGTAAGTATGTCATCTTACTCTACTAACCCTAAACCTACCCTAACAGTGTACACTGAGTTAGTAGACATGTAGTTATAAAGTTACTTGTAGTTAGTAGAATGTCTAAAGTGGACTATCAAAATAAAGTGTAACCAAACAATGTCTGAGGAACAAATAATAATATTGGGAGTAAATATGTATGTAAATGTGATCAAATGTACAGATTCCTCCCATCACCCCTGTGTCATCTGGGCATGCATGCAAGATTTTTGTAGCTGTTTATGTTAACAATATTTAAGATAATCATTTTGCAATTTTACATCAGCTGTGTCTTGACAGCAGAGCCATCTCTCTTTTGGAGTAAGCATCATAGAGGAATGTCTTAACATAACTACAGTAAAAACAGCAAGATTGTGAAATATTACAATTTAAAGAACCTGTTTTCAGACATAATCATTCAGAAATAATTCTGAAATGTTGATTTGGTGTTCCAGAAACAATTTATCAATGTTGAAAACCATTCAAGAAATTAATACTTTAGCAAGGACACATTAAATGAATCAAAAGTGACAGCGAAGATATTTATATTGTTACAAAAAAAATATTTTTCAAATGAAAGCACTTTTAAATTGTAACATTTCACAATATTGTTCATAACCCTCAGAATCGACAGTTTACATGAGTTTTTGAAATCACTCCTTAAATGTTATAATCATTATTACAACTTGGTTTCTTATTAATATTTTGCATGTTTCATATCCTATGCCAAAGTACACAAGCTTATGGTGCAGAAAGTAGACCGTATGTATTATGATCATAACTGTGTTTGTGTCTCTGTCAGAGTGCTTCAGATATGCCTGAGACCATCACAAGCAGAGATGCTGCAAGATTCCCCATCATCGCCAGCTGCACTCTCTTTGGCCTATATCTCTTTTTCAAGGTGACTTTGTGTGTGTGTGTGATTCTCTGTGTGTGTGATTCTCTGTGTGTGTGTGTGATTCTCTCTCTCTCTCTCTCTGTGTGTGTGTGTGATTCTCTGTGTGTGTGTGTGTGATTCTCTGTGTGTGTGTGTGTGTGTGATTCTCTGTGTGTGTGTGTGTGATTCTCTGTGTGTGTGTGTGATTCTCTGTGTGTGTGTGATTCTGTGTGTGTGTGTGTGTGATTCTCTGTGTGTGTGTGTGTGTGTGATTCTCTGTGTGTGTGTGTGTGATTCTCTGTGTGTGTGTGTGAGATTCTCTGTGTGTGTGTGAGATTCTCTGTGTGTGTGTGTGATTCTCTGTGTGTGTGTGATTCTCTGTGTGTGATTCTCTGTGTGTGTGTGTGATTCTCTGTGTGTGTGTGTGTGATTCTCTGTGTGTGTGTGTGATTCTCTGTGTGTGTGTGTGATTCTCTGTGTGTGTGTGTGTGATTCTGTGTGTGTGTTATTCTCTGTGCGTGTGTGTGATTCTGTGTGTGTGTGTGTGTGATTCTGTGTGTGTGTGTGTGATTCTGTGTGTGTGTGTGACTCTCTGTGTGTGATTCTGTGTGTGTGTGATTCTGTGTGTGTGTGTGTGATTCTCTGTGTGTGTGTGATTCTCTGTGTGTGTGTGATTCTCTCTCTCTCTCTCTCTCTCTCTCTCTCTCTGTGTGTGTGATTCTCTGTGTGTGTGATTCTCTGTGTGTGTGATTCTCTGTGTGTGTGATTCTGTGTGTGTGTGTGATTCTCTCTCTCTGTGTGTGTGTGTGTGATTCTCTGTGTGTGATTCTCTGTGTGTGTGATTCTCTCTCTCTGTGTGTGTGTGTGTGATTCTCTGTGTGTGTGATTCTCTGTGTGTGTGATTTTCTCTCTCTGTGTGTGTGTGATTATCTGTGTGTGTGATTCTCTCTCTCTCTCTGTGTGTCTGTGTGTGTGTGATTCTGTGTGTGTGTGTGATTCTCTGTGTGTGTGATTTTCTCTCTCTGTGTGTGTGTGATTCTCTGTGTGTGATTTTCTCTCTCTGTGTGTGTGTGATTCTCTGTGTGTGTGATTTTCTCTCTCTGTGTGTGTGTGATTCTCTCTCTCTCTCTCTCTCTCTCTCTGTGTGTGTGTGTGTGTGTGTGATTCTCTGTGTGTGTGATTTTCTCTCTCTGTGTGTGTGTGATTCTCTGTGTGTGTGATTTTCTCTCTCTGTGTGTGTGTGATTCTCTCTCTCTCTCTCTCTCTCTCTCTCTGTGTGTGTGTGTGTGTGTGATTCTCTGTGTGTGTGATTCTCTCTCTCTCTGTGTGTGTGTGTGTGTGTGATTCTCTGTGTGTGTGATTCTCTCTCTCTCTGTGTGTGTGTGTGATTCTTTGTGTGTGTGTGATTTTCTCTCTCTCTCTCTCTCTCTCTCTCTCTCTCTCTCTCTCTCTGTGTGTGTGATTTTCTCTCTCTCTCTCTCTCTCTCTCTCTCTCTCTCTCTCTCTCTGTGTGTGTGATTTTCTCTCTCTCTCTCTCTCTGTGTGTGTGTGATTCTCTCTCTCTGTGTGTGTGTGTGTGTGATTCCATGTGTGTGTGTGATTCTCTCTCTCTCTCTCTCTCTCTGTGTGTGTGA
The DNA here is from genome assembly GCA_023376895.1 of Aspiorhynchus laticeps. Lineage (NCBI taxonomy): Eukaryota > Metazoa > Chordata > Actinopteri > Cypriniformes > Cyprinidae > Aspiorhynchus > Aspiorhynchus laticeps. The sequence goes on from CM041816.1 coordinate 2,702,473, forward strand.
TTCCATGTGTGTGTGTGTGATTCTCTGTGTGTGATTCCATGTGTGTGTGTGATTCTCTGTGTGTGATTCTCTCTCGCTCTGTGTGTGTGTGTGATTCTCTGTGTGAGTGTGTGTGTGTGTGTGTGTGTGATTCTCTCTGTGTGTGTGTGTGATTCTCTGTGTGAGTGTGTGTGTGTGTGTGTGTGTGATTCTCTCTCTGTGTGTGTGTGTGTGATTCTCTGTGTGTGTGTGTGATTCTCTCTGTGTGTGTGTGATTCTCTCTGTGTGTGTGTGTGATTCTCTCTGTGTGTGTGTGTGTGTGTGTGTGATTCTCTCTGTGTGTGTGTGTGTGATTCTCTGTGTGTGTGTGTGATTCTCTGTGTGTGTGTGTGATTCTCTCTGTGTGTGTGTGTGATTCTCTCTGTGTGTGTGTGTGTGATTCTCTCTGTGTGTGTGTGTGATTCTCTCTGTGTGTGTGTGTGATTCTCTCTGTGTGTGTGTGTGTGATTCTCTCTGTGTGTGTGTGTGTGATTCTCTCTGTGTGTGTGTGTGTGTGATTCTCTCTGTGTGTGTGTGATTCTCTCTGTGTGTGTGTGATTCTCTCTGTGTGTGTGTGTGAGATTCTCTGTGTGTGTGATTCTCTCTGTGTGTGTGTGATTCTCTCTGTGTGTGTGTGTGTGTGATTCTCTGTGTGTGTGTGTGAGATTCTCTGTGTGTGTGTGATTCTCTGTGTGTGTGTGATTCTCTGTGTGTGTGTGTGATTCTCTGTGTGTGTGTGTGATTCTCTGTGTGTGTGTGTGTGATTCTCTGTGTGTGTGTGTGATTCTCTGTGTGTGTGTGTGATTCTCTGTGTGTGTGTGTGTGATTCTGTGTGTGTGTTATTCTCTGTGCGTGTGTGTGATTCTGTGTGTGTGTGTGTGTGATTCTGTGTGTGTGTGTGTGACTCTCTGTGTGTGATTCTGTGTGTGTGTGATTCTGTGTGTGTGTGTGTGTGTGATTCTCTGTGTGTGTGTGATTCTCTGTGTGTGTGTGTGATTCTCTGTGTGTGTGTGATTCTCTCTCTCTCTCTCTCTCTCTCTCTCTCTCTGTGTGTGTGATTCTCTGTGTGTGTGATTCTCTGTGTGTGTGATTCTGTGTGTGTGTGTGATTCTCTCTCTCTGTGTGTGTGTGTGTGATTCTCTGTGTGTGATTCTCTGTGTGTGTGATTCTCTCTCTCTGTGTGTGTGTGTGTGATTCTCTGTGTGTGTGATTCTCTGTGTGTGTGATTTTCTCTCTCTGTGTGTGTGTGATTATCTGTGTGTGTGATTCTCTCTCTCTCTCTGTGTGTCTGTGTGTGTGTGATTCTGTGTGTGTGTGTGATTCTGTGTGTGTGTGTGATTCTCTGTGTGTGTGATTTTCTCTCTCTGTGTGTGTGTGATTCTCTGTGTGTGATTTTCTCTCTCTGTGTGTGTGTGATTCTCTGTGTGTGTGATTTTCTCTCTCTGTGTGTGTGTGATTCTCTCTCTCTCTCTCTCTCTCTCTCTCTGTGTGTGTGTGTGTGTGTGTGATTCTCTGTGTGTGTGATTTTCTCTCTCTGTGTGTGTGTGATTCTCTGTGTGTGTGATTTTCTCTCTCTGTGTGTGTGTGATTCTCTCTCTCTCTCTCTCTCTCTCTCTCTCTCTGTGTGTGTGTGTGTGTGTGATTCTCTGTGTGTGTGATTCTCTCTCTCTCTGTGTGTGTGTGTGTGTGTGATTCTCTGTGTGTGTGATTCTCTCTCTCTCTGTGTGTGTGTGTGATTCTTTGTGTGTGTGTGATTTTCTCTCTCTCTCTCTCTCTCTCTCTCTCTCTCTCTCTCTGTGTGTGTGATTTTCTCTCTCTCTCTCTCTCTCTCTCTCTCTCTCTCTGTGTGTGTGATTTTCTCTCTCTCTCTCTCTCTGTGTGTGTGTGATTCTCTCTCTCTGTGTGTGTGTGTGTGTGATTCCATGTGTGTGTGTGATTCTCTCTCTCTCTCTCTCTCTCTGTGTGTGTGATTCCATGTGTGTGTGTGATTCTCTCTCTCTCTCTCTCTCTCTGTGTGTGTGATTCCATGTGTGTGTGTGTGATTCTCTGTGTGTGATTCCATGTGTGTGTGTGATTCTCTGTGTGTGATTCTCTCTCGCTCTGTGTGTGTGTGTGATTCTCTGTGTGAGTGTGTGTGTGTGTGTGTGTGTGATTCTCTCTGTGTGTGTGTGTGATTCTCTGTGTGAGTGTGTGTGTGTGTGTGTGTGTGTGATTCTCTCTGTGTGTGTGTGTGTGTGATTCTCTGTGTGTGTGTGTGATTCTCTCTGTGTGTGTGTGTGATTCTCTCTGTGTGTGTGTGTGATTCTCTCTGTGTGTGTGTGTGTGTGTGTGTGATTCTCTGTGTGTGTGTGTGATTCTCTGTGTGTGTGTGTGATTCTCTCTGTGTGTGTGTGTGATTCTCTCTGTGTGTGTGTGTGTGATTCTCTCTGTGTGTGTGTGTGATTCTCTCTGTGTGTGTGTGTGATTCTCTCTGTGTGTGTGTGTGTGATTCTCTCTGTGTGTGTGTGTGTGATTCTCTCTCTGTGTGTGTGTGTGTGATTCTCTCTGTGTGTGTGTGATTCTCTCTGTGTGTGTGTGATTCTCTCTGTGTGTGTGTGTGAGATTCTCTGTGTGTGTGATTCTCTCTGTGTGTGTGTGATTCTCTCTGTGTGTGTGTGTGAGATTCTCTCTGTGTGTGTGTGATTCTCTGTGTGTGATTCTCTGTGTGTGTGATTCTCTGTGTGTGTGTGTGTGATTCTCTGTGTGTGTGATTCTCTGTGTGTGTGATTTTCTCTCTCTGTGTGTGTGTGATTATCTGTGTGTGTGATTCTCTCTCTCTCTCTGTGTGTCTGTGTGTGTGTGATTCTGTGTGTGTGTGTGTGATTCTCTGTGTGTGTGATTTTCTCTCTCTGTGTGTGTGTGATTCTCTGTGTGTGTGATTTTCTCTCTCTGTGTGTGTGTGATTCTCTGTGTGTGTGATTTTCTCTCTCTGTGTGTGTGTGATTCTCTCTCTCTCTCTCTCTCTCTCTCTCTGTGTGTGTGTGTGTGTGATTCTCTGTGTGTGTGATTTTCTCTCTCTGTGTGTGTGTGATTCTCTGTGTGTGTGATTTTCTCTCTCTGTGTGTGTGTGATTCTCTCTCTCTCTCTCTCTCTCTCTCTCTCTGTGTATGTGTGTGTGTGTGATTCTCTGTGTGTGTGATTCTCTCTCTCTCTGTGTGTGTGTGTGTGTGTGTGATTCTCTGTGTGTGTGATTCTCTCTCTCTCTGTGTGTGTGTGTGATTCTTTGTGTGTGTGTGATTTTCTCTCTCTCTCTCTCTCTCTCTCTCTCTCTCTCTGTGTGTGTGATTTTCTCTCTCTCTCTCTCTCTCTCTCTCTCTCTCTCTCTCTCTCTGTGTGTGTGATTTTCTCTCTCTCTCTCTCTGTGTGTGTGTGTGATTCTCTCTCTCTGTGTGTGTGTGTGTGTGATTCCATGTGTGTGTGTGATTCTCTCTCTCTCTCTCTCTCTCTGTGTGTGTGATTCCATGTGTGTGTGTGTGATTCTCTGTGTGTGATTCCATGTGTGTGTGTGATTCTCTGTGTGTGATTCTCTCTCGCTCTGTGTGTGTGTGTGATTCTCTGTGTGAGTGTGTGTGTGTGTGTGTGTGATTCTCTCTGTGTGTGTGTGTGATTCTCTCTGTGTGTGTGTGTGATTCTCTGTGTGTGTGTGTGATTCTCTGTGTGTGTGTGTGATTCTCTGTGTGTGTGTGTGATTCTCTCTGTGTGTGTGTGTGATTCTCTCTGTGTGTGTGTGTGATTCTCTCTGTGTGTGTGTGTGATTCTCTCTGTGTGTGTGTGTGATTCTCTCTGTGTGTGTGTGTGATTCTCTCTGTGTGTGTGTGTGATTCTCTCTGTGTGTGTGTGTGTGTGTGTGATTCTCTGTGTGTGTGTGTGATTCTCTGTGTGTGTGTGTGATTCTCTCTGTGTGTGTGTGTGTGATTCTCTCTGTGTGTGTGTGTGTGATTCTCTCTCTGTGTGTGTGTGTGATTCTCTCTGTGTGTGTGTGTGTGATTCTCTCTGTGTGTGTGTGTGTGATTCTCTCTGTGTGTGTGTGTGTGATTCTCTCTGTGTGTGTGTGTGTGTGATTCTCTCTGTGTGTGTGTGATTCTCTCTGTGTGTGTGTGATTCTCTCTGTGTGTGTGTGTGAGATTCTCTGTGTGTGTGTGTGTGATTCTCTCTGTGTGTGTGTGAGATTCTCTCTGTGTGTGTGTGATTCTCTCTGTGTGTGTGTGTGAGATTCTCTGTGTGTGTGTGTGTGTGATTCTCTGTGTGTGTGTGTGTGTGATTCTCTCTGTGTGTGTGTGTGATTCTCTCTGTGTGTGTGTGATTCTGTGTGTGTGTGTGTGATTCTGTGTATATTTTAAAATGAACATACTTTGAATGTGAAATTAAAACCTCCAGTAGGTGGCAGCAAGCCACTGTTAACAAGTGAGTCATTGTGATTGAACCGAATCATTTAAACGATTGATTCATTCAGGAACGAATCTCCGTCTGTTGCTCAGAGACACAAAACAGTGCTGTAACTGTATTTGGAGTTATTGTTTGTTGGCTAAATAGAGTAAAAACAGGCAATATGGTGTCTAAAACAAAAGTTGCTTAATTAACTTCGTTTATTGTAAAAAATCAACATCACAATCATGCTTATTTTTGAACAAAAAACGTCACTCTTCGTGTGATTTTAACTATATGAAATGATATACACATTTTCTGCCCCCATATCTTGAATTTTGTGATCATTCTTAATGCATTTTAATACTGAATCATGCATTGAAAGAACACACTGTAGTCTAGACTTCATCTACTGTAAGCGTGTTTTGTTTGGTTTTTGCAAAATACTCGATAATGTCAAATTGCAAATTGTTAAAACCACAATTACGATATTATCGCAGATGATAAATATTGCACACCCCTAAGGACAGCTGAGGGACTCGTATGCATCTTTACTTACAAAAACACCTTTTCTGTTAACTGTAATGTGCATATTTTGCTCAGTTACATACACTGTATAAACTTTGCTTAAAGGGGACCTATTATGTAAAAATCACTTTTATAAGCTGTTTGAACACAGTTGTGTGAAAACAACCAGCCTATAATGTTAAAAATCCACCAACTAATTTTTTATAAAACCAATAAATCATAAACAGTCTCTCCAAACGAGCTGTTTCAGATTCTCCCTCTGTTCACGTCACCGAGGGGAACAAGTCCCGCCCATTAGTGACGCTCTGCCTCATTAGCATAAACACAGCCCTGAGAGAGAAGCTCCGCCTCCTCCATTACTGGAGATCAGCACCAAAGAGGCTTTACGAGTGTTGTTTTGAGCTGCACTAATAAACATCGGAGTCTCCATAGACTCCCTCTATCTGAGCCGAGGACACTGTGGTTAAGCTTCATTGTCTAAGGAAATATCCCGGAAAAAATCGGTAACGTCCCCTATATGTTTAGGAATTAATACCAACGCTTCGTGCACAAACGTCAGCTCCAGACCAAGTAAGTATCACACGTTTGTTGTCTTTCTGAGAGCTTCTTGGCACTCTGTAAGGCTAAAGCTATCAGTGTCTCTGTGTTTGCACTGATGCTGTCTTCATGAATGATCGTGAATATGAATATGGTAGTTAAAAGTTGCATATGAAAGCAATGCGAGTCGATCGCTTGAAGTTGTCGAGCTCATAATCAGAAGTTGGACTTATAAAGTTTGTGATATGTTGATATCAGCTATGTTGTTATTTTTATCCCGCCGTCTAATTCATAAACGTGAATTTATTATGCACAGTATAATCAGATGAGTGTCTTTGAAACAGAGTAGTTTTCTGTAGGCTTGTATTAATAGTGTAATGTTTATATGCAAAGGCACTGCTAATGCTTGAGCTCTTGAAGCTCCGCCCTCTTCTCCGGGAGCAACAGCTCATTTGCATTTAAAGCAACACACACAATATCAGCGCATTTGGTCTCATACCCTAAAAGTGCCAATTTTAACAAGCTATAAAAATGTATCTATGGGGTATTTTGAGCTAAAACTTCACATATACGCTCTGGGGACATCAGAGACATCTTGTAAAAAGGGGCATAATATGTCCCCTTTAAAAGCATTCATTAAAATGGTTTTGTAATGATGTATTTTCTTTTACTTGTAGATTTTCTCGCAAGAGTACATTAACTTGCTGCTGTCCATGTATTTCTTCGTGCTGGGAATATTAGCGCTGTCTCACACAATGAGGTAAGAAAATACAAAGAGCTTTGAGTTGTGTAATGCTTTTAATATGACCTGATTTAGGTTAACTATTTTGGTTTTGCTGTCCCAGTCCCTTTATGAACCGAGTTTTCCCTGCTAACCTGCCAAATAAACAGTACCAGCTGCTGTTCACCCAGGGCTCAGGAGACAGCAAAGAGGGTGAGAAGTGTGTGAGTGTGTGTGTGCGTGAGTGTGTGAGAGTGTGAGTGTGAGTGTGTGTGAGAGTGTGTGTGTGTGTGTGTGTGTGTGTGAGAGAGAGTGTGTGTGTGTGTGAGAGAGAGAGAGAGAGTGAGAGTGTGTGTGTGAGAGTGTGTGTGTGAGAGTGTGTGTGTGAGAGTGTGTGTGTGAGAGTGTGTGTGTGAGAGTGTGTGTGTGAGAGTGTGTGTGTGAGAGTGTGTGTGTGAGAGTGTGTGTGTGAGAGTGTGTGTGTGAGTGTGTGTGTGAGAGTGAGCGAGAGAGAGTGTGTGTGTGTGAGAGCGAGCGAGAGAGAGTGTGTGTGAGAGCGAGAGAGAGTGTGTGTGTGAGAGCGAGCGAGAGAGAGTGTGTGTGAGAGCGAGAGAGTGTGTGTGTGCGTGAGAGTGTGTGTGTGTGTGTGAGAGAGAGTGTGTGTTTGTGTGTGAGAGTGTGTGTGTGAGAGTGTGTGTGTGTGTGTGAGAGAGAGAGTGTGTGTGTGTGTGTGTGTGTGTGTGTGTGTGTGAGAGCGAGCGAGAGAGAGTGTGTGTGTGTGTGCGAGAGAGGAGAGTGTGTGTGTGTGTGTGAGAGAGAGTGTGTGTTTGTGTGTGAGAGTGTGTGTGTGAGAGTGTGTGTGTGTGTGTGTGTGTGTGTGTGTGTGAATGCTGTTAAACGTCCCTGTTATCTCCCACAGAGATCATCAACTATGAGTTTGACACCAAGGATCTGATATGTCTGGTAATCAGCACTGTGGTAGGGGTCTGGTACGTCCTCAAAAAGGTAGAGTACATCTCTTTTCATTTAGATCCGCTTTCTGTAGAGCTGTCTGCATTTGTTTTATATACAGTGGAATGCAAAAGTTTGGGAACCCCTTGCAGAATCTGTGAAAATGTGAATAATTTTAACAAAATAAGACAGATCATACAAAATGCATGTTATTTTTTATTTAGTACTGTCCTGAGTAAGTTATTTTACATAAAATATGTTTACATATAGTCCACAAGACAAAAAAATAGCTGAAATTATTCAAATAACCCCCCTCAAAAGTTTGTGAACCCTTGGTTGTTAATACTGTGTGAGGTTACCTGATGATCCACGACTGTTCTTTTGTTTTGTGTTGGTTGTTCATGAGTCCCTTGTTTGTTCTGAACAGTTGAACTGAGCTGTTCTTCAGACAAATCCTCCACGTTCTGTAGATTCTGCAGTTTTCCAGCATTTTTGCATATTTGAACCCTTTCCAGCAGTGACTGTATGATTTTGAGATCCATCTTTTCACACTGAGGACAATTGATGGACTCAAACACAACTATTAAAAAAGGTTCAAACATTCACTGATGCTCCAGAAGAACACACGATGCATTAAGAGCCGGGGGGTGAAAACTTTTTGAATTTGAAGATCAAGGTAAATTGTACTTCATTTGTCTTCCGGGAAACATGCAAGTATCTTCTTTTGCTTCCGAAGGGCAGTAATAAATGGAAAAATATATATATTTCAACAAAAGAAAAAAGTTGGAAATCTTCATCCTGTTCAAAAGTTTTCACGCCCCGGCTCTTAATGCATCGTGTGTTCTTCTGGAGCATCAGTGAATGTTTGAACCTTTTTTAATAGTTGTGTTTGAGTCCATCAATTGTCCTCAGTGTGAAAAGATGGATCTCAAAATCATACAGTCACTGCTGGAAAGGGTTCAAATATGCAAAAATGCAGGAAAACTGCAGAATCTACAGAACGTGGAGGATTTGTCTGAAGAACAGCTCAGTTCAACTGTTCAGAACAAACAAGGGACTCATGAACAACCAACACAAAACAAAAGAACAGTCGTGGATCATCAGGTAACCTCACACAGTATTAACAACCAAGGGTTCACAAACTTTTGAAGGGGGTTATTTGAATAATTTCAGCTATTTTTTTGTCTTGTGGACTATATGTAAACATATTTTATGTAAAATATCTTACTCAGGACAGTACTAAATAAAAAATAACATGCATTTTGTATGATCTCTCTTATTTTGTTAAAATTATTCACATTTTCACAGATTCTGCAAGGGGTTCCCAAACTTTTGCATACCACTGTATATGTATAAAAAGTTAATCTTGCTGATTGCTGATGCTTTACGTAGGCCAAATTCATATTCTGTGTGTACATGATTTAAATCCAGTTTCAAGTAAAGCTCTGCTCTTGAACTATATTTAATATATTTGGTATCACAGACCAAACTGCTGATCTTATTTCAGTGTATTACATATAGAAATATTTAACATTTATGCATGAAAGCAATGGCCATCATTCACTATACTCATTACATATATATGTGTGCTTTGCATATGTATGCACATAAATTTATCTTTAAATGTTTGAGATCTTCAAATTTGGAACACAACTTGGTTAGACATATGGCTTTGATATCATAGAAATTTTAGAGTTCAATATATTTTATAAAATACTTATTTTGGTAACACTTTACTTGAAGGGGTGTGCTGACATGACACCTTCATAATCATGACATGACACATGAGGTTTTATGCATGTTTATGACAGCTGTCATTAAGTGTCATTCGCTCAGTTATGTCATTTTTAATGCAAAGATTACATTTTTTGACCTAACCGTACCCTTAACCCCAGCCCATAACAAAGACATCTCAAACAATGTCATCTTTGCATTAAAAATGACATAACTGAGCTAATGACAGTTGTCATAAACATGCATAAAAAACCTTCATATTCATGACATGTGTCATGATTATGAAGGTGTCGTGTCAGTCTTATGCACAGCCCTTCAAGTAAAGTGTAACCCTTATTTTATATAAAATAAAATAAAAATAGTATACTACATTATCTTTATTGTAAACTTAAACTTCTATAACTTTTTTATACTTTCGTTTTTTTTAAATGCTTTCACTTCGGCAATAATCTGCTATGTGTCTTCATTTAAAAAGAGACCGACCTTAGGTCTGTATTCAGGAATTACAGCCATGCTGTAACAAGTGTTCTGTTTGCAGTGAATTTATACCCCAAATGAGCGTCGTACCTAGGGATGGGTACCGAAACTCGGTATTAAACCGGTCTCGGGGCTAAATTATGAAAGACCGGAGTATTGATAAACTCTGACGTTATCGGTTCTGCTGTCGGTACTGGAGAAATTAAGAAAACACACATACATTTATTGTTGCTATATACACATTATCTTGCAAATTCCATCTCACCAGAGTTGCCAGCTGTTTTATATGCAATAATATTCAATCATTTGTCTATTATGCATTTTTGCTATTTGTAATTCAGAAGCGAGATCGCGCTCACGCAGAGGAGCTTCAGCACGCGCAACATGAAAGCCCTGTTTAATTATGATGAGAGAACTAACTATTCAAACATCTGCTTACTTTAGGCCTGTGGCTGTTATATTAAGATAAGTTTATTTTTTTACTTCGATTTTAGCTTGGATTATAGCCGTGTTTCTTCTAGCACAACTTCCATCCCTTTACAGCGGTGCGCATTCGTTCCTCCCTAAACAACACTTAATGTCAGAATCATCATCGGTGATTGTTGTAAGATGCCGTCTTTACTGTTGCTAAATTGCGGGACATGTTTGATGATAAAACGTAGAAAGTACAATCTGCACAAGAGACGCTGTTTCCCAGGCTGAAATGTGTGTGTGTGTGTGTGCCTGCGTAGCGCGCTCCAAAACGGACAGGCAAATTACACTGAGCTTCAGGCGCGTCCAAAAGATCAAATACACATAAAATGTCAAAATGTCTGGCTACGAAAGTATTCACTTAAACACCGTTTATGTCTTAAGTGGGCGAGAACAGTTGGGAGAAAATCCGATGTGTGTCAATATATTATCTTAAAGTGGCAGACTGGCGCTTCGATGTTAATAAAAGAACAAAATACAAAGAGATAATCACTCACAGCTCTTAATCTGAATAACGTTATAGCTTTAATAAGCGTTAATCTATCAATGCATACAGTAGAAACTATGCAGTTCATTTACATTTGATTACTTTTAGATTTCTTTTGTAGCTATTACTTACCTGAACAGTAATGTTAGTAGACCTTCATGGAAAAATGAAAGCACTGTTTATTTCATTTCATTTGTGTATTTGTTTTATTGTATTTGTCAGTTTTTTTTTTACTTTGTTTCTTTGTTCATGTTCTTACTGTATCTTATCTTATGTATATGAAACACTAAAAATGCATGCACACTGGTGCATTTACAAATTGATGTTTTATATTCATTTAATTAAATATTTATTTTGCATTTCAGAATATAAAGCAATGTTAATTCAGCTCCTAATCTGTCATATATATATCTATTTTATATATATATATATATATATATATATATATATATATATATATATATATATATATATAATATATATATATATATATATATATATATATATATATATATATATATATATATATATATATATAAATAAATAAATAAATAAATAAAGTACCGATAAGAATACCGTTAAAGTACCGGATCGATAAGCGGTATCGGTAAGAGTAGTAATACCGTTAAAGTACCGGATCGATAAGCGGTATCGGTAAGAGTAGTAATACCGTTAAAGTACCGGATCGATAGGCGGTATCGGTAAGAGTAGTAATACCGTTAAAGTACCGGATCGATAGGCGGTATCGGTAAGAGTAGTAATACCGTTAAAGTACCGGATCGATAAGCGGTATCGGTAAGAGTAGTAATACCGTTAAAGTACCGGATCGATACCCATCCCTAGTCGTATCCTGGGGGATACAAACATTAAAATCAAAAATAAGAGTCAAGTTTTGAAAACTCATTATGGTTTTGCCCTTTTTAGGGTTAAATGAATGGCACAAGTTAGTGTTCTTTCAGTTGGGCTGGATGATGGTGGATAACAGCTTATAGTTTGTTCTGCTGTATTCGTTGCCTTTAGCTTTTAAAAATAATTTACTGATAGCCTCGTGGTTAGTGCAGCGCAATATAGAGCGCAACGGTGACCCGATGCTTTCCTCATCTCTCCACTGAACAATCTGAATAATAAAGGAGTAAAAAGCCCTTAAACATAACTGATAATAATAATGAACCGCTATCAATGCTTGGTTTTCAACTCAGTATACAGGGTCCTAAATATTCCACACAAACCACACAATGATGGTGATGTCTATTAAGGGAAAGATCACACATGCTTGGATATATGTGTCACTGGAGCACAAAAGCAGTCATAAGTAACACAGGTATATTTGTAGCAATAGCCAACAATACATTGTATGGGTCAAAATTATTGATTTTTCTTTTATGCCAAAAATCATTAGGATATTAAGATCATGTTCCATGAAGATATTTAGTAAATTTCCTACCGTAAATATATCAAAACTTAATTTTTGATTAGTAATATGCATTGCTAAGAACTTCATTTGAACAACTTTAAAGGTGATTTTCTCAATATTTAGATTTTTTTGCACCCTCAGATTCCAGATTTACAAATAGTTGTATCTCATCCAAATATTGTCCTATCATAACAAACCATACATCAATGGAAATATTATTTATTCAGCTTTCAGATGATGCATAAATCTCAATTTCACAAAATTGACCCTTATGACTGGTTTTGTGCTCCAGGGTCACATATGGTATTCAAACCTAAGAATAAACGCTTTTAAAGTTTATTTTTATTTTTTATAAATATGAAAAAAAAATCTTTTTTTTCTTTAAATGTAGTCAGTATTTCATGTCATATTTATGCTTTTTGCTCAGAAAAGGCAGCTAATTTTAATCAACCATCAAAACAGCTTTTAGTTGAGCAGCATATATAGACATGTCTTTGTGTATTCCTGACAGCATTGGATAGCCAATAACCTGTTTGGTCTGGCTTTTGCCCTGAATGGAGTTGAGCTGCTCCACCTCAATAATGTCAGCACTGGATGCATCCTGCTGGGAGGGCTGTTCGTTTACGATGTGTTCTGGGTAAGTTTGTAGTACATTACATGCATTAATGTAAAGCCTGCTTAATATAAGGCCCACAACGTGTACTCTATTTGCTTTCTAGGTTTTTGGCACCAATGTTATGGTGACTGTTGCCAAGTCCTTCGAAGCCCCAATTAAGTGTGAGTATCTGATTTATCATCCATCCCTCTCTCCATTAATCTCCAGAACAGAAGGTGGTTGGTGGTTATCCAGGGCTGGTCCAAGCCTTTATGGGGCCCTAAGCAGAATTTTATTTGGGGGCCCCTCAGTGCCGCCAGTATGACTGGTTATTGTCAAAGCTTGATTATTCACATACTACAAATCTAACACACCCATTATCAGTTTTGTTTGTTGTAGCTGTGTTGCTTACATTTTATAATTGTCTGCCTGGCATGTTTTTACCCTTCTGTGATGTTTAATTGTAACAGTTGTAAACTTACAAGAGTGGTCAGGTGTTAATTTGCACTTTAACATTCAAAGTCTTAAGTGGCATAGGCCTAGTAATTAATTGGTGTGCTGAAAAGTAGGCTAGTTAAATAAACCAGCAGACAATGCATTTACAGAACAGAATGTTATTTTAACAATAAGAATATTAATCGAAGTTGTACTTCATGTAAGTCATACTTTTTTTATAACAAATATTAAACACAGCAGAGAGCATTTGTATATAAACAACAACTCTTAATCTATATCTAGCTAATTGAGGCATAATGATATTGGAATATAATAGCAAAGACCCAAAATGTAGGCTAAGATAATGTTAAGCTGAAACAAGCTTATTTTTATTACAAAAATATATACCCAGGACAGTTATTTTTACGCAGAAGACAAAAGCTTTAATCTAAAACTAAGTAAAATGTTATATTATAATATATTAAGATGTATATGTTTTGATGTGCAAACACGAACTTCCTTAAAACAAAAAGATACCTAGGCTACTACCCCCATGTTGAAATTGTACCCCCTTGACCCCCAAAACACGATCGATTTTAACCCTTTGACGCGCCGCGCTTTGGCTGGCACTGAGCCAGAGAGAGACGAGCTCAGTGCTTTTCATATTTCATAACTGTTCAGTGTTTTCAACCGAATAAAGTTTTTATTTTTAGGTTTCAGACATTTAAATACACTTCAATTACAACCCCAAATCAGAAAAAGTTGGGACAGTATGTATTCTGCCCTCGCATGTACGACGTCTGATTTGTACGGCTAGACAGATAGTTAACAGCAATGAAGAGAAACTTCGTAAGTCTTGTTGAGGATTGATGTCTTATCTTTTGTTGCTTTTTTCCTTCCTCAGTTTTATTTCTCAAGTTTTTTCCTCATTTAAGTCTGTAAGACTGAAAGAGTAAACAGAAAATAAACATTACAAAAGTGTAACATCTGTTGTCTTTTTACACAATCAAATATAGTTACCCAGTAACTCAATATGATTAAACAGTAGGCTATTCTCTATGTCAGCACTTTACACAATAAACTACAGATGTTCTTATTGCATAGAAATTAAACAAACATACTCAGTAACACCAAACTATCTGTTAGACTGTTACATGTATAATCTATATGAATCAACAGATGTAAATAAATCAACTAATTAATCTGAGGCAAAGCGCCGAGGCTCGTTGCTGAGCAGATAAATCAGTGAGTCGGAAAACAAAAGACTTCAATCTAGAGCATACGCGATGAAACTAATAAGAGTCACGAATGTAATAACACACATTACTTAATGTAAACATATACATCACACAGAAACCACAATTCTGACGAAAAATTACTTACAGACAAAGATTTGACCAAACTCTGTAATGACGCAGACTCGTAGGTGATTTCAGCGCTGTAGCTCTGCTCGAACTAGGTCCGTCACTAAAACGGGTCCGACTAGGAAACAAACTAAACGCCGAGGGGCGGAACACTCCTCGCCTGGTATATTATTATACCACTATCAACATCTTAATTACTCCAAGATTAATCAACCAAACAAATATACAATCAATCACTAATTACATTTATGAACAGTATTATTACGTATCAGAATGTCCATCACTTTATGAGTCCTTAGACATAAGAAAAACAAGCTCTGAGATGGGTCTGATGAAAGTTTTTGTTGTTCCTTGCCTCACAACTTTAACTTCAACCTTGCGGACTTTGTTGTCTTTGCTAGGCAATGTCTTTACCACAAGTCCAATTGGCCAGTCGTTCCGTTTAGCCTGATTGTCTTTCATCAGAACTACATCATCTACTTGTATGTTTGGCTTGTCATCAGTCCACTTATGACGTTTCTGGAGAGTCACCAGATACTCCTGTCTCCAACGTTTCCAGAAGCTCTCTGCCAGACACTGCACTTGTTTCCACTGATTTTTGTGAAGAACCTTATGATCAAAGTCACCTGGAGGCGCTGTCACTGGAGTTATCTTTTGAGTGAGAATCATTGCAGGTGTCAATATTGAAGGATTGTCAGGGTCAGTTGACACTGGAATCAATGGCCTGGCATTAAGAATGGCCATGACTTCTGCCATCAGTGTCGTCAACACTTCATGTGTGAGGTGTTTCGTGTCAAACCGCAGCAACATCCCTTCCAGAATGCGACGTGCTACTCCTATCAGTCTTTCCCAACAACCTCCCATATGGGATGAATGGGGGGAGTTGAAAGTCCACGAGCATCCCTGCTTGTCAAGGAAACTTGTCAGTTCTGGATCACTGATGTTGAATTTTAACTCTTTGCAAGCTCCAATAAAGTTTGTGCCTCTGTCGGAGCGAAGCTGTTTAGATGACCCACGGATAGCAAAGAATCGGCGTAAGGCATTTATAAAACTTGAAGTGGACATGGATTCTAACACTTCGATGTGTGTCGCTCTCGTGCTCATGCATGTGAATAACACTGCCCATCGCTTACTTTCAGCACTACCTCCACGAGTGCGCCGAGTGACAATGCTCCATGGTCCGAAGACGTCCAGACCGACATGGGTAAAAGGGGGTTCTGAGGTGAGTCTGTCAGCTGGTAGTGGTGCCATTTTCTGCTCCATTAACCTCCCTCTCAGTTTTTTGCAGGTCACACAGTTATAGATGACACTTGACACCAGCCGTTTACCTCCCACTATCCACACTCCTGCTGACCGGACGGCACCTTCAGTAAAATGACGACCTTGATGGAAAACATCCTCATGGTAATGTCTCACTATTAGAGATGCAATGTGATGAGTTTTGGGCAGTATGACAGGATGTCTCTCGTCTCTGGGTAAGTCAGCGTTGGTAAGGCGTCCTCCAATCCGAAGGAGTCCATCCTCGTCGATGAAGGGATTTAACTTTCTCAGTGGACTCTTTTTTGAGAGCTGAATCCCATCTCCCAAACATTTTAACTCTTCTCCATAGAATTCTTGCTGGACACAACGAATGACGACTGTTTTAGCTTGCCAACGTGCATCAACTGCGTCCACTTTTTGGGTCTTGGAGTATGTTCTTGTTACTTGAATAAGTTTTGTGATGGCTTGCAGTAATCTCTTCCAGCTAGAAAATCGTTCAAAGCGTGCTGAGCTGAACTGACCTTCTGCAGCTTTGGTGTAGTTGACAGCAACTTGGGCTCGAACTTCAACATCAAGTTCTGGGTCAACAAGATCAAAGCTGTCACTTTGTGGAGGCTCACTGCTGCTTTTCAAGAATTCAGGGCCTGAGAACCAGTTAGAGGCTCTGAGGATGTCTACAGACGTGGGTCTGGTGGCGTGATCTGCCGGATTCTGTTCAGTGGCAACATACTGCCATTGTTGTGAATGACTTGATTTCCTGATGCGATTGACTCGGTTGGCAACATACACATGAAATCTTTTGGAGGTGTTATGGATGTACCCGAGAACAATCCTGCTATCAGTGAAAAATCTCACGGCATGCATCTCAATGTCCATCTCGCAGCAAATTGTGTCCGCCATTTCGGCTGCCAGGACAGCGGCACACAACTCTAAACGTGGAACTGTATGGGCTGGATGCGGCGCCAACTTCGCTTTGCCCATAACGAATCCTACGTGGCACTGGTTTTCATCATTGGTGACACGCAGGTAGGCTACTGCAGCGATAGCCTGAGTGGAAGCATCAGAGAATAAACAGAGGTCTCGACTTTGAGATGAGACAAGAGGGATAGGCACATACCTTCTCTTGAAGTGTAGCTTCTCTAGTTCCAGAAGAGACTCTTTCCACAACTTCCAGGACACTTGCTTGTCTGATGGGAGAGGATCATCCCAATCATATTCTTTGGACGACAGTTCTCTGATGAGAACTTTTCCTTGGATTGTGATGGGAGCCACGAAGCCCAGTGGATCATAGAGGCTCTGAACTGTTGACAAGATGCCTCTTTTTGTGAACGGTTTCTCTTCTTGGGATACTTGGAAACCGAAACTGTCACTCTCCAGATTCCATATCAGTCCAAGGCTCCGCTGAAGTGGGAGTGGATCTGCACTAAAGTCGAGGTCTTTTAAGTCTTTTGCAAGGTCCTCTGGGGCAAATGCTGTCATGACTTTGCTGCTATTGGAAGCGATTTTGTGGAGTTTTAAGTTCGATGCTGCTAACATTTCTTGAGTCCTCTGTAGAAGATCAATAGCTTCCTCTTCTGTCGGAACCGACGTCAATCCGTCGTCCACGTAGAAGTTCCTCATGACGAACTCCTTGCTGTCTGTGCCGTACTCATCCTGATGCTCTTGTGCAGCTCTCCTTAGACCATAAATGGCAACTGATGGTGAGGGGCTGTTGCCAAATATGTGCACCTTCATTCTGTATTCAGTGATGTTATTGTTCAAGTCGTTATCCTTGTACCAAAGGAAGCGCAAATAATCACGATGATCCTCTCGAACAACAAATGCGTAGAACATCTGCTGAATATCAGCGGTGACTGCGATGTTCTCTTTCCTGAAGCGGATTAAGATACCCAGCAGGGCATTGTTTAAGTCTGGCCCACTGAGCAGCACGTCATTCAGCGACACACCGTCTTGTTTGGCGCTTGAATCAAAAACAACTCTTATTTGATTTGGTTTTTGAGGATGATAGACCCCGAACAGAGGCAAGTACCACCTTTCTTGATGTTCCTCGAGTTCGGGTGCCAGTTCTGCGTGGTCATTCTCAAATACCTTTCTCATGAACTCCAGGAAGTGCTCTCTCATGTCTGTGCGTCTGTCTAGAGTTCGTCTGAGAGATACGAGTCGTCGCAGAGCCATCTCTCTGTTGTTTGGAAGACGACGGCGGGGTTTGCAGAATGGCAGCGGTGCTACCCAGCTGTTCGCGTGATCCACATAAACCTCTTTGTCCATGATGTCCAGGAATGTTTGATCATCTACTGACAGAGCTACTTTTTCATCATCAGGGTGGCTGTCGAAGACTGTGGCTCCAAGTTTTTCTGTCTCCTCACCTTGGAATGCGCAGTCCAGACTTCTTGGTTGGTGAGTGTTTTTTCTGTTAAGTGTCTCTTTCACTTGAATTTTGTTAGGACAGGGACTTAACATGGATGTCCGTCCATTAGGCAGTGTGTGTGTCTTGTACACTCTGACACTGGGTGGTTTGTGAGCCCGGTCTAGACATACATCTCCTACGATAACCCACCCGAGATCAAGACGTTGAGCGTAGGGGTCTTCATGGTCTCCGTTATATTGCTGCCTCACTTTATGCACTCGCAAAATGTCTCTTCCTAGCAGGATAAGAATCTGAGCATTTTCGTTGAGTGGTGGTATCTTATCTGCTACATGTCTCAGATGTGGGAAATAGCGAGCAATTTCGGGTGTGGGGATTTCGGCACGGTCGTCTGGAATCATTTCACACTCAATGAGGGTTGGAAGCTTGATCTTGATCTTTCCATCATAGGATTCCACCACAAAGTTTGTTGCTCTCCTCCCTGAGGTTTCCATAACACCAGAGCAAGTCTTTAATGTATAGGGAGACGCCTTTTCGTAGAGGCCAAAGTGATTGAAGAACTCAGGGCGAGCAAGTGAACGATTGCTCTGGTCGTCTAACACTACATATGTCTGAATTACCTTTCCTGGATGACCTTCAGGGTAGACTTTAACCAAACATATTCTGCAGCAGGATTTGGCATTGGTGTTTCCCCCACAAACCTCTGTACATTTTGATGTTACTGCAGGGAGAGCTCCAGGAGGAGTCTCGTGGGTCTCCTCCTCCTCGCCTTGATCTGCTGGAACTTCTGAGAACCAGGGTGCTGGACCAGGATGTAAAGCTGATGTGTGAGTCTTGCTGCCACATTCCCTGCATACTACTTCTTTATCACAGTCTTTTGCTCTATGTTTGGTCGAACCACAGCACCTGAAGCAGATGTTCTTCTCCCTGAGGTAGGTTTTACGTTCCTCTATTGGCTTGCTGCGGAAGGTACGGCATTTTCTGAGTGCGTGAGGTTTGTTATGCAAGGGGCATAGTCGGTCTGGATCTGTGGCTCCTTTTTCAACAGAGCCTGTAGGAGCTGCTTTAGCTTCATAAAACACGTCAGTCTTCCTCACAGACACTGGTACTTTGTTGTTATATCTTGTGGGTCTCTCTGTTTTGGTTGGACCCAAGTAGTGAGCTTGAGATATCATAAAGCTAGGGTCGTTTCTGGTTTTAGCTTCAGAACGAATAAACTGTGAAAAGAAGGTGAAAGGTGGATAGGGGACATGGTTGCATTCTTTGTACTTTGACCCTTGGGAAATCCACTTTTCTTGAAGACTAAATGGGAGCTTTTCTAATATGGGGTTCACTCCGCGTGATGTATCGAGATATGTTAGTCCAGGGAGGTATCCTCCTTCCTTTGCATATTCGAGTTCAAGCATAAGGTCTCCAAGCTCTCTTAATCTCACATTGTCTCTGTTTGAGATTCTGGGGAATTCCTCGATCCTCTTCAGGAGTGCATGTTCAACTGCCTCTGGGGTTCCATAAGTCTCTTCTAGTCTTTGCCAAACCATGCTAAGCCCTGCAGCTGAGTTGTGGCTGTGTATGGCTCGGATTCTTCTTGCTTGTTCCTTAGACGCTGGCCCAAGCCATTTAATCAAGAGGTCTAACTCTTCTCTTGGAGATAAGGTGAGTTCATCAATGACACTTTGAAAAGAAGTTTTCCACGCCCAATAGTTTTCCGGGTGGTCATCGAACTCCATTAAACCAGATGTAACCACTTCTCTTCGCATTAGGTATTTTGCGACATCTGGCGTGGTTGCTGTATGCTTTACAGAATTGTCAGAGTCCCACCTCTGCTGTGCAGGCTGTCTCAGGTAAGTTGCATCTACATGTGGATTGAAATGTCTCTTTATCTGTGTTTGCACAGGAGGGACATTTCCAGGAGTTTGTTGTATGGTGCTCACTGATGGTTGAGATTTTACATTTGTAGGAGCTATTTGTAGGTGAGTATCTTCATTGTCAATTCTGAGGTTACTCATTTCTTGTTTGACTGTCTCTACTGCAGGTTGTGAAGATGTGTGCATAGGTATGGGTTCTGATGCACTACTGCTGTGTTGCAAAACGTACTCACTTGTCCGTTGTGCAGCATTGGATGGCGAGAGTGGTAAGTCAATGTCATGATGAGAATCTATATCTGCATTTTCCACAGCAGCCACAAACACTGCTTCTTCTGCGGTGGCTGTAGCTGCCTCCTTTTCTATCTTTAGAATGTGCATTTTTGCTTTTAATGTTGCTTCTTCGACCATCATCTCTGCTTCTTTCTGAGCGAATGAAACCTGCATGCGGGCAGCTTCGGCTCTGGCTCGAGCTCTGAGTGCAGCAGAGCTTGTTGTTGATGATTTTCTACTTGATTGGGCGATGGATCTAGTCTCCAAGGACTGATACTTTTCTTCGTTGTTACTCCGTTCATCCATCCTAGTTGCTTGAATGACGATGGGTCAGCAACGCTGAATCAGTGTTGAACTGCTTCGTGTTGAACTTGGTGTATTACTGTCTTCTTACTATTCTGCCCTCGCATGTACGACGTCTGATTTGTACGGCTAGACAGATAGTTAACAGCAATGAAGAGAAACTTCGTAAGTCTTGTTGAGGATTGATGTCTTATCTTTTGTTGCTTTTTTCCTTCCTCAGTTTTATTTCTCAAGTTTTTTCCTCATTTAAGTCTGTAAGACTGAAAGAGTAAACAGAAAATAAACATTACAAAAGTGTAACATCTGTTGTCTTTTTACACAATCAAATATAGTTACCCAGTAACTCAATATGATTAAACAGTAGGCTATTCTCTATGTCAGCACTTTACACAATAAACTACAGATGTTCTTATTGCATAGAAATTAAACAAACATACTCAGTAACACCAAACTATCTGTTAGACTGTTACATGTATAATCTATATGAATCAACAGATGTAAATAAATCAACTAATTAATCTGAGGCAAAGCGCCGAGGCTCGTTGCTGAGCAGATAAATCAGTGAGTCGGAAAACAAAAGACTTCAATCTAGAGCATACGCGATGAAACTAATAAGAGTCACGAATGTAATAACACACATTACTTAATGTAAACATATACATCACACAGAAACCACAATTCTGACGAAAAATTACTTACAGACAAAGATTTGACCAAACTCTGTAATGACGCAGACTCGTAGGTGATTTCAGCGCTGTAGCTCTGCTCGAACTAGGTCCGTCACTAAAACGGGTCCGACTAGGAAACAAACTAAACGCCGAGGGGCGGAACAGTATGGAAAACGCAAATAAAAAAGAAAGTAGTGATTTCTAAATTTACTTTGACTTGTATTTCATTGCAGACAATATGAACACAAAATATTTCATGTTTTGTCTGGTCAACTTCATGTCATTTGTAAATATACATCCTTTCCTGTCATTCAGACCTGCAACACATTCCAAAAAAAGTTGGGACAGTAAAGCATTTACCACTTTGTAATGTTGCCATTCCTTTTCACAACACTTAAAAGACGTTTAGGGACTGAAGACACCAAGTGATGAAGTGTTTCAGGTGTAATTTTGTCCCATTCTTCCTGCAAACAAGTCTTAAGGTGGGCAACAGCACGGGGTCTTCGTTGTCGCATTTTGCGCTTCAAAATGCGCCACACATTCTCTATTGGAGACAGGTCGGGACTGCAGGCAGGCCAGTCAAGTACCCGTACCCCCTTCCTCCGCAGCCAGGACTTTGTAATGTGTGCAGAATGTGGTTTTGCATTGTCTTGTTGAAATATGCATGGACGTCCCTGGAAAAGATGTCTTCTTGAAGGCAGCATATTGTGCTCCAAAATCTCTATGTACTTTTCAGCATTAATGGTGCCATCACAGAAGTGCAAGTTACCTTTGTCAAGGGCACTGACACAACCCCATACCATGACAGACCCTGGCTTTTGGACTTGTTGCTGGTAACAGTCTGGATGATCTTTTTCTTTTTTGGTCTGGAGCACACGGCGTCCATTCCTCCCAAAAAATACCTGAAATACTGATTCATCTGACCACAGTACACGTTTCCACTGTGTGATGGTCCATCCCAGATGCCTCCGAGCCCAGAGAAGTCGACGGCGCTTCTGGACACTGTTAACATAGGGCTTCCTTTTGGCACAGTACAGTTTTAACTGGCATTTGTGGATGTAACTACGTATTGTGGTACTTGACAAAGGTTTGCCAAAGTAGTCCTGAGCCCATGTGGTGATATCGCTTATAGATAAATGACGATTCTTGATGCAGTGCCGCCTGAGGGATCGGAGATCACGGTTGTTCAGCTTAGGCTTGCGCCCTTGTCCTTTACGCACTGAAATTCCTCCAGATTCCTTGAATCTTTTAATTATGTTATGCACTGTTGAAGGTGAAATATCCAAATCTCTTCCTATCTTTCTTTGAGGAACTTTGTTTTTAAACATTTCAATAATTTTCTCACGTATTTGTTGGTAAACTGGCGATCTCGGCCCATCTTTGCTCCTAAAGGACTAGACCTTTCTTGGATGCTGCTTTTGTACCAAATCATAATTACAATCACCTGCTGACATCAACTGTTTCAAATCACATCATTATTTAACCAATTTACCTCATTACTAGCCCTAAATTGCTCCTGTCCCAACTTTTTTTGGAATGTGTTGCAGGTCTGAATGACAGGAAAGGATGTATATTTACAAATGACATGAAGTTGACCAGACAAAACATGAAATATTTTGTGTTCATATTGTCTGCAATGAAATACAAGTCAAAGTAAATTTAGAAATCACTACTTTCTTTTTTATTTGCGTTTTCCATACTGTCCCAACTTTTTCTGATTTGGGGTTGTAAGTAAAAAAGACATTTAGTTTGTTAAATAGGCTACACGCTGATTTCTGTAGAAAGCAGCAATAATCCTTTCAATTAATGGACGACGATTATTCCTAACAAATACACATTGTGTAGGTTACTATAAAGCTTACTCTGTTTTTCTCCCAGCTAACTGACCACTTACTTTCATGTATTTCTGGAGAAATAGGTGAATGTACGTGATGTTAATCCGACAGATCCACAGGGCGGCGTCCAGCGCATATTATCAACATGATTGAGCCTGCATGACACGTCGCTATGGAAATAATAAAATGATAGGTGTAGATTATTTAATTATTTAATATTGCGCTTTCGTATAATTACTACTGTTTTACTGTATTATTGACATAATATAACACGGATTAAAATAAAATAAACTGTCATTTCATTTAGGCTACTCTTGGGGGCCCTCTGGTGGCCACATGGGCCCTAAGCAGCCGCTTAGTTCGCTTATGCCTTGGGCCGGCTCTGTGGTTATCTCTGTACTATTTGTGACCTTGGAGCACAAAACCAGTCATAAGGGTCAATTTTTCAAAATTGAGATTTATGCATCATCTGAAAGCTGAATAAATAATATTTCCATTGATGTATGGTTTGTTATGATAGGACAATATTTGGCTGAGATGCAACTATTTTAAAATCTGGAATCTGAGGGTGCAAAAAAATCTAAATATTGAGAAAATCACCTTTAAAGTTGTTCAAATGAAGTTCTTAGCAATGCATATTACTAATAAAAAAATAAGTTTTGATATATTTACAGTAGGAAATTGACAAATCTTCATGGAACATGATCTTAATATCCTAATGATTTTTGGCATAAAAGAAAAATCTATAATTTTGACCCATACGATGTATTTTTGGCTGTTGCTACAAATATACCCTGGTTTTGTGCTCCAGGGTCACATATGGTTACCAACATACTTCTGTGGAACACAAATTAGTCGTGCAGCTTTGAAACAACATGAAAGAGAGTAACTGATCTCAGAACTAGTGAATTGAATCTCTTAAACTCATAAACTCAGCATCATGATGCTTGCCTGACAGATGTGCTTGCTGTTCTATACAATGTCCTCTGTGCATAACTTACACTCTATGGTTATGCATGTTGTTTAAATGTTAAAAATTCAATATTTTAATTTTGCATAAAGAATCATCCTCAAAGTAAGTGAGTCTGATGTATAACAGACTGCACTGGACGGGCATAAGCGCATAATGCATAACATCAAATATAACATGGTTACATTTTCCTTGTTTGTGTTTACATGGTGTTTACAGCTTTAAAGAGAGTTCTTACATTACATTTAGTCATTTAGCAGATGCTTTTATCCAAATGAGGACAATAGAAGCAATTAAAATCAACAAAAGTGCAATAATATGCAAGTCTCAGTTAGCTTAACACAGCACACGTAACAAGGGATTTTTATTTTTTATTATATAATAAAAAGAAAATGGATATAAAGAAAAAGAATAGAGCAAGCTAGTGTTAGATGCCTTTTTTGCTTTTGTTAATTATATAATAAATAAAAAGAAAAGAAATGGAATACAAAAAGATTAGAGAAGCTAGTGTTATATACATTATTATTATTTTTTTAAGAAAACAAGCAGTTAGTAAAAGAGTGCAAGTCTAAAAAGGACAAGTTTTTTATTTTTTTAAAGAATAGAATTAGAATAAATAAATTATTTAAAAAAAAAATGTTTTTATTTTTTATTCATGCAATATAATACAGTGTACTTATAGATACAATGTACCTATAACATGCATTAGCTTTTCTTTTTTTTTTTTTAATCTTAATAAAATTTTTAATAATTGTAATTATTATTTTGTAATCCAGTCATACTGGAACAGGTCTTGAAGTGTATTTATTCAAAAGGCATAGAAACCCTGATATTCATCTCTTCTGCTAGAAATGACTCTTAATCTTAGTCTGATATTTCTGCAGTTAATTCTCACTCTTTTATCTCACTATTTCTCACTCCTCTTTTGTTCTAGTGGTTTTCCCACAAGATTTGCTGGAGAGAGGATTGGGTGCCAGTAACTTTGCCATGTTGGGACTGGGAGACATTGTTATTCCAGGTAAATATATGAAGATGATTTCTGAGACACTGACATGTTTAAGACAGCCACTGTATGTGTTGCACGAGATAACGGGCCTCGTTTATAAAATGTTGCACAGAAACCATCCTAAATCTGATCTTACGATCATCTCTCAAATATGCGTAGATGTGATTCATAAAATGAACGTATGCACAGAAAACACACATCTCTTGCAGATGTCAAATCTTCACTGTAAAAAAATTAACGGCAGCTGTTTCCGGAATTCTACCGTAAAAATACGGTAACAACATTTTAGGTTTTATCTTAAATTTACAGTTAAATACCGTAATTTCATTAACTGATATACCAACCTATTTATATATAGTTAATATACCAACCTATTGAAGTACTGAAATCTGTATCTTTGTAATACACTGATAACCACCAAAAGCAGGAGGTGATGAGTCACATGATGAACCAAAGCAGCTTTTAAATAATAACATATATAGAAGAAGCACAGTGTTATTAACACAAACACTAATCATCATGATGATCTCAATAAACTGAAATATGCAATAAACATTAATTTAACAACATTAGGCGTAACATACAACCCTAATAAACATAACTGATAAGAAAAAACTAAGAAACATAGTTATTTAAAAAAAAAAAAATTTGAAATGCAATGCAGGGAATTCTGGGAACGTCAGTTTACGTTTTTTCCCTGTAAATTTTACACTTACCGTTAACCATTTAACAGGTTTTTACTGTAGCATTTTCAGTTTTTTACCATTAAAATCAGTCATTTTTTACAGTGTATGAATGGTTTCAGCTCTCTGCTTGTAAACGACTCCTAATTAATGTCATTAACATATAAAAGATCATCATAATTCAGAACAGCGAGCTGCAATTTCCAAAAACCTGCAGAACTCGAACAATAAAAAGTGTAGTCTGCTCAGACCCTGACGTGACGCTAAACACTTTTCGACGTCAAACACAGTTTTAACAGATATGAGCGCTGGCGTGGATTTAAGCGCACACACTATATGATCAAATCTGAGCGAAGCACACTTTATAAACGAGTCCCTACCTGTGAGCCATGACCGTTATGTTCAGTATTTAAAGGAAAAGCTTCTCACTGAATCCACTCTGTCCTCTTCTATCAGGGATCTTCATTGCTCTGCTCCTGCGCTTTGATGTCAGGTAAAGTCTTGTTTTTATTGTATCCGACTTAAGCTGCTTTTAGTTTTGATTTACAGTCATTTTCTCGTCTTTCACTCTCAGTTTGAAGAAGAACACACGGACTTACTTCTACACCAGTTTCCTGGCTTACATTTTTGGCCTGGGTCTTACCATATTCGTTATGCACACCTTTAAACACGCTCAGGTAAGAACACACTATTGTGGTCCTTCGTGATAGAAATCAAGCCCAGGTGGCTCTGAACGAGGTTGTTTTGTTTCCCAGCCTGCTCTGCTGTACCTGGTCCCAGCTTGTGTGGGATTTCCAGTGCTGCTGGCTCTGTGTAAAGGAGAACTGACGGAGATGTTCAGGTAACTCCTCTGAAATTACATCAGCGCAGGGTAAAGTTAGTTCTGTTACAGGTCTGCGCCACTGATCTGTAATAGATATCATTATATACAGTGTTGGGGAAAGTTACTTTTAAAAGTAATGCATTAACACTCCCTAAAAAAGTAACTAATTACGCTACTTAGCTACTTTTTATGGAAAATAATGCGTTACTTTTGCGTTACTTTTTAAATATGAGCAGGGCTTGCTTGTTTTTAATACAAGAAGTTGTAATTATAGCAAATGTAAAGCCCTTTCACACCAAAAAGTGTAATGAATAAACCAAGTAATTCAGGTGTGAAGAGGAGAGCGCAGGAGAAGAAGGATCAACACTCTTCAGCAATAAACAAACAATGAAGCACAATTGTTAGTTTATCTAAAGTCATTTTTGCTTATTAGTACGATTGAACTGGTTCATCAAAGGTCAGCAGCAAAGACATCGGTTAATAAAATGGGATACATTTGTGTTATTTAACATATTTAATTATTGCAGGTTTGCGTCATATTCTGAGTTTGCATTTCACTGTTTTAATTCATTTTGATGAATACTGAATCTTTTGCGAGTGGGATGAATTAATGCACGTTCATATTTAGTCTAGATCTACAGTAACATGTTCACAGCGCACTGTCAGTCAATAAATGGGAAAAGTAACTTCTTGTAAATTAAAAAATAATGCGTTACTTTACTAGTTACTTGAAAAAAGTAATATTATTACGTAACTCGCGTTACTTGTAATGCGTTCCCCCCAACACTGGTTATATATAGATCAGTGGTCTGCGCCGATTATGCCCTTTTCTCAAATAATGCTTCTTACCTTTTCTGTTTTCCAAGTTGTTGTTATATAATCTATAAAGAAATAACATTTTACTTGTTTGTAACTTATATGGCCACTCATACCGCTGACTCGTGAGATAATGCACTTAACATAGAAGTCCCTTTTTTAAACCGTCTTTGATCTCCGGTACATTTGAGCGTATTATCTCAATTTACTCCGTCGAATCACCACATCATGAGAAATTACTTCAAAAGGACAACATTTATGACCAGATCAGGGCTCTACGCTTACTTTTCTTTTTAGGAGCGCTTGTGCTCCTAATTTAAAATATTTAGGAGCACGGGAGGGCTGCACAATTAATCAAATTTCTAATCGCAATTACGTAATCGTTCAAAAAGGCAATAATCATTCAAAGTCCACTTATGTTATTCTGAGTGCTTAAGATGTGTTTTTTTCTTTCTACAGGTTATCTTAAGGGGTTTTCCATTGTTTTAATTATAGTTGTAGTTTAACATTATAATATCATGCATTTTTTTTACATTGTTATAATTTAAAGAAGAAACCAATCCAATGAATAGTTGACATTTGAGGCTTAATACAATAGAAAAGCAATACGTTTTCAGTTTAAATGTTTTCAGCTTATTTATTTTCATATAAACATATGACATGAAGTTGCTTCAAACAATGGTATAAACATCATTCAATGTAAATTGTGTTAATCGTAATTAATAATCGCAATTACAATTTCAAGTGAATAATCGACAATTATGATTTGTCATAATCGTGCAGCCCTAGAGCACGATCAAATCAATAATCAAAAATTCTGATCAAAAATTAACCTTCCTATTACGAGGTGATATTTGACTCCTTAAAGTGATTTACAGGGAATTTAGTTTTTACCTTTGTAATGGCATTTTTCTAACTTTATTAAAAGTATGTCATCTTTTATGTCAAATTCAAAAAAATATATTAAGCTTTTTATAATTTCTATTTAAAACAACAGAATGAAAACAAGAAGAATACGATACCAAGTATCAGTATTTAAGAAATACATTTGTACTACTGAGGTGGCACAGAAGTGGCTTAAATTCATATATTCATGGTGAGGTTAATATTTTAAATATACAATTTTGAATGTAGAAATATTAAATGATTTAAATAACAGAAAAGATACTTAAAAATTAAACTAAAACCACCAGTAGGTCACTGATTTGATCACTGAATCATTCATTCAATTGATTCATTCAGAACTACATGACTCTTTATGAATGAGTCATTGAATCATTGACTCACTAGATTCGTTTAAAAACACAGTTCATTCATAAACGAATCACCGCTGTGTTTGAGATGCGCTGGGACTGTCTGAAACTATTTTTGTTGATGAAATAGAGCAAAATAAGGCAATAGTGTTGTAATCAGACAATATAAGTCACTTAATATTAACTTCTTGTTTAATGAACTGTTGTATTAAATCGATCACATTTGCAAATTCCCTTAATAATCATTTAAAGCCGTCACTCATCTTAGTCTCACAAAACTCATTATAATCACCGAAGCTCGTTACACTGCACAATGAGTCTCTTATTTACACTCTTCTACACTTTGTTTGTTATAATGAGAATATGTCTGTGATGCATTACTCAACGCTGCAGAAACACGTGAGTACGTTAGAAACCTTTAAAGCTCCCGGAGCACAAACACACACATGCTGATCGGGTCAGTCCTAAATATTGTTTCATAGTCGCACACAGTAGTTTTCAGTCGCACTGTAGAGCCCTGCCAGATGCACATTTGTCCAAGAATACATTAATTCTCAGTCCGGTTGAAGCATGTTAAACTCAACACAACAACGTGATCCCGATACAACAGGAACAAAGCCATGAATCCCAGTCATCTCTTATTTAATATGTATTTCCCAGAGCACATTATACAACGTACATTTACTCCATCACATTAATAATTCATACAGAAGTGTGAAAAAGGCTAATTGATCATATTCAGAGTTTATGTCCACGGTCAGGATGCTTCGGGGACATTAGCTTGGATTGTAGTTGTAATAAACACGGTGACGGCACACTTCTGCGCTCACATTCATGCTTGCTGCTTCATGTCTACTGTTGCTCCTTCAGTCTGCTCCATAGCGCTTGTGTGAGAAGTGTTAGTGATACTCACAACTGTTTTAAAAGAGCACAAAGAACTGTTTGATCGGTCATAACGTCCGGAGAGAAATGGCACAGACACTGGACGAAGAAAACCTCTGGGGAACACTTATTCACTATTAACTACGACTTCCCCCTCAATAAACTCCTTATTTGCTGCTTATTAATAGTTAGTGCGGTAGTTAAGTTTAGGGATTAGGGATGTAGAATAAGGCATTAATATGTGCTTAATTACTACTAATAAATGGCTAATATTCTAGTAATATGCATGTTAATAAGCAACTAGTTAAGAGACCCTAAAATAAAGTGTTACTAGTATTTGTAATGTGTTTGTATTCAGCGAGCAACACAAATGACTCGGTGATTAAACTAGTTTAAAGCCAAACAGCAGAAACACTGTGTGCAACGAGACGGATCACAGCGCCATCATTTACCATGGATTTACTGTAGTAACACTCACTGCACCATGGTATTGTGGCAGAAATTTGGGATATTCACATTAATTTTATTACAGGAGTAATGGTATATAATTATAGTATGCATTTGTGATTAAGGTATAGCATGTGTGCATTTATACTGAATGTTTTTAGACAAATAGGCTGTTTTTCATACAAATAGGCTCCTAAAAACCATATAGTTATATTTTTACCATGGTATTGAGGTGCTATATGTGTGGTTTTAACTGTTTATCATGATTTAAATGCATGCTGCTATGGGAGACCAATGCTTGCATAAAAAAATAAAAACTTGGTCAGAATAAATTTAACCTGAATAAATATAAAACTGAGATTGCTACAATTTTTTTACAGATGTTACTGATTTTGCTAATAAACAAAAATTTACTTTTGCATCCTAAATCAAGCTACTATCAAATGTGCATTTCTGAGAGACAAAAAAGTGATATTATTATTATTAATAATAATATCAGGCAATCCAAACCTGTTTCTTGATTTGAAACAATATCACTCAACATGCAGAAACTAAGATTTTTTTTTTTCTATTTAGATATTTATTTATTTATTTATTTTAAGGAAAATTAATGGTCTGGTTTCTACAACTTTCACTTTGGAGCAAAAATCTGTCTTTAAACTTGAAAGAAATAAAAATTTGACTTTTATCGTGATAATTATCGACATCGACTGATATGAAAAAAATTATTGTGATAATTATTTTGGCCATATCGCCCAGCCCTACATAAAATTATGACAGAAAATACCCATCTCGACCATCATTCTGGTAAATGCAGTCAGTTATGTCTCAAGTGAATGAAAAGCGGATGTGTATCATTATATTGATACGCTCTTAAAGGGCCAGCAGCCTAATAATAATACCTGCTGCTGTCATTAATGCTCATCAAACAACAAAACAGCTTTGACTAAGATCTGTATTTAACTTATACAGTGAACACTATGCAGTGTTATTTTACCCTAATTATTACATGTCTGTACCTGAATACTTCCGATCTTATTTTATTTGTAACATTGTTCTGTTGTATGTAATTAGTGTATTTGTGCTTATTTTTACTAGCTGTTCACTTCTCTTTAATCATGTTTGGACTTTCTTAGTCTAGTAGTTTTTGCTGTGGTATTGAAGTAGTACTAAGCTTTAAGTATTAAAGTTACATTGAAATATTGTTGTTCTTGTTGATCTGAAAACGATCCGATCCGTGGGTCAGAAACCACAATGTGCTCCGAACCACTGAAGCGTTGCTCAGATAACGTGTAATCAATCACAGGGTGAAAACTACTTATCAATAATCTAAATGTCAATAACTTTAATGATAAACAATCAAATGATTGAATGCTCTGCCCAGAGGACTTTCAGTGAAATCACTTTACAGTAGTCAAGTAATGCCTGGCTCACACTACAAGATATTATTAAGATCATCATGCCAGACGGAGCACCTCACGCAGCTCGTCAGCACTGTTTACTAGTGTTAACTAGTGCTAGCAGCTTTCTGCACTCACCCGGTACGTTCAAAACTGAGGCGATTTCACCCCGGCGCTTCTCTTTCTTCTTACGGTTGTGATACGTTTTCGACACATTATACAGACAGTGTTACTACAGAACTTCAAGAAGCCGTTTCCTCCGTCTCCACTATCCAACGGACCTGTGCAGCAGCTGTTTTGCGGTCGTGCATTGTGAAAGTACTGACGTAATCATATAGCCGTTATCATCCCCATTTAAATCCTAAATCTCAAACATGTTTGATATGATCGGGGTGGCATTGTGTGCGAGCAGATCGGGAGGTGCAAGGTTCGATCTGTGAACGGCTCACATTACCAGATAATCCACGCCGAACATCGGGACCGATCGAGCTGCTCGATGAGATTCTCGGGAGGGGTTAAATCGGGCTAAAATCCTGTCGTGTGAGCCGGGCTTAAGGGGTAATGCACATCCAGACGCTTGTTATCCGAACATTGTAATGGTGAAAACTGCCAATTTAGTCTCTCTGATTTTATACTTTGAACAAAAACAGATTCATAGTTTCATATGTTGTGCTTTGAGAGATTGCTTCTACTGTTTATCGTGCTGAAGAGATGTTTAACCACAGCTCTTATTTAGTCTAGGCTTGTCTGTAAATTAACCCCTTAACTGTCACACCCCCCCCCATTTTTTGACATACGTTTAACGATCCGAGCTTATTGGTATTGATCCGAAATTATTGTAAAATATGAAAGTAAAAAAGTTATAGAAGTTTAAATGTACTGTAAAGAAAATACATGGTACTAAATTTTTTATATTTTATATAAAATAAATATTTTACATAACAGGTTTTACTCTAAAATTGATAAAAATTGCAGCCTTATGTCTAAATTTGAAGTTGATGTGTAAAAAATTAGGTTCCGGTGAGATGTTATTTAGGGTGTTATACCACAAACAGCCACCGGGTGCCATCAAACTCCATTTAATTTATTCATGCATTTTTCTGTCACAAATGTCTAGATTTCTCTGTCAATATTACTCCAATCGCAAAAAGTCAGACCTTTCCGACGATATGCATTTTGTCAAGATTATAAAGTTTTGATTCTAATAGACCGTAATGCATCGTGTAATATGACACTTGACTCCGCCCACTAAGGGGGAGGAGACCGCCCAAATAATTTAACGTGCCATTTCTATGGTAACGCAATGTCAGATTTCGAAACGGTTTTCACAGGATGCATTTGGAGGTTTTAAGCTTTCAAATGATATATAATTTATGATGATTACTAAAATATTTGATGGGGAACAAAGACTATGAAAAGAGCACCAAGCATCCCACAGGTGGCAGTTAAGGGGTTAAAATATTTAAAGTAATGCGAGTTGCAATTTTATTTTAGAAATTGGTCTGTTTTAGGCAGTGCATTCATGTTTTTGTTTTTTTTGATAACATGACAATACATTTATATATTGCACATTTATTTCCCATGATTCCTAGAGTAGTACATTTACATTTAGACTGTGATGTGAGGGATTTGTGCTGCTGTCTTTGCTTGTTTAGGCTGAAACCTAAAATATTCTTCATATTCTTCCTATTTTTTGGGCTGGTTACTTCACAGCCGCTCCTTACATATTTTTTTCTTTGCATAAAAGAAAACATTATACAAAGCAATGTAATGTGATAATGAAAATTGATATAAAAAATGCAACTCAATTGTGTAATTAAAGCATAATTAGAGTTGATTTAATTAAACGTAAAACAAATTAGCTTGGAGCCCTGCTGCCACCGCTGACCTGCAGTCATATTTCATATTCACCGCACATACATAAACCTTCACATCTTCTGTGTAATTACAATGTCATCAAGAATATTGAATCGGTTTATTTGCTGGTTCCCATCAGTGGTCGATCATTTGGAGTATTCAAGTGTTTTATTTTTTTCTGCATCCATATTAGTTCATACAAGACTCCTGATTGGGAAAAACTGGTTTCCAGCATTAAGTGTGTGCATCATCTAGACCTGGGTGATAAAACAGTATCGGTATTCATCGACTGTACACCATCGATAATGATAGAAAAAATGTTCGATATAGGCACGTGCTGTGAGTGACGAGCAGACATGATGACGATGCAAGTGAATGTTTTGTTCGTCTATCCAGTTGAACCCACGAGATGCACCACTGCTGCGCTTTTCATTCAACATATTCGATAAACATAGAGAAGCTCAATGAGGAGAAGATCTCGGTCAGGTTAAAACCCAAACCAAGCCATTCACACAGAATGCATGTTCTGTGCACACAACTATGACTGCTGTACTCGCATCTCACACGAGAGATGTAGAGAAAGTAGGGGTGTGACGAGACACTTATCCCACGAGACGAGACACGAGACTGGGTTCACGAGAACGAGACAAGATTTTTAGACTTTAAAAAAAAAAAAAAAATACTCAATGATGAAATATGTAGGGAAAAATAGTCTTTTATTCAACTGAAAATGAAATGGAAAAAAATGTAGGTGCATTTTGAAATCAACTTATACTTTATGAAATTAAACTTTTTTTTTTTTTGTTTTTTTTTTTTTTTTATGAATTATATGCAGTAATAAACAACGTAAACTAGAGCTGCACGATTCTGGATAAATTGAGAATCAGTTTTTTTTTTTTTTTAAATAAATTGGAGATCACGATTCTCTCACAAAATAACGTAATTTACTAGTGGTTCTGACAAAATGTTCATTGCTTAAGTCTTTTAAAAGTGTGTGTGTGTGTGTATGTATATGTGTATATATAATGGAATCAGTAGCTATGTTTCCATCCAAAGATTTGTATTTAACTTATGCGCAAAACTGGAATATCGCATAAAACATATGCGAATAAAGCACTGTTTCCATCCAACGAGTCAAAGAGAACAAAATCATCTCTTCCTGGTAAACCGTGGCACTAAATATCACTAAGAATACAGGAGAAGCCACTGAATATACTAATTTTCATATATGATATAGATTATTTGCGTCTCAGAGCGAGACACAATAAATGCTGTCAATGCTTTCGGAGGCGGATGCTGCTGTTTGTGAACGCAGTCGTGTTTAACACAATTATACAGACATGCTTTGACGACAGACTTTGCTTGAATGAACATAACAACATATAGATGCTGTGAACGAGATCGGTTCGCTGTTAGTAAAGTCATCCCGTCTCATAGCGCAAACTCACATGACTTTTTTTGATGCACTTGGAGGAATTTATTCGGTTTCCATTGTAGTTTATGTGCTTTTTTCTTACCGGATAAAAAATTATCCTACTCAAATGTGCGCATACGTTTTTTTTT
The DNA here is from genome assembly GCA_023376895.1 of Aspiorhynchus laticeps. Classification (NCBI taxonomy): domain Eukaryota; kingdom Metazoa; phylum Chordata; class Actinopteri; order Cypriniformes; family Cyprinidae; genus Aspiorhynchus; species Aspiorhynchus laticeps. The sequence continues at coordinate 2,736,875 of CM041816.1, forward strand.
ATGCGCATTTTCAAAATTTATGCGCATCTTGCCGTTTCCATCCAGCGTTTTTTTTTTTGTTTTTTTTTGTTGTTTTTTTGCGATAATCCAAAATGCGCATAAAAATAGGTGGATAGAAACACAGCTAGTGTCTGTTCATAAAGACTTGTTTCACTATTGAAATCTCCTGAATGAATGATTCAATGTCAAATACATTTTTTAAACGGGTTGTCGCCACCTCCTGGTGGAAGATAAGTGTTACAATACAAGTGTTAAGATACTTTCGTTTTGATCGCTACTGTAGACAATAAGTGTTTATACCCAAACTATAAACTTTTATCCCAGTACTTCTGTTCTTTAAATGTCTGTAACACCGAAATGATGTGTGTGTCACGGTGCACACATGAGGGAGGAACAGGAACACGCAGACGAGGACGTAAACTCAAATAATAGTCTTTAATCAGGACATCAAGACAAGGCAGAGAGACAAGATACACCGGGAAGTCACAAGTAGACCAAATCAAACTCAAAAGACAGGAACTAAATACACAGGGTAATTAACACATAATCACATACACACAGCTGGACACAAACTCATGATGACATGAAACAAGGACAGGAAACAAACCATATATGGACACATGAGGCGGGAACACATGACAGAGGACTGACAGTGTGGTTGAAAATACTGTTTGTGTTGCTCTTTCTGGATCAGCAGTAGCACGAATGTAGATTTGAATGTCTTTAACACCTGTTTCACATCACGAGTGTCAGTGGAGCGTGAGCAGCGCGTGTTTTGTCGCCACCCATATCAGTGAATGACAGCGTTCACATCGGAAGCGTGATGATGGCCGACCCTCTGATTCATTAACATGGGCAGCTACAAAACGTGCTTCTCACGCTCCTCTGACACTCGCGATCTTAAACAGTCGTAATAGACACTGAATCGTTGTCATTCAGGAATAAGATCGCGTAGGTGTTTGAATCAAGATCGCAATTTTTTACGATTAATTGTGCAGCTCTAATGTAAACATTGCAAAATATTTTGCGAGGATATCGTAAAGTTCTGGCGAGACGCATCGGATCTCGTCACATCCCTAATAGAAAGCCATGCAAAGTTAAGAGTTTAAACTTTTAGAAAACATGTCGTAAATTTGTGGAGGTTTATTCCATTTCACTGCGTCTTAAATGCAGTCTGTGTAATCAGCGCTACGACTATTTGTATTAAGCTGTGCATAATGCTGTTTTGGTCATAATTTTTAATGCAATTTAATAAATTATATTTGATTTGTTAATTTAGACGTCGTGCACTTTTTTTTTATAGACCGTTATTTCATTGCATTGAATAAACAATTTAATGCGCTGCATTATTTTGCTCGTTGCACCCTCCTGTGACTTCAGGAGACAAATTAAGACTTTAATCTGCATATAAAACATAAGGAGATTTGTTTAAATTTTATTTTGTGTTTGACTATTAAAACACAAAATGGTTTGTCTGTAAAAATACAGTGGTTAAATTTAAACTTTTTTTTCTATTGCTTTGTTTTAAAAAAGGTTATTAAAAATGTCAATAATTGTCGATACCGAACGATATGAAACATTTTCACAGACAGGGCTTAGACTAAGCCAGGATTAGGCTATAGTTCAATTAGGACATTTAAGTAATTTTTATAAACATGCTTAGAAATAAACATTAATGGTGTAAACATTAAATCTTTTATGCATTTTTTATTTTTTTGCTATAACGCCCAGCCCTAACATCATCCTCTTTCCAATTCTTAAGGTCTCTGCACACTGAGTCAGAAATTTTCGCATGCGTTTTTTTCCTATTCGTAATCCTAAAAAATCGTCACGCACAGAGACCTTGCACACTGAGTCCGATGCGTATTAATAAATCCGTTGCGAAAAAAATTGCAAATAGTTAGCCTACTAAATGGTGTCTTCAAGCAGTGAGGATGATTTTGTTGTCCTCTCGCTTCTTTAAAAAAAAAGAGAGGAAATATTGGGTCCATCCAATCCTGAGATATAGAGAGGACGGAGAGTTCCTCCTTATTAAGGAGCAGCGGGATTATCACGAGCGATTCAAAGTTTACTTCAGGATGACAGTGTCTCAGTTTGATGCTAGCCATACTAGAGCCACATATTAAAACGAAGACCACCAATTTCTGTGAAGTCGGTGTGCAAGGATCTATATACAGTGCTTTGTGCTGCGAGACGAAGTGGATCAACTTGACAAGCGTCATTCTGGATTTTGGCGTTCGCTTGTACGGTGGCTCTGAACGGTCAAAACGCCTCTCAAAATGCTTGCTACGCATGCGAAAAACTGATTTTTTTTGACAGACGAAAATTTTGGAGGCAGTGTGTAAACGTGATCGACAACGCGAGGTCGTATTTATTTTTCAACGTGCGAAAATTTCGGACTCTGTGTGCAATGACCTTAACATTGTAATAAATTCACCTAGAATGCAAGTACAATATAGGGATGTTTTCTCTGCGTGCTTCTTTTCATTTGTGGTGCTCTCTCAGAAGGTAGCAGCCTATGTAGGCGGTAGACGGGTTTTAAGGCATCTTACAGACCTTTACTTCTGTGTGCTTTGTTCTTCACGTTACCTTCTCCTCTCTTTTTCTTTCCTTCCTCACTCTATCATGTCCCTTCTCTGGCATGCAGCTATGAGTCGTCAGACGAGGTTTTGCCCCACACGCCACGGCTCACTCATTTCCCCACCGTGTCTGGCTCTCCGGCTAGTCTGGCTAACTCCATGTCGACCCCCCGCCGCCGCCGGCACACACCCTCCGACATGTAACGACTGAATTCTGCTTTCCCATTACCGTCTGCTCCCGCCTGTGCAGGTATCACCCTTGATGATTGAATCCTGTCAGCATCCTCACAAAATTCAGGGTCATTTCACCACGAGCTTCATTGTTATCCTCCTAGCTGACCTCTCTTACTGGGTCATGCATATCCTGATGATGCTCTGCCTCCAGTGGCTTCTCAATGACAGCAACGCAAGACTGTTCCATCTAGAGATGCATCGATCCGATACTCGGTATCGGTATCGGCTCCGATACGGTCATTTTCTGCGGATCAGTGAGACGAGACCGATCCAAATCTGATACTGTGCGTATACTATTGTTATTGTTGAGCCCCACGAAAGCACAAAAACATTATAAAACACCATAAAGTTCTTGTGCACTATATTTCAAGTGTTCTGAAGCTGTTCCATAGTTTGATCTGAGGTACAGATTCATATTTAACCCTTGTGCATCAATAAAAAAAAGTTACTCTTAGGTCCATAGTGGACAAAAATGTCCGTGTCAAAAAAACGGTCATAAAAATGTGAAGCTTGGGAGCACAGAGTTAAGTTTGGTCTCATTGTAAAGAAGACCCGCGGCAGATTATTGTTGAAGTAAAAAAGTTTAAAAAGTGAAACCAAAAAAGTTATACAGGTTTAAGTTTATGAAAATGATTTGTAAAGAATATTTTATATATGAAACATGTTGAACTCTAAACCTGCTAGAAAATCAAAGCCATAAATCTAAACCAGTTGTGTTCCTAATTTGAGGTTGATATCTCAAAAAAGAGCTTTCAGTAAGATATTGTTTGGGTGCAGTACCACATTTTCTCCATTAGATGCCAGCAAAACTCTGCTGGAGCTCACAGTGCTTGATTTGTGATTTACAGTAGAGTTTATCTCTCAAATATTACAAGAATTCACGTACACACACACTTTTTTTTTTTTTTATGACACACACAAACCACACTCTGTCATCCATACCAACACACACACACACAATTATAGCTGCATTATTTATCCAATTGTCTCTATAATAAAACATAAGCAGAAAACGGGAATAAAGCGAGTATTTGCTTTATAGACCAAATCTGAAAAAATGACACCATCTGGTAAAAAATAGAAAAAAAATAATTTTGAAGCCTTGCCAACAGAATGAAAGCCTATTAACAAAAATTGCATCATTTTACAGTTAAACAGCACTGCGATTAAAAATAGCAGTTTTAATGGAGACATTTTTGTTCGTTTTTTTTGTATCTAGTGTAAAATAGATTTATTAAAGGAAATGAGGCTGGAATATTAAAGTTCCAATAAAAATACACACCTGAGCCAAAATGTATGCAGTTAGCATAAACACAGGCAAAATTATCAAAAAAACAAAACTAAAATGGACAAAAATGTCCATAAGTTTGCACAAGGGTTAGTCATTAAATTCCAGTTCATAAACACTTCTCCCTTCTTCGTCTGTCATCCTCCATTCAGCATCAAGCTGTGTGTTGTGTTCGGTTACTACAGTCAAAACGATGAAACTCTCTTCAAGAGCACAGTAACTGAGGTTTAAACCCGTTAAAAGAAAAGTCTCAACGCACAGATTTAATACACTACGCATCAGTATCTCTTCCCTTTGTGCTGAGCGTTTCTATGCGGACTCGAGCGCTTTGTATTGCCTTTCGTATTATAATACTTTTCTGTGCAATGAAAGATTATTAATAGTCTTTCTTATTCTGTCCTATCTATCATATGTCGCTGCCTTCATTACTGTGCTATGCATTTAAAAGAAATATTTTAAATTTTATAGTATATTTTTATATATAAATGTATTTACTTGTTTTTTCATGAATGCATTTTACAAAACAAGCAGAAATGTGTAACATTTCACCAGATTTAGTCCTACACTTATTCACTTTTATTTGTAAATAAAAATGTTTCACAAGATTTTATTAAATTATTGTGCGCCCGAGTATCTTTTGTTGCTGAATTATTCACTAAACTAGTTTATAATAGTATTTTCGTCATAGACAACTTCATTTTAATGAAAAAAATCATAATCTGTGTGTAGTAGATGGTGTTTAACACACAAAATCGTGACGAGCAGCTCAACACACAGTAGTATACTGCCGTGCAAAGGCAAAAGACCGTAACTTCGATTTGTCGAAAATGAGTTATTGATATTTTTGGGACATTCAAGACATCCTTTATCATGAACATAAGTATCTTGAGTCAATTTCGTTGTTTTTCCGAGAAAATAATGGGTGGTCTCAACCGTAACTTCAAAAAGCCCCGGAGAAACCAAGGCAGAACACAGTATAACACCAGTTACCGCTCTTTCACTTTGTTTGGATTGAGTTACGCCGTTCTGACTTTGATTAACTGTGCGTCAAAATGAAGTTACGGTTACGGCTTGGAGTTATACAGTGTTCTGCCTTTTTTAACGGTCCATTAAAGTCTTAATTACGGTGTAGACAAACGAATTAGATCGCGATCTGCCAAACAGCTCCATATAACAAAGCACTGTAAAGACTAGACACCTTGGCAGTAATACATATAATCGTGAATAACCTTTTAAAGATTTTTGTAATGCAGATTATTCACCAGGCTGTCACTTCTAGTTGGATGCGTGTGTACTTGAACGCCGTAGCATGATCAATCATAAAATCAGTAGCCTAACAGTTCGCAATTAAATCCATATCCTACCTTTTCTTGTAACCCGATAAAATCACGCAGAACGTCGTCGTCGATGTTTAATCCACGCATTTCTGAGCATTATTCCTGCTTGCTGGCGTTCACATCAATCCACAATTCATTATTTTAGGTTAAGCTATTTAATTCAAGTCAATATAAGCAATTATGCTATGTCTAGCATTATTTTACGTTACTTAGCATAGCAAATAAATTGGTTGCAAAACAGTATCCACTCACATGTTTAACTTTTAGTCTGCTTATTACGATAAAAAAATTATTATAATAATAATAGTCACATTACTATATGCAATAGCCTATATGAGAGAGCCCATGATCACTAGATTTTATACAGGTGTTACTATAATGATTTTGTAAATGGTGATCAGCAACAAAATATTGATAATGTGGAAGTTATTGTCTTTTGCCTTGGTGTGACTTCTCACTTTTTGCAGACAATGCAAAGGCAGAGTACAGTAACTTTAAAAACTTGAGTTCAAACTTGATTTTTACCCCTTTTTTGATGTAGATAATTTTCATTACTAAAACATCTAATTGCCAAATTTCCAGTGTCCTACCTAGAATTAATTTAAAAAAACTTTTAAGTCATTTTTCTCAGTTTCACACTCTAGCGAGTTAAGGTCTTTTGCTTTTGTAGGGCAGTATAGAAATTGTACATTGATAAAACAGAACTGCGCTGGTATCGGTATCGGCAGATACTCAGAATTTTCGGGATCGGATCGGTTCTGAAAAAATGCTATCGTTGCATCCCTAGTTCCATCCGTTGACTGATCATAAGCTTTTTGATTTCGAGTAATATAGTCGAGCTGCATTGTTTATAGGGTTGCATCTGGGGATTATTGTACATTTATGATCCCAGGAGCCATGTTTGCAGAATATGAAATCATTTGACTGTAGTTCTGTCTTCAGTGAGCACTGAGCTTTGTCTGATTCTCGCCCTGCCTCGTGGCTTTCCTCGTCATCCGCGTCACTCGAATCCACTTCAGCAGACATGCATTTATCTAAAGGCACACGTCACATGAAATACAGGGACAGAGCAGCCCAGCAGCTTTCTCTATTTATCCATGTGTGTTAATGCTGATTCCTCCCGATCACACTTGACTTGTTTCTCATGTCTCCTGCAGATACGAAGAGGCTTCACCGGAGGAGACGTCATCGAAAGACGAAATAACAGAATCTGATAAAGACAAATAAAAGTGTGGGTTGAGCCCTTAGTGATGTGGTCATGTTCAGAGTCACATGTTTTGTACTTTTGAGCTTTATTTTAATGAACAGCTTGCTCAGTGCCTGTGTATCCTCCTTGTTCCTTTCCTTCATTGCCTTCAACATTTGATTGGTTATTTGCTTTCAAAGTTTTTATTTGTTATTATTATTATTATGATACAGTATTTGAACAGGGTAGAAGTTAGGCTTTCTGAATGTAATGACAGATTGCTATACAGATTTATTAAAAATCTGATGTCACAAGTCCTGTGTAGCTGGTTTCTGTTATTGATTTCACTCCAGGATCTCATAAGAGATTCAGTTTGTGAAACATAAGTAATTGTCCATCTTTTATTACATTCAAACGCATTCTGGATGAAATATTTTTACTTTATGCAAGTGTAAACAAAAGTGGGACCCTGTAACGCGATGGCAGTGTTTACATGTGATGTTTTTCTGATGTAGTTTAGTTTTCTATGCCATATTGTGTCCTGATCATATTTGTTTGCACACGTCATGCTTAGCTTGGTAAGCATTATTTTAGTCTCTTGTGTAATCTTTCTTTTCTCAATGTAAAAGTGTAAAAGTTTAAGCTTACGTGAGGAGCATTTCTATCTCAGTTTATCTTTTTATTAGCATTAAACCGTGGTGTTTACCACTGTAGAAAAGCATAAACCAGTGTGTGCTTGACTATATTTTGCATACTGAAAAACATATACTTCACACGTTAATGTGTATTATATATTTTACAGGCCATCATGCAGAGAGAGAAGACAGGCAGGGTTCTGTTAACTATTGTAATGAGATATTTTTGCAGGATTAACGCTACATTGAATGAGTAAACGGCAGTGATGCAATGCTTGTGTTGATAAACAAGCCTAGAACATCATGCACTTTCTCAACTAATCCACAACTAACTAAATGCCCTCATTGCAAATATGATTGACGGATAAATAAGAATTTACAAAGAATCAAGTTTGTTTAAAAACCAGAATAAATGTGAACTCTGTAACCAGGGTCTAGATTAGAAATGAAACAGAAAAGCGTCCTAAGGGTATTTTACTATTCTTCAGTTACAGGGCAAATTGTACTTTATTTTAATCAGGCTGGGAGACAGAATTATAATATCAAGTGGGTACTAATATGGGAATTAATAATATAAACGGTTCTAACTCAGAATTAAAAATAATAACATGGAATGTGAGAGGTTTGGGGAAAATAACCAAAATTAAGCAAGTAATGACGAAAATTAATCAGCTTAACCCTTCAATTGTATTTCTGCAAGAATGTCACATATCTTCAAATGATACGACACCAATACAAAGACGCTGGAAAGGTCAGCTTTATTCAGCTTTATATTCTCCTAATTCTAGGGGGGTTATGATTTTAATACACAAGTTGGTTCCACTTAAAATATCTCGGGTTTTACAGGATACAGCAGGGCGTTACATAATAATTCAAGGCTCTCTTTTCAATGAAAATGTGATTTTGACAAATGTATATGGCCCTAATATAGATTGTCCAAGTTTCTTCGAAAAATTGTTTCTTTTAATAGCCTCCTTACCAGGAAAGCTGATAATGGCTGGAGATTTTAACTGTACAATATCTCCCAATCTTGACCGCTCAACATGTTCAGATACAACACACACACAATCTAGGAAAAAGATAGGGGACTATATTAAAGAATTAAACTTGTGTGACCCATGGAGGAGATTAAATCCTAGTAAAAGAACATATTCATGCTGCTCTACAGTGACAAAGGGACATTCTCGTATTGACTATTTTTTGATTTCTAATGATCTATTTTCAAGAATAACAATGTGTCAATATGAACCAATCGTTATTTCAGATCACGGTCCTGTTTCATTAATTTATAAGACAGAAGGTAGTATGAACGAAACTTACCGCTGGCGTCTCCATCCAAAATGGTTACATGATCCAGATTTTATAAAATTCATAGAGGAACAGATAGACAATTTTTTTAAAGAAAATAAAGATGAAACGTCAGCTGCTATAAGGTGGGAAGCATTCAAGGCATATATACGGGGCCAGATAATTTCCTATACAAATTCAAAATCTAATAAATTTAAATTAGAATTAAACCTACTGGAAAAAGAAATTAAAATGGAAGAAGAAAATACATATTCAAATAATTCAGAAAAAATAAACAATAAACTTATTAAACTTAGGGCCCAATATAATGCCCTCACCATAATAAAAGCTGAAAATAGCTTAATAAGATTAAAGCAATCTTTCTATGAACAGGGAGAAAAAGCAGGGAAGTTGCTAGCATGGCAGATCAAAAAGCTAGATACAGAAAAGGCTATTAATAATATACAAACTGAAAATGGAGAGCTAACATCCAACCCTTTAGAAATAAATAATATTTTTGTCTTATTTTATAAAGATTTATATAAATCTGAATCGGAACATTATATTGAAGACCAAGGCCAATTCCTTAATGATTTACAGATTCCATTTATATCTGAAGAAGACAAAAACAATTTAGACAATATATTAGAGGAAAGTGAAATCTTAGAATCCATAGCAAAACTAAAGAATGGTAAAACAGCCGGCCCTGATGGTCTACCGATTGACATATACAAATTATTTAAAGACAAATTAGTTGGTCCCCTGAAGGAAATGTATGAAGAGTCATTTCAAAATGGTTATTTACCACCCACACTGAGAACAGCCTTAATAACTTTAATCTTGAAACCTGATAAACCTCCTACCAAATGTGAGTCATACAGACCAATTTCACTGCTTAATACAGATGCGAAGATCATTGCCAAAATTATGGCGTTAAGATTAGAAAAATGTCTTCCATCTGTTATAGGCACTGACCAAAATGGATTTATTAAGGACGGTCAGACTACTCACAATATTAGACGAGTCCTAAATATTTTACATGAGGAAAAGGAAACCACTGATGCATGTATCCTATCACTCGACGCAGAAAAAGCGTTTGATAGGGTGGAGTGGCATTATATGAAAGATATTTTAGCTCGTTTCGGTTTTGGAGACTCATTCCTACGTTGGATTAATATTTTATATTTTAAACCAATAGCTGAAGTGAGGACCAACAGAACAATATCAAAACCTTTTAATATATATAGAGGCACACGACAAGGATGCCCTTTGTCACCAATGCTATTCATTTTGGCATTAGAGCCCTTAGCAGTCGCTATTAGAAGTAGTCCTATCATAAAGGGCATAAAAATTGAAGATTGTGAACATCGAATAGCTCTTTATGCAGATGATACTATTATTTTTCTTACAAAGCTTGAAAGATCCATTCCAGCATTGCTTAAATTGATCGATAGATTTGGGAAGTTTTCTGGCTATAAAATTAATAATACTAAATCATCAATACTTTTCTTAAATACTCAAGAAAGACATAAACCACCAATAAAACACCCTTTTATAAATACAGTAAATGGTTTTAAATATTTAGGAGTAGTGATCACTCCTACAATTGATAAATTAATCCCTGCTAATTATAATCCAGTCATAACAAAAGTTAGTGAATCTTTAGATAGATGGTCATCCCTACCAGTTTCCTTGATTGGTCGTATAAACATTATTAAGATGAATATCATCCCCAAATTCCTGTATCTATTTCGTTCTATTCCACTTCCACCTCCATCAGGTTTTTTTCCCAATATGAATAAGAAATTTACTAAATTTATTTGGAAAAACAGACGGGCAAGACTGCGCCTAACACTACTATATCTTCCATATGACAGAGGGGGTCTACGTCTGCCTAATTTGCGGTGGTACTATTGGTCTGCCCAATTAGCTAATGCCACCTACTGGTTTTCTTTGCAGCCGCAATTACCCTGGGTACAAGTAGAATCGATGTCTGCTAAAAATATGAACATGGCTTTATATTTGTACTCGGACTTGTACAAAAATCTGAAAAAGGACATCAAAAATCCATTTGTTAAGAATACTTTAATAGTTTGGAATGAAGCACAGCGTACATTGGGAGAAGTCCCGTCTCTCTCTTATTTTGCTCCTGTTTGGGGAAACAAGGACTTCAGTCCAGGGAAAAATGATTCTGGCTTTAAACAATGGGCATTAAAGGGTATTCAAAAGATTGGTGACTTGTTTGAGGGAGATACGCTCATGTCTTTCAATAAACTCAGGGATAAATTTGGAATTCCTATGACACACTTCTTCAAATATTTACAAGTTTGCAATTACATCAGAGTCAAGCAACATTATTCAATGTCCAGACCAATGTTAACAGAACTAGAACAAGTTATGTTTAATGAGGAACTTAGTACAAACAAAATTACGTTGCTTTATTGTAAATTTGTTAATAGTTCTAAAGAATCCTCTGAATCTAAGAGAGTTGCTTGGGGTACCGATTTACAGTACGATTTTTCAGATTCAGAATGGAGTGAAATATGTGTCAGAGCCCAGAATTTGTCAATCAATACAAGATTTAAACTGCTCCAATACAATTGGGTAATGCGCACTTATATTACACCTGAAAAGTTAAACAAATTTAACCCTAATATTCCAGATGTTTGCTTTAAATGCCAAAAATATAAGGGAACGTTTTTTCACTGTGTTTGGGAATGTGATGTTATTCAGACATTCTGGCAAAAAGTGATGACATTAATATCTTCAATTATTTTAAAACCAGTTCCAGTGACTCCTGAAATATGTGTGCTAGGTCTAGTTCCTGTTGGTATATCAGTATCAAGACATCAAATGAAAATGATAGACATCTGTTTAGTTCTCGCAAGACGGTCAATAGCATTTTATTGGAAGAAAATAGAAGGTCCATCAATTGGTCATTGGTTAAAAGATTTATCACACTGTATTGTTTTGGAAAAACTGACATACAGTACTAAGGGTAAACTGAAAGATTACTATAAAATATGGGACCTTTTTATACAATTCCTTGAAAACAACGAAATAGTAATACAAGAAATGTTAGATTCCTCTCAATCCAGTGATTGATGTAAATGTGATGTGCTTTATTTGATGTGGTAATATTTATCTGTCTTAGCCCATGTGCAGCAAAATTTATATATATTTTTTATTTTATTTTTATTTAGCCCTGTGTAATTGAACATGTGGATGCTGAGGGTGGGAGGGTGGGAAGATAGTTTAAAAAATGTTGTCTTTGAAGATTTTTCTATTGTCTTATATACTTTCTCAATAAAGACATGTTTAATAGAAATGAAACAGAAGTTATTAGTCAAGTCACCTTTATTTATACAGCGCTGTTAACAATAAAGATTGTCAAAGCAGCTTTACAGTATCAAATAGTGTGTCAGTAAGGACAATAAACACTAATTTTTCAGTTAAAGGATTAGTTCACTTTCAAATTAAAATTTCCTGATAATTTACTCACCCCCGTGTCATCCAAGATGTTTGTGTATTTCTTTCTTCAGTCGAAAAAAAATTTTTTTTGATGAAAACATTCCAGGATTTTTCTCCATATAGTGAACTTCAATGGAGTCCAAACGGTTGAAGGTCAAAATTACAGTTTCAGAGCAGCTTCAAAGAGCTATAAACCATACCAGACGATGAATAAGAGTCTTATCTAGCCAAACCATCGGCCATATAAAAATAAATTAAAAAATGTATATGCTTTATAAACACAAATGCTGGCCTGTTCTGCGATGCACGTTCATGACTTCACGTAATACGTAATAACGTTGAAA
>CM041816.1:2751735-2761838 GCA_023376895.1 Aspiorhynchus laticeps
TGTAAACTTTTGAACGTGGCCATTTTTATAAATTCAACACACAGACACAGTGTGGACTATATGTAAACATCTTTTATGTGAAATATCTTATTCAGGTCAGTACTAAATAAACAGTAACATGCATTTTGTATGATCCCTCTTATTTTGGTAAAATAATTAACATTTTGCAGATTCTGAAAGGTGTATGTAAAGTTTTGACTTCAACTGTATATAGTAGAGGTCTTCACGGGTCCAAAAATTCGTACCCGAACCCGAAAAGACCCGTAAATATGCTACACGGAACCGACCCGGACCCGTATTTTATTTGAAAGTGGGACCCGAACCCGTGCAGACCCGAGAAATGCCTTAAATGTACTACCCGGACCCGACGCGGACCCGACCATTATTCGAAGTTGGACCCGAACCCGGCTGGGAAGACACAGGCCCGACTGCACCCGTCCCGATCGGCACATAGGCCTATTGCACAGCAAATGCTATTAAGTCAATAAACATGTTGTGAACAAAATTTTTTTTTTTCCTTAACTACTGTTAGTAGCCCTCTCCCTGACTGCGATGCATACAATCCTCCTTGTCAATAAATGTCCATCCATGTTAGGCTGTTCCTCTCTCTTGCCGTCTGAAAGAGCCTTCTTAATCCACTCATTATTCCAGCTTCAAAAGTACTTGCTGTCACGGAGACGGATGACTAATGTAACTTCGCAGGGTTTTTTTTCTCTTGGTTGGTTGTATTAAAGACTCGGAGCAATAATTTTTTTTTAGCAAAAAACGCACAGAATTAGAAGTTCGTTACACTACTGCGTGCATGTTCAATAACAGGTGCTTCTCTTCAGTTTTGTTTCAGCGTTTTTTTCACATCACTCGTGAAGAAATCCATGATCACCGTCCGTTTGCAGTACTAACATCCCAGCAGGCACCGGACGTCAATATAACGTCAGATTGACGTTGGACCCCAACGTCGGAGAGACGTTGTTTTTTGGTTGAAAATGAAAATCGGGTTGACGACAGAACCCAACGTCATATTGACGTCATAACCCAACGTCAGGTTGACGTCAGAACCCAACGTCAGTTTGATGTCAGAACCCAACGTCAGTTTGATGTCAGAACCCAACGTCAGTTTGATGTCAGAACCCAACGTCAGATTGATGTCAGAACCCAACGTCAGATTGATGTCAGAACCCAATGTCAGATTGACGTCAATCTCCAACGTTGGACAGATGTTGCATTTTGGTTGAAAATGAAAATCGGGTTGACGTCAGAACCCAACGTCAGATTGACGTCAATCTCCAACGTTGGACAGACGTTGTATTTTGGTTGAAAATGAAAATCGGGTTGACGTCAGAACCCAACGTCAGATTGACGTCAATCTCCAACGTTGGACAGACGTTGTATTTTGGTTGAAAATGAAAATCGGGTTGACGTCAGAACCCAACGTCAGATTGACGTCAATCTCCAACGTTGGACAGAGTTGCATTTTGGTTGAAAATGAAAATCGGGTTGACGTCAGAACCCAATGTCAGATTGACGTCAATCTCCAACATTGGACAGATGTTGCATTTTGGTTGAAAATGAAAAGTGGGTTGACGTCAGAACCCAACGTCAGATTGACGTCAATCTCCAACGTTGGTCAGAGATTGCATTTTGGTTGAAAATGAAACTCGGGTTGACGTCAGAACCCAACGTCAGATTGACGTCAATCTCCAACGTTGGACAGACGTTGTATTTTGGTTGAAAATGAAAATCGGGTTGACGTCAGAACCCAACGTCAGATTGACGTCAATCTCCAACGTTGGACAGACGTTGTATTTTGGTTGAAAATGAAAATCGGGTTGACGTCAGAACCCAACGTCAGATTGACGTCAACCTCTAACGTTGGACAGACGTTGTATTTTGGTTGAAAATGAAAATCGGGTTGACGTCAGAACCCAACGTCAGATCTCCAACGTTGGACAGACGTTGTATTTTGGTTGAAAATGAAAATCGGGTTGACGTCAGAACCCAACGTAAGATTGACGTCAATGTCCAACGTTGGACAGACGTTGTATTTTGGTTGAAAATGAAAATCGGGTTGACGTCAGAACCCAACGTAAGATTGACGTCAATGTCCAACGTTGGACAGACGTTGTATTTTGGTTGAAAATGAAAATCGGGTTGACGTCAGAACCCAACGTCAGATTGACGTCAATCTCCAACGTTGGACAGACGTTATATTTTGGTTGAAAATGAAAATCGGGTTGACGTCAGAACCCAATGTCAGATTGACATCAGAACCCATCGTCAATTTGACGTCAATCTCCAGTGTTGGACAGACGTTGCATTTTGGTTGAAAATGAAAATCGGGTTGACTTCAGAACCCAAAGTTAAATTGATTTCAATCTCCAACATTGTACAGACATTGCATTACATCCCTATTGAAAATGGCCATTACCACATTTGTCATCAACCTGTGAATACAAAAGGAAGAGGAGTTAAATGTCCAAACAATTAATTATACATAACACATTATGAACCTCTTGTTATAGTTTGTGTTAGGTTTGTCATATCTAATGTAGATGTCACATTGGTTCTACTGTGGTGCTAGATGGAAGATCATGGGCTCACCCAAACTGCTATGTTTTTATCTTCTGGAGACAAAACTGATATTGCGCAATTTCAAAACCTAAAACCTTCCCCGTTAATGCTAAAAGGCAGTGAGGTTGTGAACAGAAAAATCTCTAAACATTTACTTGGGTCTGTTGCATGTACACAAAAGAGAGAGAACAAACTGACTGAGCAATTTATGACTATTATATGGTACCAAAAGCAATGTTTTGGGATATTTCACACTATGAGTTCAGTAATATCAGCAGTCTGTCATAATTTTGCAAGTTGGCAATATTAGAACATATTTGCAAACAGGGCTTGACATTAACATAGAATCGTCCCGTATTTAAGGCATATGAATGGTATTCAACATTACATCAATATGAGCGTGGTTTGTCCCATTTTTTATTTACTGCAGTTTTATGGTTTTTGTTTGGCAGCCGCTACTGCCAGTCATTTGACCGTTTCTTTATTTTTTTAACCATGTAAAACTGTTATTTTATGGATTTTTCTTAGATTATTACTAACAAATTAAATAAAGTGATATCACTAAACAGTGAACAGAGGAACACTGTCCTTTTACAGATTTTTCCTACATTATTATGATCAAACGCATTCAATAAAGTGCTAAAAGTAAAACACTAGCCTAAAAGTTCTGCAGAGAAAAACTTATTTTACAGGTTTAAAAAATAAATAAATAATAATTGTTAAAGAATGCTCACGATTGTAAATTAAAAGTTTTATTTTGAAAGACAAAATACAAAGTCTATACATATACTGTACAAAACTGAAAATGTAATCATTCAGTTTTTGAAGAAAAACAGTGCAAATTTTAAAGGAAATACATTTCAAATACATTTCAACATTTAAAATAGTGTACCAATTAACAGAACAGTTTGATAAGAAGTTAATGAGTTGAATTAAATATTCTCAACAGAAGAAATACAAAACATCTACAAGACTGTCACTGTTTCAAATGACTATTAATTCTAAAGGCTGGAATACACTGCATGACTTAAAATCTGAACAGATTTTTAAAACACTAGGCATCATACATACAGTATCTCACAGAAGTGAGTACACCCCTCACATTTTTGTAAATATTTTATTATAACTTTTCATGTGACAACACTGAAGAAATTACACTTTGCTACAATGTAAAGTAGTGAGTGTACAGCTTGTATAACAGTGTACATTTGCTGTCCCCTCAAAATAACTCAACACAGCCATTAATGTCTAAACAGCTGGCCACAAAGTGAGTACACCCCTAACTGAAAATGTCCAAATTGGGCCCAATTAGCCATTTTCTCTCCCCGGTGTCATGTGACTCGTTAGTGTTACAAGGTCTCAAGTGTGAATGGGGAGCAGGTGTATTAAATTTGGTGTTATCGCTCTCACTCTCTCATTCTGGTCACTGGAAGTTTAACATGGCACCTCATGGCAAAGAACTCTCTGAGGATCTGAAAAAAAGAATTGTTGCTCTACATAAAGATGGCGTAGACTATATGAAGATTGCCAAGACCCTGAAACTGAGCTGCAGCACGGTGGCCAAGACCATACAGCGGTTTAACAGGACAGGTTCCACTCAGAACAGGCCTCGCCATGGTCGACCAAAGAAGTTGAGTGCACGTGCTCAGCATCATATCCAGAGGTTGTGTTTGGGAAATAGACGTATGAGTGCTGCCAGCATTGCTGCAGAGGTTGAAGGGGTGGGTGGGGTCAGCCTGTTAGTGCTCAGACCATACGCCGCACACTGCATCAAATTGGCCTGCATGGCTGTCGTCCCAGAAGGAAGCCTCTTCTAAAGATGATGCACAAGAAAGCCCGCAAACAGTTTGCTGAAGACAAGCAGACTAAGGACATGGATTACTGGAACCATGTCCTGTGGTCTGATGAGACCAAGATAAACTTATTTGGTTCAGATAGTGTCAAGCATGTGTGGCGGCAACCAAGTGAGGAGTACAAAGACAAGTGTGTCTTGCCTACAGTCAAGCATGGTGGTGGGAGTGTCATGGTCTGGAGCTGCACGAGTGCTGCCGGCACTGGGGAGCTACAGTTCATTGAGGGAACCATGAATGCCAACATGTACTGTGACATACTGAAGCAGAGCATGATCCCCTCCCTTCGGAGACTGGGCCACAGGGCAGTATTCCAACATGATAACGACCCCAAACACACCTCCAAGACGCTGAGGGTAAAGGTGATGGACTGGCCAAGCATGTCTCCAGACCTAAACCCTATTGAGCATCTGTGGGGCATCCTCAAACGAAAGGTGGAGGAGTGCAAGGTCTCTAACATCCACCAGCTCCATGATGTCGTCATGGAGGAGTGGAAGAGGACTCCAGTGGCAACCTGTGAAGCTCTGGTGAACTCCATGCCCAAGAGGGTTAAGGCAGTGCTGTAAAATAATGGTAGCCACAAAATATTCACACTTTGGGCCCAATTTGGACATTTTCACTTAGGGGTGTACTCACTTTTGTGGCCATCGGTTTAGACATTAATGGCTGGGTGTTGAGTTATTTTGAGGGGACAGCAAATGTACACTGTTATACAAGCTGTACACTCACTACTTTACATTGTAGCAAAGTGTAATTTCTTCAGTGTTGTCACATGAAAAGATAATAAAATATTTACAAAAATGTGAGGGGTGTACTCACTTCTGTGAGATACTGTATACTGACATTGTAAATAGTGAAAGGAATACTGGACATCATACACTACATGATCGAGGATCATACACTACCAGACTTTAAAGTTGTTCCGATCACAACAAACTCACTCAGAAACATGAGCCTTGTTGCTAGGAGATGCGTGACAAATAAAACAATATGCGTTCTAAAATCGGCTGAAAATATCAAACATTTTTGATATCCTCCGACTGTATAGAATCTGACTCTGAAGCTAAAAAAACGGAGTCTGTGACTATCATACACTACGCGATTTTCTATGGAATCTGTCATCTAAAATCTGCAGACTGTCTCTGACTTTTGGCAAGTAGCGTCAACTTCTCCAGACTGTAAATTGGCTGAAAATCAGGGGAAAAAAAACGTGTAGTGTATTTCAGGCTTAAATATATATGATGCCCAGCTTTCCTTTGTCATTATTTACAAAGTCGATAAGTGTATGATGCCTGGTGTTTTAAAGGGATACTCCACCCCAAAATAAAAATTGCCACTAATCACTTACCCCGATGTCGTTCCAAACCCGTAAAACCTTAATTCGTCTTCGGAACACAATTAAAATATTTTGGATGAAAACCGGGAGGCTTGTGACTGTCCCGTTGACTGCCAAGTAAATTACACTGTCAACTTAGAGTACACACTCACTGCTGTGTGTGTACTCTACTTGTAGTTATAAAGAAATGAGTATTCACAACAATGAACAACTTTTCCCAGATGTATCATAAAGTAAACAAATTCTGTACCCAGACAAATGCCAATTAGTACACCAAAAAAATTAAAGAATTAATATTTTTATCAATTGCTAATATGCTAATACCTGAATATTTATAACTAATATAATTATGAATCTGTTTACACAGTTTTTCTATCACAAGTGGGTGAAATGTCTAACAAATGTACTTGAGGAGATCATTAAATTACTCAAGATTTCATAGGCGGAAGTAAGCCTATGGGCGAGACTTCCAGTTCATTAGCAGCTATAGGGAAATAACGATAAGAATAACAACATGCAGTAAATGGTAAAACTGTTTGCATTACAAACCAGTGTGTTCATAATTAAGATACTACACTAAAATAATATGATAAGACACACCAATTTGCAATATCAAGCAGCAAAACGAGTGGTTCTGTACAGCTAAAAAAGTAAAAATATCTGTAAGCAAAAGAGACCGGAAGCAAGACCCATAAAATCTACAAATGGACCATTTTTATGTGAAGAATAAGGTGGATGATGAAAATTCTGTCATCATTTACTCACCTATGTCTTTTCCAACCTGCATAACTGACTTTTTTTTCTGTGGAACACAAAAGAAGATTAAAAAAGACATGAGGGTGAGATAATGATGAGGGAGTTTTCATTTTGAGTGAGCTAACCTCAAGAATTAAGTTTGAATCAGAGTGGTGTCTTGGTGCAGAGTTTGCCTGCTTTGCCCGTGTTCACATTTCAGCACATGATCATTTAAGTATTATGTTAGTATGACATGAATACTCACTTTTACGGAAGATCATGTGGCAGAAGATTTTCAATCCCAGAACCTCTGGACCATGAGAGGGAAAACACACACACACACACACACACACACACACACACACACACACACGAACAAATTAATATTTAACAGGTTTAATAAAACAATATTAATTGTTGACTTACTGACAGAGACATGGGCTTACAAAAATTTTGCCTACTCACCAGCTTTATACAAAAACTTAACAGTAAGTTAGATCCAAAAGCATGGTTTGCATGGTATTCTTCAGAGCCCAAGAATGGTGGTTTCATGTCCTCTCTGTTGAACGAGTGTACATGCTAGTTTTTCATGTTTATTCTGTCATTCATGCATGTTTATCTATTAAAACGTACATAACTTGTAACGTTAGTACTACGCGGACATATTTACATTTCACGATATAAAAAAAACAACGAGTCACTTTAAATCATCCCTAAAACATCGTCATTACACAGAGCCTTATCTGGACGGTATTAAAATATCATAAAACACAGTAACAGATTATGTCATCGCGATTAGCATATCACTTTAACAGTAACAAAAAAAATATAAAAGGTATTTACCTTCTGCCGTTTCCAATATGTGTCCATTAGCCATTTTGTCTGTGTTCATATTCGTGCTTTTTCGTTCTCAATCGACATCGCATAACTCAAAAACGGTCCAAATAAGAAAGCATCTGTCAGATATGTGATAATCCACGTAAAAGCTATTATAGTGCACTGAACAGAGCAGGACTGCAGATAAACAACAGAACGAGTGAGCAGGAACTGACTGATGTGAAAATTCAAATTTGAGCGGTAGGATGCGTGCCCACTTGTCATTGGCCAGATTCCTGGATGACATTCAGATTAACCAATCACGACCAAAGTAACACAGAGAGACATCAAACAACATTGCAACTGTAGAAAAAAGTTTTAAAAAAGATAGCAAATATGTATGTATATTGATTTTTTTTTTAGGCTGTTACATTTAATTAATTAAAAAATGGTGTTTTCACTTATGCTCACAACCAGGGTTAGGTGCATCTATGCCATTCACTATTCACCTATAATTTCCCTATGAATTTAGAGTTAAAATAGTGTTAGGTTTAGGAGTACAAAGAGGGTGTGTACATGTCTGGCTATACTTGTAAGTTACAGTTATATTCACATGACCAATAATGACCCTTTTGAACTTTAACAAATCCCTTGCCTCAACCGTATAACCACTCTTATGCCTAAATGCAGCTGTGCATACAACTGTGGCATTTTCTGTATCTGCCCCTTTGCTGTATTACAGTTACACCACCTGTTGGTTTAGGTTTATTCCTTTGTCCACAGTAACACTTACTACAAACACTGTCATAATTGCAACATTTGTCTACTGATTACACTGTTGACTGCAGTGGCAATGCCGTTACAGCATTCATGGTATGGGAAAATGTAAACTGTAAATGTTGATATGCGACTAATTCAACAATAATTGAGGCATTTGATAATGAATGTACTCTTATTAATTTCATCACAGTATTGCTTGCAACAGCAAGATGATTCAGTGGTTATTAAGCAGTCACCTCACAGCAAGGTGTTTCCATAATGCAGACATGCACATTTGACAAATTGAGGATTCTAAATCTTCCATATTTGAATGTATGTTTTCTACACATTCCAGTCCTTTCAGACCCTTTTCTCTATGCTCTGTTTTTTTTCTCATTTCAAATTTCTCAGTAGGTATATGGTTTCTCTCACACAAATAACAAATGCATATTCTGATCAAATAGCATAACAATACTTTACAATGGCTGTATGACATGTGTTTGTGAAAGTTTTTTTTTTTTTGAGCCTTTAAATATTATGCATACTATTCTCTGTTCACAATTTCCATTGCAAAGCAATTTGGATCAACTGGTGTGTGGGCAGAGGCCTGAAAGTTTCAACCTGGAGTGTAGTGCAGCTTTACTCTTTAAAAACAGACAATGCATTTTTTGATGTGATGAAATAAGTCAGCTATTCTGGTTATTCTGATGTTCAGAATTGCAGAGTTTAAATGTAAAAATACCTAAATATAAAACTAATATGATGTACTTTAAAATTACAAAGAAAAATGCTAAACAGCTAGTATGGACATAAACCTTTAATATAATGAGCTACATATTAAAGATAATTTGTGTTATTTTACATTAATGTATATGCAATTTAAGAAAACAGAAAAAATACAGTATAAATAATACAGCCATTTTCCTGTGTTAAAAAATGAGAACTACTATAATTTGTCATCAATGATATAATAGCCTTACATAACAGTTGTTAATTTATAGATGTTGTTTTACAGAATTTTGCTTATAGTTTAAAATAACAGAAAAATACTGTAAATACAGTATTAAATGTACAGTTCTCTTGTGAAAATTATTATTGTTTTTACCTCATGACTAAATGTCAGTATTTGACATCAGTGTGACGTTGGCTTAAGACGTTGGCTTGACGTTGGATTTTGGTTAGTTAATGCCACAACCTAAAACTAACTAAAGATCAACGTCAAATGATGTTAGAATTTGACGTTGTGTTTACGTTACCATTATGACGTCTAACAGACGTTGGGTTTTGGTTACCATACCTGACGACTAAATATCAGAATTTGACGTCAATGTGACGTTGGCTTAAGACGTTGGCTTGACGTTGGATTTTGTTAGTTAATGCCACAACCTAAAACTAACTAAAGATCAACGTCAAATGATGTTATCATTTGACGTTGTGTTGACGTTACCATTATGACGTCTAGGAGACATTGAGTTTTGGTTGCCATACCTGACGACTAAATATCAGAATTTGACGTCAATGTGACGTTGGCTTAAGACGTTGGCTTGACGTTGGATTTTGGTTATTTAATGCCACAACCTAAAACTAACTAAAGATCAACGTCAAACGATGTTAGAATTTGACGTTGTGTTGACGTTACCATTATGACGTCTAAGAGACGTTGGGTTTTGGTTGCCATACCTGACGACTAAATATCAGAATTTGACGTCAGCGTGACGTTGGCTTAAGACGTTGGCTTGATGTTGGATTTTGGTTATAGTTAATGCCACAACCTAAAACTAACTAAAGATCAACGTCAAATGATGTTAGAATTTGACGTTGTGATTGACGTTACCATTTATGACGTCTAGCAGAGGTTGGGTTTTGTTTGCCATACCTGACGACTAAATATCAGATTTGACATCCATGTGACGTTGGCTTAAGATGTAGGCATGATGTTGGATTTTGGTTAGTTAATGCCACAACCTAAAACTAACTAAAAGATCAACGTCAAATGATGTTAGAATTTTGACGTTGTGTTGACGTTACCATTATGACGT
>CM041816.1:2761938-2774438 GCA_023376895.1 Aspiorhynchus laticeps
CTCAAGTACATGAAAGATGTTTCTTTCTCATGAAATGAAATGTTATTTGCAATGCAGAAGACAGATTTTCATGTGTTAGAGCTTTTTTGCAGAGAAAGTTATGTTAGAGCTCCAATGCATACAATCTCTAGTTTAGAGCTTCTGAGAACACTAATGCTGTGTTTAGTGCAACAAAGCAAATTAAGAGAAGGCAAGGCCACAGATGCTCAAAAGCTTATTTCTCAGTGAGAGAAAGTTGGTTAATGCAATTTTAAGAGCAAAGCTCAAGTACATGAAAGATGTTTTTTTCTCATGAAATTAAATGTTATTTGCAATGCAGAAGACAGATTTTCATGTGTTAGAGCTTTTTTGCAGAGAAAGTTATGTTAGAGCTCCAATGCACAGTATCACTAGTTTACAGCTTCTGAGAACACTAATGCTGTGTTTAGTGCAACAAAGCAAATTAAGAGAAGGCAAGGCCACAGATGCTCAAAAGCTTATTTCTCAGTGAGAGAAAGTTGGTTAATGCAATTTTAAGAGCAAAGCTCAAGTACATGAAAGATGTTTTTTTTCTCATGAAATGAAATGTTATTTGCAATGCAGAAGACAGTTTTCATGTGTTAGAGCTTTTTTGCAGAGCAAGTTATGTTAGAGCTCCAATGCACAGAATCACTAGTTTACAGCTTCTGAGAACACTAATGCTGTGTTTAGTGCAACAAAGCAAATTAAGAGAAGGCAAGGCCACAGATGCTCAAAAGCTTATTTCTAATGAGAGAAAGTTGGTTAATGCAATTTTAAGAGCAAAGATCAAGTACATGAAAGATGTTTCTTTCTCATGAAATGAAATGTTATTTGCAATGCAGAAGACAGATTTTCATGTGTTAGAGCTTTTTTGCAGAGAAAGTTATGTTAGAGCTCCAATGCACAGAATCACTAGTTTACAGCTTCTGAGAACACTAATGCTGTGTTTAGTGCAACAAAGCAAATTAAGAGAAGGCAAGGCCACAGATGCTCAAAAGCTTATTTCTCAGTGAGAGAAAGTTGGTTAATGCAATTTTAAGAGCAAAGCTCAAGTACATGAAAGATGTTTCTTTCTCATGAAATGAAATGTTATTTGCAATGCAGAAGACAGATTTTCATGTGTTAGAGCTTTTTTGCAGAGAAAGTTATGTTAGAGCTCCAATACATAGAATCACTAGTTTAGAGCTTCTGAGAACACTAATGCTGTGTTTAGTGCAACAAAGCAAATTAAGAGAAGGCAAGGCCACAGATGCTCAAAAGCTTATTTCTCAGTGAGAGAAAGTTGGTTAATGCAATTTTAAGAGCAAAGCTCAAGTACATGAAAGATGTTTTTTTCTCATGAAATTAAATGTTATTTGCAATGCAGAAGACAGATTTTCATGTGTTAGAGCTTTTTTGCAAAGAAAGTTATGTTAGAGCTCGAATGCATAGAATCACTAGTTTAGAGCTTCTGAGAACACTAATGCTGTGTTTAGTGCAACAAAGCAAATTAAGAGAAGGCAAGGCCACAGATGCTCAAAAGCTTATTTCTCAGTGAGAGAAAGTTGGTTAATGCAATTTTAAGAGCAAAACTCAAGTACATGAAAGATGTTTCTTTCTCATGAAATGAAATGTTATTTGCAATGCAGAAGACAGATTTTCATGTGTTAGAGCTTTTTTGCAGAGAAAGTTATGTTAGAGCTCGAATGCATAGAATCACTAGTTTACAGCTTCTGAGAACACTAATGCTGTGTTTAGTGCAACAAAGCAAATTAAGAGAAGGCAAGGCCACAGATGCTCAAAAGCTTATTTCTCAGTGAGAGAAAGTTGGTTAATGCAATTTTAAGAGCAAAGCTCAAGTACATGAAAGATGTTTCTTTCTCATGAAATGAAATGTTATTTGCAATGCAGAAGACAGATTTTCATGTGTTAGAGCTTTTTTGCAGAGAAAGTTATGTTAGAGCTCCAATGCATACAATCTCTAGTTTAGAGCTTCTGAGAACACTAATGCTGTGTTTAGTGCAACAAAGCAAATTAAGAGAAGGCAAGGCCACAGATGCTCAAAAGCTTATTTCTCAGTGAGAGAAAGTTGGTTAATGCAATTTTAAGAGCAAAGCTCAAGTACATGAAAGATGTTTCTTTCTTATGAAATGAAATGTTATTTGCAATGCAGAAGACAGATTTTCATGTGTTAGAGCTTTTTTGTAGAGAAAGTTATGTTAGAGCTCCAATGCATACAATCACTAGTTTAGAGCTTCTGAGAACACTAATGCTGTGTTTAGTGCAACAAAGCAAATTAAGAGAAGGCAAGGCCACAGATGCTCAAAAGCTTATTTCTCAGTGAGAGAAAGTTGGTTAATGCAATTTTAAGAGCAAAGCTCAAGTACATGAAAGATGTTTCTTTCTCATGAAATGAAATGTTATTTGCAATGCAGAAGACAGATTTTCATGTGTTAGAGCTTTTTTGCAGAGAAAGTTATGTTAGAGCTCCAATGCATAGAATCACTAGTTTAGAGCTTCTGAGAACACTAATGCTGTGTTTAGTGCAACAAAGCAAATTAAGAGAAGGCAAGGCCACAGAAGCTCAAAAGCTTATTTTTCAGTGAGAGAAAGTTGGTTAATGCAATTTTAAGAGCAAAGCTCAAGTACATGAAAGATGTTTCTTTCTCATGAAATGAAATGTTATTTGCAATGCAGAAGACAGATTTCATGTGTTAGAGCTTTTTTGCAGAGAAAGTTATGTTAGAGCTCCAAAAAATCACTAGTTTACAGCTTCTGAGAACACTAATGCTGTGTTTAGTGCAAATAAGTAAATTAAGAGAAGGCAAGGCCACAGATGCTCAAAAGCTTATTTCTCAGTGAGAGAAAGTTGGTTAATGCAATTTTAAGAGCAAAGCTCAAGTACATGAAAGATGTTTCTTTCTCATGAAATGAAATGTTTTTGCAATGCAGAAGACAGATTTTCATGTGTTAGAGCTTTTTTGCAGAGAAAGTTATGTTAGAGCTCAATGCATAAATCCTAGTTTAGAGCTTCTGAGAACACTAATGCTGTGTTTAGTGCAACAAAGCAAATTAAGAGGCCACAGATGCTCAAAAGCTTATTTCTCAGTGAGAGAAAGTTGGTTAATGCAATTTTAAGAGCAAAGCTCAAGTAATGAAAGATGTTTCTTTCTCATGAAATGAAATGTTATTTGCAATGCAGAAGACAGATTTTCATGTGTTAGAGCTTTTTTGCAGAGAAAGTTATGTTAGAGCTCCAATGCATAAATCACTAGTTTAGAGCTTCTGAGAACACTAATGCTGTGTTTAGTGCAACAAAGCAAATTAAGAGAGGCCCACAGATGCTCAAAAGCTTATTTCTCAGTGAGAGAAAGTTGGTTAATGCAATTTTAAGAGCAAAGCTCAAGTACATGAAAGATGTTTCTTTCTCATGAAATGAAATGTTATTTGCAATGCAGAAGACAGATTTTCATGTGTTAGAGCTTTTTTGCAGAGAAAGTTATGTTAGAGCTCCAATGCATAAATCACTAGTTTAGAGCTTCTGAGAACACTAATGCTGTGTTTAGTGCAACAAAGCAAATTAAGAGAAGGCAAGGCCACAGATGCTCAAAAGCTTATTTCTCAGTGAGAGAAAGTTGGTTAATGCAATTTTAAGAGCAAAGCTCAAGTACATGAAAGATGTTTCTTTCTCATGAAATGAAATGTTATTTGCAATGCAGAAGACAGATTTTCATGTGTTAGAGCTTTTTTGCAGAGAAAGTTATGTTAGAGCTCCAATGCAAGAATCACTAGTTTAAGCTTCTGAGAACACTAATGCTGTGTTTAGTGCAAAAAGAAATTAAGAGAAGGCAAGGCCACAGATGCTCAAAAGCTTATTTCTCAGTGAGAGAAAGTTGGTTAATGCAATTTTAAGAGCAAAGCTCAAGTACATGAAAGATGTTTCTTTCTCATGAAATGAAATGTTATTTGCAATGCAGAAGACAGATTTTCATGTGTTAGAGCTTTTTTGCAGAGAAAGTTATGTTAGAGCTCCAATGCAAGAATCACTAGTTTAGAGCTTCTGAGAACACTAATGCTGTGTTTAGTGCAACAAAGAAATTAAGAGGGCCCACAGATGCTCAAAAGCTTATTTCTCAGTGAGAGAAAGTTGGTTAATGCAATTTTAAGAGCAAAGCTCAAGTATATGAAAGATGTTTCTTTCTCATGAAATGAAATGTTATTTGCAATGCAGAAGACAGATTTTCATGTGTTAGAGCTTTTTTGCAGAGAAAGTTATGTTAGAGCTCCAATGCATAGAATCACTAGTTTAGAGCTTCTGAGAACACTAATGCTGTGTTTAGTGCAACAAAGCAAATTAAGAGGCCACAGATGCTCAAAAGCTTATTTCTCAGTGAGAGAAAGTTGGTTAATGCAATTTTAAGAGCAAAGCTCAAGTATATGAAAGATGTTTCTTTCTCATGAAATGAAATGTTATTTGCAATGCAGAAGACAGATTTTCATGTGTTAGAGCTTTTTTTGCAGAGAAAGTTATGTTAGAGCTCCAATGCACAGAATCACTAGTTTACAGCTTCTGAGAACACTAATGCTGTGTTTAGTGCAACAAAGCGAATTAAGAGAAGGCAAGGCCACAGATGTTCAAAAGCTTATTTCTCAGTGAGAGAAAGTTGGTTAATGCAATTTTAAGAGCAAAGGTCAAGTACATGAAAGATATTTATTTCTCATGAAATGAAATGTTATTTGCAATGCAGAAGACAGATTTTCATGTGTTAGAGCTTTTTTGCAGAGAAAGTTATGTTAGAGCTCCAATGCACAGAATCACTAGTTTACAGCTTCTGAGAACACTAATGCTGTGTTTAGTGCAAATAAGTAAAGTAAGAGAAGGCAAGGCCACAGATGCTCAAAAGCTTATTTCTCAGTGAGAGAAAGTTGGTTAATGCAATTTTAAGAGCAAAGCTCAAGTACATGAAAGATGTTTCTTTCTCATGAAATGAAATGTTATTTGCAATGCAGAAGACAGATTTTCATGTGTTAGAGCTTTTTTGCAGAGAAAGTTATGTTAGAGCTCCAATGCACAGAATCACTAGTTTAGAGCTTCTGAGAACACTAATGCTGTGTTTAGTGCAACAAAGCAAATTAAGAGAAGGCAAGGCCACAGATGCTCAAAAGCTTATTTCTCAGTGAGAGAAAGTTGGTTAATGCAATTTTAAGAGCAAAGCTCAAGTACATGAAAGATGTTTCTTTCTCATGAAATGAAATGTTATTTGCAATGCAGAAGACAGATTTTCATGTGTTAGAGCTTTTTTGCAGAGAAAGTTATGTTAGAATTTGACGTTGTGTTGACGTTACCATTATGACGTCTAAGAGACGTTGGGTTTTGGTTGCCATACCTGACGACTAAATATCAGAATTTGACGTCAGTGTGACGTTGGCTTAAGACGTTGGCTTGACGTTGGATTTTGGTTATAGTTAATGCCACAACCTAAAACTAACTAAAGATCAATGTCAAATGATGTTAGAATTTGACGTTGTGTTGACGTTACCATTATGACGTCTAGCAGAGGTTGGGTTTTGTTTGCCATACCTGATGACTAAATATCAGAATTTGACGTCAGTGTGACGTTGGCTTAAGACGTTGGCTTGACGTTGGATTTTGGTTAGTTAATGCCACAACCTAAAACTAACTAAAGATCAACGTCAAATGATGTTAGAATTTGACGTTGTGTTGACGTTACCATTATGACGTCTAGCAGACGTTGGGTTTTGGTTGCCATACCTGACGACTAAATATCAGTATTTGACGTCAATGTGACGTTGGCTTGAGACGTTGGTTCGACGTTGGATTTTGGTTACTTTACAACACAACCTAAAAACAACTAAATATCAACGTCAGCTGACGTCGGTCTTGGACGTCAATTTAACGTTGTCATTAGACGTTGGCTTGACATTGAATTTTGGTCACCTGACGTCGCGACCTAAATCTAACCTAATATCAACGTCATATGACGTTGTGTGCCTGCTGGGATTAACTCTGCCCGCGCTCTGTTTCTGGCGGCTGAGGTAACGCGTGTTTTTTTTTTCTTCTTCCACCTTATTTCCCGCTCACACTTTTCTCATCCTAATTTTACAAACTGCAAGTTACACACACGCATGCTGACTGACACTGATCACTCGCGGGTGCGGTGTTCTCCGATCGACTCGGGTATTACACACAAAGTTAAAAAGACCCGGGACCCGAAGTAATAGATTGGGACCCGACCCGGACCCGGCTGACCTTTTAAAATATAGACCCGAACCCGTACGGGTCCCGGGTCGGGTCCCGGGTCCTCGGGTCTCGGGTCCTCCGTGAAGACCTCTAGTATATAGCCTTTTTTCAGTCATTGTAAAGATTTGCATAGGTATTAAAATATATTAATATACTGTATTATCTTATTAAACTCCGGTTAGCAATGGATGGGCCTGAAAAACTCGGACTTAATAATTAGTAAGTCTGCTACAACATACATTATGAGTAAGACATAAAATATATAGCATAGTAAATTCACAAAACAACAGTGAAAACAACAAAATATCTACTTATTTGGATCAATAATGCAGAACAATAGCAATGTATATTTACACTTGAATTTATTCAGTTAACAAAATATCAATTTCATTTAGAAAAATTATTCTAATCTTCTAGAACAATGTATGAAAACAACTGGAACTATGACATTATTGAGAAAAATGACAATGTTGGATTTGCCTCATTTTTGAAGTTTGCATCATTGTTTCCTCTTTAGCTCTGTGAAGCTGCTTTGAAACAATTTCTATCGTTTAATGCAAATAAATGTGACTTGACTTGATTAACTGCGATGAGATGATGGTCACTAGTCGAATTGTTCATTCAGGTGGATCTAGCAGTGTCACGAATCCAGTCTGTGGCCTTCTGCCCGATAGCCACCAGAGGTCGCCTCTCCATCATATTGACTCTCACACCACACAGCACACTGGACTGCATTTCCCATCATCCACTGCACTGACGACACACACACACACAGCTGAACACTAATCACGCTCACACCTGAGAACTATCACACAATCACCCACTCTTTATAAGCCTTGGACTTGCTCTCTGTGAGCGCCGAGTATTGTATTGCGTTTATCTCTCTCATAGCGATAGCTACTCTACAGAGCCCAAGTCATAGTCTTGCTTTACTTTGTTTGTTCTCTTGTGTTCCTGCCCATGTTCTCTGGATTTACCCTTTTGCCTTGCCCTTCGGACTCTGTTTGAACCTTGCTAGGATTATTGCTCTCGTACCTGATTACCCCTTCTGTCAAGCCCCTTGGATATTGTACGCCGAACACGCCTGTTTACTTGAGTACTCTTCTGTCTTGCCCTCTATATACAGTACCTCTTTGCTGTTTGTTCGACCCTGCCTGTTATTGACCACGCCTAGAAAAGCTTGCAAATGGATCCACTTGCCTCACGTCTTGTTTGCCCCGTTACAAGAAGCAACTTGTGCCATTTTCAGTTTCTATCCTAATAAACTGATAGCTTGTCTTTTGTTTTCTCAAGTCCATCAACAATGTTCCGTAACTGATTAATTAATGTCCTCATTTTAACAATGAATTTTCCAGCCTTTGTGTTCATCTCACTTTCATCTATTTCTTCATCTATGGGTGTTTCTGCTAGTTTGTCCATGTCATCGATCATCCTGGTATTTTCAGCCGAGATCATGTTAAACACAAAGCTGAACCCACCATACATTTCTGCTATTAAAATCATAGTTTCAGACATCTGTGCAGTCAGTTCAGCAATGTCTTCTATCCGTTTGGCATCTTGCTCTCCCAATATACTCTCAGTACGCTCACGAATGCCTTTCATCTTTTCAGCCACAGGGGTGATTTTATCCTGAAATTCCTTCAGTTCAGATTCAATGCCTTTTCTTAATTGTGTCATCTGGCGCTTTTTCTCAGAGCTGCAGCTTACACTTATAAATCGAGCGCTTATGAATGTCCATATAGCAAAAGCAAGAACAACAACAACAGCAGCAAAACAAGCCCCCAGAGTAAATGGAGCTAAAGCTACTCCTGCTAATATAGCAGCGCCTCCACCTATTCCCGCCCATCCTGCGATTCTAGATCCTTCAGCAGCATGTCTGTAACCATTTTCAAATGTTTTGATGATACGATGCAGTCTCTCGGTGCACTGCTGGAGCTGAGGGTGATCTCTCTCATAGAGTTCAATAAATTCATCTTTGAGACGAATAACTCCAGCTCTAGAGGAAAGAAAAATGAAGAGCTTATAATGATATTGTCAGTCCTGTGTGTGTGTGTCATGTGTTCCCGCCTCTTGTGTCCTTATTTGGTTTGTTTCCTGTCCTCGTCTAGTGTCATTATTAGTTTATTATGTTCCAGCTGTGTGTAGTTAATTTGCCTTTGTATTTAAGTCCTGCCTTTTCAGTTAGTGTTTGTCTGGTCTACTCTCTGTGCGTGCGTGCGTTAGGGTGACCACCCGTCCCGCATTTTGCGGGACAGTCAACATAAGTATCTTGAGTCAATTTCGTTGTTTTTCCGAGAAAATAATGGGTGGTCTCAACCGTAACTTCAAAAAGCCCCGGAGAAACCAAGGCAGAACACAGTATAACACCAGTTACCGCTCTTTCACTTTGTTTGGATTGAGTTACGCCGTTCTGACTTTGATTAACTGTGCGTCAAAATGAAGTTACGGTTACGGCTTGGAGTTATACAGTGTTCTGCCTTTTTTAACGGTCCATTAAAATCTTAATTACGGTGTAGACAAACGAATTAGATCGCGATCTGCCAAACAGCTCCATATAACAAAGCACTGTAAAGACTAGACACCTTGGCAGTAATACATATAATCGTGAATAACCTTTTAAAGATTTTTGTAATGCAGATTATTCACCAGGCTGTCACTTCTAGTTGGATGCGTGTGTACTTGAATGCCGTAGCATGATCAATCATAAAATCAGTAGCCTAACTGTTCGCAAATAAATCCATATCCTACCTTTTCTTGTAACCCGATAAAATCACGCAGAACGTCGTCGTCGATGTTTAATCCACGCATTTCTGAGCATTATTCCTACTTGCTGGCGTTCACATCAATCCACAATTCATTATTTTAGGTTAAGCTATTTAATTCAAGTCAATATAAGCAATTATGCTATGTCTAGCATTATTTTACGTTACTTAGCATAGCAAATAAATTGGTTGCAAAACAGTATCCACTCACATGTTTAACTTTTAGTCTGCTTATTACGATAAAAAAATTATTATAATAATAATAGTCACATTACTATATGCAATAGCCTATATGAGAGAGCCCATGATCACTAGATTTTATACAGGTGTTACTATAATGATTTTGTAAATGGTGATCAGCAACAAAATATTGATAATGTGGAAGTTATTGTCTTTTGCCTTGGTGTGACTTCTCACTTTTTGCAGACAATGCAAAGGCAGAGTACAGTAACTTTAAAAACTTGAGTTCAAACTTGATTTTTACCCCTTTTTTGATGTAGATAATTTTCATTACTAAAACATCTAATTGCCAAATTTCCAGTGTCCTACCTAGAATTAATTTAAAAAAACTTTAAAGTCATTTTTCTCAGTTTCACACTCTAGCGAGTTAAGGTCTTTTGCTTTTGTAGGGCAGTATAGAAATTGTACATTGATAAAACAAAACTGCGCTGGTATCGGTATCGGCAGATACTCAGAATTTTCGGGATCGGATCGGTTCTGAAAAAATGCTATCGTTGCATCCCTAGTTCCATCCGTTGACTGATCATAAGCTTTTTGATTTCGAGTAATATAGTCGAGCTGCATTGTTTATAGGGTTGCATCTGGGGATTATTGTACATTTATGATCCCAGGAGCCATGTTTGCAGAATATGAAATCATTTGACTGTAGTTCTGTCTTCAGTGAGCACTGAGCTTTGTCTGATTCTCGCCCTGCCTCGTGGCTTTCCTCGTCATCCGCGTCACTCGAATCCACTTCAGCAGACATGCATTTATCTAAAGGCACACGTCACATGAAATACAGGGACAGAGCAGCCCAGCAGCTTTCTCTATTTATCCATATGTGTTAATGCTGATTCCTCCCGATCACACTTGACTTGTTTCTCATGTCTCCTGCAGATACGAAGAGGCTTCTCCGGAGGAGACGTCATCGAAAGACGAAATAACAGAATCTGATAAAGACAAATAAAAGTGTGGGTTGAGCCCTTAGTGATGTGGTCATGTTCAGAGTCACATGTTTTGTACTTTTGAGCTTTATTTTAATGAACAGCTTGCTCAGTGCCTGTGTATCCTCCTTGTTCCTTTCCTTCATTGCCTTCAACATTTGATTGGTTATTTGCTTTCAAAGTTTTTATTTGTTATTATTATTATTATGATACAGTATTTGAACAGGGTAGAAGTTAGGCTTTCTGAATGTAATGACAGATTGCTATACAGATTTATTAAAAATCTGATGTCACAAGTCCTGTGTAGCTGGTTTCTGTTATTGATTTCACTCCAGGATCTCATAAGAGATTCAGTTTGTGAAACATAAGTAATTGTCCATCTTTTATTACATTCAAACGCATTCTGGATGAAATATTTTTACTTTATGCAAGTGTAAACAAAAGTGGGACCCTGTAACGCGATGGCAGTGTTTACATGTGATGTTTTTCTGATGTAGTTTAGTTTTCTATGCCATATTGTGTCCTCATCATATTTGTTTGCACACGTCATGCTTAGCTTGGTAAGCATTATTTTACAGTCTCTTGTGTAATCTTTCTTTTCTCAATGTAAAAGTGTAAAAGTTTAAGCTTACGTGAGGAGCATTTCTATCTCAGTTTATCTTTTTATTAGCATTAAACCGTGGTGTTTACCACTGTAGAAAAGCATAAACCAGTGTGTGCTTGACTATATTTTGCATACTGAAAAACATATACTTCACACGTTAATGTGTATTATATATTTTACAGGCCATCATGCAGAGAGAGAAGACAGGCAGGGTTCTGTTAACTATTGTAATGAGATATTTTTGCAGGATTAACGCTACATTGAATGAGTAAACAGCAGTGATGCAATGCTTGTGTTGATAAACAAGCCTAGAACATCATGCACTTTCTCAACTAATCCACAACTAACTAAATGCCCTCATTACAAATATGATTGACGGATAAATAACAAGAATTTAAAAACCAGAATAAATGCGAACTCTGTAACCAGGGCTAGATTAGAAATGAAACAGAAGTTATTAGTCAATTCACCTTTATTTATACAGCGCTGTTAACAATAAAGATTGTCAAAGCAGCTTTACCGTATTAAATAGTGTGTCAGTAAGGACAATAAACACTCATTTTCAGTTAAAGGATTAGTTCACTTTCAAATTAAAATTTCCTGATAATTTACTCACACAAATATCTTGGATGACATGTGGGTATTTCTTTCTTCAGTCGAAAAGAAATTATGGTTTTTGATGAAAACATTCCAGGATTTTTCTCCGTGTAGTGAACTTCAATGGAGTCCAAACGGATGAAGGTCAAAATTACAGTTTCAGAGCAGCTTCAAAGAGCTATAAACCATACCAGACGATGAATAAGAGTCTTATCTAGCCAAACCATCGCTCATTAAAAAAATGAATAAAAATGTATATGCTTTATAAACACAAATGCTGGCCTGTTCTGCGATGCACATTCATGACTTCACGTAATAACGTTGAAAAGGTCACGCTTGACGTAAGCTCCATCTCATCTCCAAGTTCAAAATCGTCCAACATCGTTGTTTTACCTTTTAACTCACTTTTTTGTAAACGGCGTTTGACATGTTCAACTTGTAAACACTGACTCGGTACTTCCGCCTACGTCAAGCGAGACCTTTTCAATGTTATTACGTATTACGTGAAGTCATGAACATGCATCTCACACTCACACTCACACTCACACAGACACACACACACACACACACACACACACACACTCACACAGACACACTCACACAGACTCTCTCTCTCTCTCTCACACACACACACAGACACACTCACACAGACAGACACTCACACACACAGACACTCACACAGACAGACACTCACACACACAGACACTCACACAGACAGACACTCACACACACACACAGACACTCACACAGACACTCACACAGACAGACACACAGACACAGACCCTCACACACTCACACAGACACTCACACACACAGACACAGACACTCACACAGACACTCACACACACAGACACTCACACAGACACTCACACAGACACTCACACACACAGACACTCACACAGACAGACACTCACACACACAGACACAGACACTCACACAGACAGACACACACAGACACAGACCCTCATACACTCACACAGACACTCACACACACAGACACAGACACTCACACAGACACTCACACAGACACTCACACAGACACTCACACACAGACACTCACACAGACACTCACACACAGACACTCACACACACAGACACAGACACTCACACAGACAGACACTCACACACACACA
>CM041816.1:2776938-2846938 GCA_023376895.1 Aspiorhynchus laticeps
CAAACAAGGGACTCATGAACAACCAACACAAAACAAAAGAACAGTCATGGATCATCAGGTAACCTCACACAGTATTAACAACCAAGGGTTCACAAACTTTTGAACGGGGTTATTTGAATAATTTCAGCTATTTTTTGTCTTGTGGACTATATGTAAACATATTTTATGTAAAATATCTTACTCATGACAGTACTAAATAAAAAATAACATGCATTTTGTATGATGTCTCTTATTTTGTTAAAATTATTCATTTTCACAGATTCTACAAGGGGTTCCCAAACTTTCGCATGCCACTGTATATTATATATGTGTGTGTGTGTGTGTGTCTTCTTTATTTATTATGACTTCGTTTTTGGTTTATTGATGTGCTGTATTAATCTAAAAAAATGCAATTAACATTAGCTATATCCTAATAAATACACTTTGTATAGAAATATGACAACAATCACAGAGTGTTCATATTCAAATTGATCTTGTATAATGTTCAAGCATTTGTGTGTAACACAATTCTGTAATTTATGAATCCCAACTATTGTAACAAACCACGGTTCTTTTCCACAGTGTCCTGCATATGAATCATTTAATGCACACCTAGCCATGTATTACCATTACATTAAAAAAAGTGCAAATACAGTCATGTACAAATTGTGTATACAGTTAATACAGTTGTGTAAGCAATGCCTTTTTGAAGATCAGTTTAAATCTAAAAGTACTCACATCACTTGTGTTGTTTTTATTGTTGGTCCTCTGCCACAAAAATCAAGACAGAAATTGTAGAGCTTGTTTATGGGAAGTTCACCTTCTCTTCACTTATACTCGGGGAAATCTCCATTTATATAGTTCAGGTGCTGATGCTTCAGGGAGGAGCTAATGCTTTTTTTACTGGAACTGACTGAAGTAGACAAAGAGAAGACAAGAGGATCGAAATAGCAAGAAGAAGAAGAAGAAATATGCAAGGATTACAATGAAAGATAACACAAAATGCCAGGCAGACAGTTTCATGCACTAAACGCACTGAAAGAGAGAATAGCATGCAATTGCAAAAACTAAATGTAAATAAACAAATAAAAATACAGATAGAGAGATAACACTAGGACATTATTGTCTCCTTTCCAGGAATGGGCTCCAACCTTTAGAGAAAACTTCTGGCTTCTGCTTCTCGGTGAATGTGAAATTTGACATTGTAAAGGCATGAAAGAAATCTTCAGCCTAATAGCCATAAATAGGATGGACTGCTGACTTCCAGTTAATAAGTTGTCCCTATGGCGTTATTTTACTGCCAAATGTGGAGAGCGCATTTTTGTAGCGCGAAAGTAGATTAAGTTCTGTCTTAAATCAGAATATATATATATATATTTATTTCATCCCAAGTATACAATACATGTAGGCCACATGAACTTTAAGAATCATATACTTTTTGTTTGTTTATTTAGATAAATCGCTCAGAGGGGTTTGACCAAACAATTAGACAAACAATTTTTTTTTTTATATATAAATCATCCAAGCACCCGATTCCTAGCCATTTCTAATATACATTTGATATGACTAAATATTATTCAATTGTAGAGAAATTCCAGGATTAGTTCCCTCTTCACGTAGGCCTAGTATTTTCATCGGGTCAGTCGTAGAAAAATCATAAGTTGTTTAATCCAGGTGTGAAAATAATTAATATCTAGCAGAGCACGGAGAGATGTGCGAGTGCACAGGACAGAGTTTGAGCGCGCACACGCACACTTGAGCGAGAGGAGAGACACGTTTTAAGTGCGCGCACTCTCTTACCCCTTCTCCACCAAGGCAGTTCCAGTGCTGGTTCAGAGCCTAGTTTCAAACCGGTTCTTTGTCTTTCGACACCCAAAGCACCAGCTCCGAACCAGGAAAAGCGGTTCGTAAGTAGCACCAAAACATTGCTGGGCTAGAAGGAAGAACCGCTTGCGTCAGGGGCTGGGGTTACCGTGAACAACAAGACGAAAGAAACTGTGGACCGCCATATTTGAAATAGCAGCTAAACACGGACACGTTGGATTCGCCGTGTTTGGATGCCGATGTAGATTCGCAAAGCCATGAACGTCAATAACAACACAACGTCCGGCATTGTTGATAGTTTGTTTAGGCTTGTTCGGGATGGATCGGCGCTGCGCGGAGGCATCGGGGTGCTGCAGGAGCGACTGGAAAGCTGACGGCTCTTTTGGATCGCTCTCGCGGTGCTTTAGTGTGTTGTGTGCCGATCGATCTGAGTGGCGCTGATGCACCTCGAACAAGTCTGTTGTGTTTGGCGCTGCCGCGCTAGTGAAACGAAACATGAAACGTATTCAGTGGCTCTGTATTGGCTCTCTAGCCTGTGGAAAAGCAACCGGTTCTTAAAGGGCTCGGCAGTCGAACCAACTAAGAACCAGCACCTGGTTCCTGCTGGTGGAAAGGGGGTATCTCTGCGCGAGAGCAGCGTGTATCCGTGAGCGCACGTCCGGTTTTGTGCGAGAGCAAAGGACATCCGCGTGCGAGCGGGGAGATTTGTGCTGGTGCATTATATTAATCTACTTTCGCGATACAAAAATGCGCTCTCGACATTTGGCAGTAAAATAACGCCATAGTTGTCTAGCCAGTGAAGTCAGCCAGCGAGGTGGTTCGTTTCCAGTGTCGGGGAAAGTTACTTTTAAAAGTAATGCATTACAATATTGCGTTACTCCCTAAAAAATTAACTAATTACGTTACTTAGTTGCTTTTTATGGAAAGTAATGAGTTATGTTACTTTTACGTTCATTTTTAAATCTGGGCAGGGCTTGTTTGCTTGGTTTTAATATAAAAAGTTATATTTTTGGCAAACGTAAAGCTCTTTCACAACAAAAGTGAAATGAATACGCCTCGGGCTGAAGAGAATTCATGTCTGTACAATAGAATTCAAAAGAAGTAAGTTCAACACTTCAGCAATAAAAAAGAAGCACAAATGTTTATCTGGAGTATTTTTTGCTTATTAGTATGGTTGAATTAGATCATTGAGATCATAAATTAATGCATGTTCGCATTTATTCTAGAACTACAGTAACATCTTACTCCAGATTTCTCTCAACATGGAGACAGGAGAGCCATCAATCAATAAATGGGAAAAAAGTAACTCAGATATTTTCCTGTAAATTAAAAAGTAATGCATTACTTTACTTGAAAAATAAAGTAATCTGATTACGTAACTCTCATCACTTGTAACGCGTTACCCCAACACTGTTTCTGGCAGAATACCAAACAATGCTGTTAAGGGTCTATTGGTATAGATTTGACATTTAATGCATCTGTTAGTGTGTGTTGAATGAAACATATCTTCATAAGCCCCTGGCGTGACTGGACTGAGTATACATAATCATTGTTGCTAAAAGTGCTATTAATTTCTTTAGGTGTAGCTTTTTTTAAATATATAAACAAATTATTATGACATGTAATGTTATTAATATATAAGCCATTAAAAGATAAGCTTATTTGACACAAAAAGCATAGACTAATGTAACTCTCACACAGATTGTGTTTGATTTTGTCAGGCCTGTTGCATTGTTCAAGCTTCAGCTATGGGATGTAATACATTACAATATACAGTGGCTTGGAATAAAAACTCTTTTGTGCTTTACAGTGTCATTGGCTGCTTTACGATAAAAGATGACAGTGAGTCATAAGTCAATGTTTCTATGAGCTCAAGTTTGTTCTGATGATTAGATCTGCAGGTGTCACACCTGAGCATTATTATTATTATTATTATTATTTGAAAACTGGCACCTGTCAGTCAATGAGTGTCATGCATGCGTAAATGTCATCTTCGGAAACAATTTGGAATGCAAAGACTTCAAAGTGAGTAGAACAATACAGTACTGCAGGAAGACTGCATCATTTCTAGTGTTGCATTAAGTATTGATATGACATTCGTCTTTCCTGTCTTTTTTTTTTTTTTAAGAGCCAGGGCGTGAAAACTTTTTGAATTTGAAGATCAAGGTAAATTTAACTTAATTTGTCTTCTGGAAAACATGTAAGTATCTTCTGTAGTACAGTACTAAATGAACAAAATATAATATTTAGGCAAAACAAGAAAAATGTACTCATCTTCATTTTGTTCATAAGTTTTCACACCCCGGCTCTTAATGCATGGTTTCTCCTTCAGGAGCATCAGTGAATCTTCTGTAATAGTTGTATATGAGTCCCTCAGTTGTCCTCAGTGTGAAAAGATGATCTCAAAATCATACAGTCACTGCTGGAAAGGGTTCAAATACACAAAAATGCTGGAAAACCAAAGAATTTGTGTGAGCTGAAGGATTTTTCTGAAGAACAGCAGATAGTTTAACTGTTCAGAACAAACAAGGGACTCATGAACAACTATCACTAAACAAACAAACACAGCTGAGGATCATTCAGGGAACAACACAGTGTTAAGAATCAAGGGCGTGTAAACTTTTGAACGTGGCCATTTTTATAAATTCAACTATTATTTTCTCTTGTGGACTATATGTAAACATCTTTTATGTGAAATATCTTATTCAGGTCAGTACTAAATAAACAATAACATGCACTTTGTATGATCCCTCTTATTTTGGTAAAATAATTAACATTTTGCAGATTCTGAAAGGTGTATGTAAAGTTTTGACTTCAACTGTATATAGCCTTTTTTCAGTCATTGTAAAGATTTGCATAGGTATTAAAATATATTAATATACTGTATTATCTTATTAAACTCCGGTTAGCAATGGATGGGCCTGAAAAACTCAGACTTAATAATTAGTAAGTCTGCTACAACATACATTATGAGTAAGACATAAAATATATAGCATAGTAAATTCACAAAACAACAGTGAAAACAACAAAATATCTACTTATTTAGATCAATAATGCAGAGCAATAGCAATGTATATTTACACTTGAATGTATTCAGTTAACAAAATATCAATTTCATTTAGAAAAATGATTCTAATCTTCTAGAACAATGTATGAAAACAACTGGAACTATGACATTATTGAGAAAAATGACAATGTTGGATTTGCCTCATTTTTGAAGTTTGCATCATTGTTTCCTCTTTAGCTCTGTGAAGCTGCTTTGAAACAATTTCTATCGTTTAATGCAAATAAATGTGACTTGACTTGATTAACTGCGATGAGATGATGGTCACTAGTCGAATTGTTCATTCAGGTGGATCTAGCAGTGTCACGAATCCAGTCTGTGGCCTTCTGCCCGATAGCCACCAGAGGTCGCCTCTCCATCATATTGACTCTCACACCACACAGCACACTGGACTGCATTTCCCATCATCCACTGCACTGACGACACACACACAGCTGAACACTAATCACGCTCACACCTGAGAACTATCACACAATCACCCACTCTTTATAAGCCTTGGACTTGCTCTCTGTGAGCGCCGAGTATTGTATTGCGTTTATCTCTCTCATAGCGATAGCTACTCTACAGAGCCCAAGTCATAGTCTTGCTTTACTTTGTTTGTTCTCTTGTGTTCCTGCCCATGTTCTCTGGATTTACCCTTTTGCCTTGCCCTTCGGACTCTGTTTGAACCTTGCTAGGATTATTGCTCTCGTACCTGATTACCCCTTCTGTCAAGCCCCTTGGATATTGTACGCCGAACACGCCTGTTTACTTGAGTACTCTTCTGTCTTGCCCTCTATATACAGTACCTCTTTGCTGTTTGTTCGACCCTGCCTGTTATTGACCACGCCTAGAAAAGCTTGCAAATGGATCCACTTGCCTCACGTCTTGTTCGCCCCGTTACAAGAAGCAACTTGTGCCATTTTCAGTTTCTATCCTAATAAACTGATAGCTTGTCTTTTGTTTTCTCAAGTCCATCAACAATGTTCCGTAACTGATTAATTAATGTCCTCATTTTAACAATGAATTTTCCAGCCTTTGTGTTCATCTCACTTTCATCTATTTCTTCATCTATGGGTGTTTCTGCTAGTTTGTCCATGTCATCGATCATCCTGGTATTTTCAGCCGAGATCATGTTAAACACAAAGCTGAACCCACCATACATTTCTGCTATTAAAATCATAGTTTCAGACATCTGTGCAGTCAGTTCAGCAATGTCTTCTATCCGTTTGGCATCTTGCTCTCCCAATATACTCTCAGTACGCTCACGAATGCCTTTTATCTTTTCAGCCACAGGGGTGATTTTATCCTGAAATTCCTTCAGTTCAGATTCAATGCCTTTTCTTAATTGTGTCATCTGGCGCTTTTTCTCAGAGCTGCAGCTTACACTTATAAATCGAGCGCTTATGAATGTCCATATAGCAAAAGCAAGAACAACAACAACAGCAGCAAAACAAGCCCCCAGAGTAAATGGAGCTAAAGCTACTCCTGCTAATATAGCAGCGCCTCCACCTATTCCCGCCCATCCTGCGATTCTAGATCCTTCAGCAGCATGTCTGTAACCATTTTCAAATGTTTTGATGATACGATGCAGTCTCTCGGTGCACTGCTGGAGCTGAGGGTGATCTCTCTCATAGAGTTCAATAAATTCATCTTTGAGACGAATAACTCCAGCTCTAGAGGAAAGAAAAATGAAGAGCTTATAATGATATTGTCAGTCCTGTGTGTGTGTGTCATGTGTTCCTGCCTCTTGTGTCCTTATTTGGTTTGTTTCCTGTCCTCGTCTAGTGTCATTATTAGTTTATTATGTTCCAGCTGTGTGTAGTTAATTTGCCTTTGTATTTAAGTCCTGCCTTTTCAGTTAGTGTTTGTCTGGTCTACTCTCTGTGCGTGCGTGCGTTAGGGTGACCACCCGTCCCGCATTTTGCGGGACAGTCAACATAAGTATCTTGAGTCAATTTCGTTGTTTTTCCGAGAAAATAATGGGTGGTCTCAACCGTAACTTCAAAAAGCCCCGGAGAAACCAAGGCAGAACACAGTATAACACCAGTTACCGCTCTTTCACTTTGTTTGGATTGAGTTACGCCGTTCTGACTTTGATTAACTGTGCGTCAAAATGAAGTTACGGTTACGGCTTGGAGTTATACAGTGTTCTGCCTTTTTTAACGGTCCATTAAAGTCTTAATTACGGTGTAGACAAACGAATTAGATCGCGATCTGCCAAACAGCTCCATATAACAAAGCACTGTAAAGACTAGACACCTTGGCAGTAATACATATAATCGTGAATAACCTTTTAAAGATTTTTGTAATGCAGATTATTCACCAGGCTGTCACTTCTAGTTGGATGCGTGTGTACTTGAATGCCGTAGCATGATCAATCATAAAATCAGTAGCCTAACTGTTCGCAAATAAATCCATATCCTACCTTTTCTTGTAACCTGATAAAATCACGCAGAACGTCGTCGTCGATGTTTAATCCACGCATTTCTGAGCATTATTCCTACTTGCTGGCGTTCACATCAATCCACAATTCATTATTTTAGGTTAAGCTATTTAATTCAAGTCAATATAAGCAATTATGCTATGTCTAGCATTATTTTACGTTACTTAGCATAGCAAATAAATTGGTTGCAAAACAGTATCCACTCACATGTTTAACTTTTAGTCTGCTTATTACGATAAAAAAATTATTATAATAATAATAGTCACATTACTATATGCAATAGCCTATATGAGAGAGCCCATGATCACTAGATTTTATACAGGTGTTACTATAATGATTTTGTAAATGGTGATCAGCAACAAAATATTGATAATGTGGAAGTTATTGTCTTTTGCCTTGGTGTGACTTCTCACTTTTTGCAGACAATGCAAAGGCAGAGTACAGTAACTTTAAAAACTTGAGTTCAAACTTGATTTTTACCCCTTTTTTGATGTAGATAATTTTCATTACTAAAACATCTAATTGCCAAATTTCCAGTGTCCTACCTAGAATTAATTTAAAAAAACTTTAAAGTCATTTTTCTCAGTTTCACACTCTAGCGAGTTAAGGTCTTTTGCTTTTGTAGGGCAGTATAGAAATTGTACATTGATAAAACAAAACTGCGCTGGTATCGGTATCGTATCGGTATCGGCAGATACTCACCATTTTTTCAGAACCGATCTGATCCCGAAAATGCTATCGTTGCATCCCTAGTTCCATCCGTTGACTGATCATAAGCTTTTTGATTTCGAGTAATATAGTCGAGCTGCATTGTTTATAGGGTTGCATCTGGGGATTATTGTACATTTATGATCCCAGGAGCCATGTTTGCAGTATATGAAATCATTTGACTGTAGTTCTGTCTTCAGTGAGCACTGAGCTTTGTCTGATTCTCGCCCTGCCTCGTGGCTTTCCTCGTCATCCGCGTCACTCGAATCCACTTCAGCAGACATGCTGACTTTATCTAAAGGCACACGTCACATGAAATACAGGGACAGAGCAGCCCAGCAGCTTTCTCTATTTATCCATATGTGTTAATGCTGATTCCTCCCGATCACACTTGACTTGTTTCTCATGTCTCCTGCAGATACGAAGAGGCTTCACCGGAGGAGACGTCATCGAAAGACGAAATAACAGAATCTGATAAAGACAAATAAAAGTGTGGGTTGAGCCCTTAGTG
This sequence comes from Aspiorhynchus laticeps, assembly GCA_023376895.1. Taxonomy (NCBI): domain Eukaryota; kingdom Metazoa; phylum Chordata; class Actinopteri; order Cypriniformes; family Cyprinidae; genus Aspiorhynchus; species Aspiorhynchus laticeps. Next base: position 2,785,450 of record CM041816.1, read on the forward strand.
ATGTGGTCATGTTCAGAGTCACATGTTCTGTACTTTTGAGCTTTATTTTAATGAACAGCTTGCTCAGTGCCTGTGTATCCTCCTTGTTCCTTTCCTTCATTGCCTTCAACATTTGATTTGCTTTCAAAGTTTTTATTTTTTATTATTATTATTATGATACAGTATTTGAACTGGGTAGAAGTTAGGCTTTCTGAATGTAATGTGTCAGATTGCTATACAGATTTATTAAAAATCTGATGTCACAAGTCCTGTGTAGCTGGTTTCTGTTATTGATTTCACTCCAGGATCTCATAAGAGATTCAGTTTGTGAAACATAAGTAATTGTCCATCTTTTATTACATTCAAACGCATTCTGGATGAAATATTTTTACTTTATGCAAGTGTAAACAAAAGTGGGACCCTGTAACGCGATGGCAGTGTTTACATGTGATGTTTTTCTGATGTAGTTTAGTTTTCTATGCCATATTGTGTCCTGATCATATTTATTTGCACACGTCATGCTTAGCTTGGTAAGCATTATTTTACAGTCTCCTCTTGTGTAATCTTTCTTTTCTCAATGTAAAAGTGTAAAAGTTTAAGCTTACGTGAGGAGCATTTCTATCTCAGTTTACCTTTTTATTTGCATTAAACCATGGTGTTTACCACTGTAGAAAAGCATTTAACCAGTGTGTGCTTGACTATATTTGTCATAGTGATACGATGCTTGTGTTGATAAACAAGCCTAGAACATCATGCACTTTCTCAACTAACTTGGAAAAAAATGCCCTGATTGCAAATATGATTGACCGATAAATAAGTTAAAAAGTCAAGTTTGTTTAAAGGGGTCATCGGATGCCCATTTTACACAAGTTGATATGATTCTTTAGGGTCTTAATGAAAAGTCTATAACATACTTTGGTTAAAATTTCTCAATGGTAGTGTAAAAAACACCTCCTTTACCCTGTCAAAAACAGCTCTGTTTTCAGCAGGCTGTTCTAGTCCATGTTGCTTTAAATGCTAATGAGCTCTGCTGACTCCGCCCCTCTCTTCCATGGAGTGACGAGCAGACCATAGATATGTGTAGATACCTGTTCGACCGCTCCAGATACGTTGACGCGTCAGCCATCTCACATTCACCATAATAATCAATGAATATTCAAAGATATACAAGCGTATAACTTGCTGTTGTAGACGCACACAGTCAATGCGCTCAAAGATTAACATTCTGTTCCAAAAATGGCGGATGGCTTACGTATCGCTGCCCATAGAAACAGTCCATAATGAGGCATCTAGGTATATATATCTATGGAGCATACTAAACTTCAGCCGCGAAACTGGCTAACTAGCACATTATTAGGAAAGGCGATTTGCAAAGATTCATAAAAACCCTTCTACTCACTTCTTCTATAGATAAAGCTGGATCACGAATGATTCGCGTGAACATAGACACATTTATGTAGATCGGGGATCGGCGAATTCAATTCAAAATGAAAGTAACGTTAATCCTCTGCGTCTTCAGTGGCTCAGATGTCAGGAGTAAATGACGACTGCTATATTCATTATTACATCCAACAACTAAACACCTCAATCGCTTAATCTGAGACATCTTGTCTTCCCCTGCACCGGAGGCAGAGCTCTCAGCTCACTCAGGGGGGCGGGGCTAAAGTAAGACGGCTTGTCAATCAACTCTCGTGGGAGGGGCCTGTACAGAACTATATCATTCTGACAGGACTCTCAGAACAGCTTGATTTGAGAAAGGCGATTTAAAAATAGGGATTAAAAAAAAAACACTGTGGATTTTTATCATTATAGGATGGATGTGTACACACATTTCCAACACACATTTATGTTCAAACTTGTAAAGTGAATTTTGCATCCGATGACCCCTTTAAAAACCAGAATAATAGAATAAATGTGAACTCTGTAACCAGGGTCTAGATTAGAAATGAAACAAGTTATTAGTCAAGTCACCTTTATTTATATAGCGCTTTTAAGAATACAGATTGTGTCAAAGCAGCTTTACAGAATTAAATAGTGTGTCAATAATGCAAAAGGACAATAAACACTCATTTTTCAGTTAAAGGTATTTCATTATTGAATTCAATGATGGCATCGTCCAGCTCAGTTCAGTTCTAATAGTATCTGTGCGATCAAGTAGACGATATCACTGGAAATTAAGTGTCCCCAACTAAGCAAGCGGCAAGGCATTGGTGACAGAACGGAGAAAAACACCTTGGAGAAACCAGGCTCAGTCGGGGGGGTCAGTTCTCCTCTGGCCATTATTAAACATTGAATATATATTTTTTTCCCTCCAAGCAGCTCCTTTTATTTAAACACCACATTTAGCACACCAACATTGTTCCCTAACTAATTTTAAAGAGAAAATGAATGATTTCAGTGTTAAACAGAAAGGTGTTCATCAGAATCAGAATGAGATTTATATTTATTTCATCAAAAAACTCCAAGGCACTCGAGTAGTGGCCTTGTATTCGACAGGTATTGAAGCAACAACGAGAGAATTACTTATCGTAATTATAATCAATAAATTCAAATCAATTGTAACAGATGTTAAAGTAGCAAAAAAAAAACATATATAAATCTCAAAGTTATCTAAAAAAATCCATCATAATTAAAGGAAACAAATCAATTACAAAAAAGAGAAAAATCAATTCTCCATTCGATACCTGTGTCTATGTGATGAACTGATTGTATAAATGAACCGAGTATGTTTGTAAATGGACGCCCTGATGAAGGGGAGTCGTGCACAAATGAGTTTTTTCAATTCTAAAGCCGTGTGAATAAAGGCTTTTTAACTTTGTCACACTACTCGAGTGCTTTGGATTTATGAGTTTTTTGATGATACGAAAGAATCCAAAGAGCACCGATTTATGGACGTTTAACACCCCAGCAGCACTTTTTTGCATAACTTTGAATATATTATTTATTTGCTTACACATACACAGAATTTGTCTTAGTGACAGAAGCTTCCAGTCACAGACTATGACAGGGACAAGAAATAGATCATAACAATAAAATAAGTGAATAACATATATAATGCTTAACAAATGTATTCGACCACTGAACCCAATGTAAGGTCTGTGCCACGGCTGCACTAAACTTAACAGTGTTGGTGATTAGCAAAATCATTTTTCATATTTCTGTAACAGTTAGTCCACCAGTATGATTAAGCTAATTAGTCACAGTTGTATTTGTAATGCTAAAATAAAATTCTTGTTATCCATGAATTTTCTAATTTGCTGTTTTACAAGAAAGGCAGAAAAATAGTAAAGCACTTTATTATTATTATTATTATTATTTTATTCAGATGCCAAATTACAGTCAATAACAACAGACTGTGAAAAGTACATGAAAACAATGCCAGCAAGAATGCAAGCTGTTAGCAAGACCAAAGGAGGCCATATATGTTTATATGTATATATTTATATTATTATTTTTGGTTATTATGTGCGAATAAAGGCTGTTTGGTTGTTTCAGTTTTGTATTTGCCTAATAAATGACTATTAAATTTTTAGTTTTAAACAATTCCTCAAATATTTCATACAGTGATTAACAAGTTTATTAGACTGTATTTATTAACTGTAATTGTGAAGCTGAAAATAAATAAATAAATAAAGTAATTTACTATTTTTCTGCCTTTCTTGTAAAACAGTAAATTAGAAACTGACTGAAAGAGCTTACACATAGTGGTGGATTAACCATTACAGAAACAAACAAACAAACAAAAATATTATGCTAATCACCAATTATTTTTTCCATAAGACACAATGTATTTAACACAATATACAAAATGGACAATATATGTATTTATAGGGATGTTATGTAGAAATGCAAAGGAAATGTGATAAAAATGTGAATGAGAGGTATTGTGTGCCAGAAATAATAATAATAATAATTAAAGTATAAAGGGCAGTTGTGGCCTAATGGATAGAGAGTCGGACTTGTAACCCAAAGGTCACGGGTTCGAGTCTCAGGTCTGGCAGGGATTGAATGGGGGGGGGAGTGAGTGGTGAGACCCTTGAGCAAGGTGTGTGTGTGTGTGTGAGAGAGCGAGTGAGCGTGTGTGTGTGTGTACTTGGATGGGTTAAATGCAGAGCACAAATTCACCAAAGGTCACCCCATACTTGGCCACATGTCCTTTCCTTACATGGTGTTGTGTATCACTGGCAGCATTTATGTTCATGAGTTAGATGGCCTGAGGAAAGAAACGTTCTCAGTGCTGTGAAGCACCAACCAGACAGCAACAGTTCAAAGAGGAGGCGGTCTGGATGTGTGGAGTCCAGAGTGATTTTACCAAGTCTTTTACTCATTCTGGACATGTACAGCACTTGAAAAGTGATAATATAATAATAATAATTCATTACATTTATATAGCACTTTTTCTGCTTTTTCTAAGCGCTCTACATTGTCAGGTGAGACCTCCTCATCCACCAGCCGTGTGCAGCATCCACCACTTCAGTGTGTACCCTGCATTCCTATGTTCCCTTATGTGGGTTATTAAAGACCGTTTCTTGTTATCCTCTTCGTCTTTGTGCGTTTCTCCTGAACCACACCGTGACAGTAACATCACATCTTAGCTACACTTCATATCACTATATCTCCTCATTGTAAAGATCCAAATGATTTTTATTTTTAATTCAGAAAAATGCAATACAACATGAAATTCTATAGTAATTTATTTAGAAAGCAAATGTAAACAATGTTCAGGGTTTAAATACACACCCTGCAGCAAACTGAGGTTAAGATGTTAAAGCTTTAAACCTCCACCACTTTACTGAATGTGCACCGAAAGAGCTCTTAAAGATAAACGCTAAATAGATCAAATTAAAAAGTACAATAAGTATTGCTCAGAAAACAGTAGTTTGATTAATTTCGCTTCTAGTGGACTGTGGTGTAACATCATCTTGTTCCACTTAATCTGACAATGAAAAAAATAATAATTAAGGCAACAGAGACATGTAGTATGTATACAAATTTCTACACACATCTCTCTCCTTTCATCACTTACCTGAATATAGCTCAACTTCACACAGTGTGAGGTATTCATTGTGTCCAGGCAGAAAAAGATTGACGTATCACCCCTTAATACACTAAAAAATGCAACTGCACATTTTCCAGTTTACGAAACCTTTTGAGTCTCATATACTAAAAAATGCTATTTTCATGAACCTACATAAAAACCCTTGTCAGACCAGCAAAATTACCCCAAATGTTGACCCAACTAGTCAAACACAGCTGTCTGAACAAAGAATTTCATGTTGTTTGTGAGTTCCCAGCATGCATTGCAGCATTAATAAATTATGCCGTTACTGTTATAGGATTATTGTTTTGCTGTTTGCTGATTGTATTTAAACTTTTTTGTTGTTGTTTTATCATTATTGTTAGTTATTTGTTGTACTGTGATGTAAAGGGCTCATCTGTTGATTGCCATCGTTCTTGAGGTTAGTGTCTAGTTTTGAGGTCTAGAGTATGTTCAACCACTTTTGTCTGTTTTCTGGATATCTTGTAAGTTGTCTTACAAACAAAGACAATGTTGTCTACTTATTAGACTAACTTATCCATTAATGTTTGTCATTTGTAAAAAAGTTCACAGAACATAATTTGAGACACATTGGAAACACATTACAAGTCTTTTTAACTAACAAAACGGTGTTAGCTGAACAAAAAAAGAGACATGTGACTTTACTCAGTGACTTGGTTTGAGTGAACAACTGGGTCCAAAGTTGAGTAAACGCTGTGCAGCAAATTGCCTTGAAATTTTAAGTTAAGTCAACTTTTCATTTTTTACAGTGTAGGCTTAAACACAAATGTTTTAGTGTCTCCAAGTGGGATGGGTCCAACAGCTGCTGCCTTGTGAAAACACAGAAATAGAGAGGTGTGCATCAAAACGTCATGAAGCATATTAAATACAATTCAGTCAAAGGCACGTTTGTTTAAGCATTAAGAGAGACACAACACTTACAGCTCATTGTTGCTGTTATTCTCCAGGCTGTTGCCGATACGGATCTGAATACCCTTGATCCTCCTTTCACAACAGTCTCCATGATTAGTGATGCTAACCCTGGTTACCCTGTAGACGTCTCCCAAGTCGACTCTCCACCAGGGGCCCCTGTCCGCATTAGTCACGCTGCAAGACCCCCGTGCATAAATTGACTGCCTGTTGCCATCGATAGCATTTTGAGCAGCTCCTAATTCAGCGTATGTGGAAGACTGGACAGCTTTGCCACCAAGAGCAAGATTCCCTGTTTAATATAAAAAAACAGACAATAACTTTTTTAAACACTTTACCCCCGGTTTCACAGACAAGGCTTAAGGCTAGTCCCAGACTAAAATGTAATTCTGAGCCGTTTCACCTGAAATAAACTTGCACTGGCTGATCTTAAAACATATCAGTGCCTTTGTGTTGTCTCAAGATGCACACCAGTAATGTTTTTTCTAAGGCATGTTAAGAAAAATTACTTAAATGTCCTAATTGAACTATAGCCTAATCCTGGTTTAGTCTAAGCCCTGTCTGTGAAACCGGGCCTTAATGTACTAAAGTATAACCCCAGTATAATAGGCAAAATAATGCTAATGCAAATGATTATTACACGGGCTCTCTGGGATACTTGATGCTGATTGGTCAGTTGTAACATGAACTGATATTTCCAGATAATGGCTGTCATCAATAGCAACACTGTGTCCACAATTTTTTATTTGTGGCTACACTCTAAAAAACACTGTTAAAAACAACCCAGCAGGCACAAGATGTCTATATAATGTCAGGTTGACGTTGGACATGACGTCGCCTTTTGGTTGAAAATGAAAATCGGGTTGATGTCAATATATGACTTTGACTTAACGTTGGATTTTGGTTACACAACCTAAAAACAACAAAATCTCAACGTCAGCTGACGTCGGTATTGGACATAAATTTAACATTGACATTAGACATTGAATTTTGGTCACCTGACGTCGCAACCGAAATTTAACCAAATATCAATGTCTTATGACGTTGTGTGCCTGCTGGGAACCCAATTTGGTTTGGTTTTAACCCAAGGGCTGGGTAAATATAGGACAGAACACATATGGGGTTTATTTAACCCATCATAATTGGGTTGATTTAACCCAGCTAATGGGTTGATTCATTTTTATTATAATACTAGCTTATTTTTTTACTTTATACATGAAATGATGTTTACAGATTAACTTAAATCCTCTAAACTTTTGTAAAATACTCCACAACCACTGGTTTGCATGATAACTTCCTTTATTTTCCTTTATTTCTCATTTACAGCATATCGTTTTTACTATACATATTGCCTATTTAAACTCGTTTAACAAACATTAGGAGTAAAAATTAAATATTAAACAGAAGCAATTCACATGTAATCGACAGTCTCCGTTATTCTGTTTCCACAGTAACGCCGCTACACTCTTAGAAAAAAAGGTTCTTTGGGGTTCTATATAGAACCCTAGGGTTCTATACTCAACTCCAAAGAACCCTTTATGCCAGAAAGGTTCTATATTACGAGAAAGAACCCTTTTTGGCACAAAAGGGTTCTTTGGGCTAAACTATGCTTTATGTATATTTACACATTAGGCTATTTAAAATTATTATACTACATTATATTTGTGCTTTTATTTCAATTTTACTTTGACACCTTTATTCCAAAGAAAATAAAGTTAAAATTTACATCTGCACTGAATCAACCTAATATTATAACAACAAACTGATCTGGTAGAAATACATGTGTTCTAGCAGTGTATAACAATCTGGACAGTTTTATCAATTTATTAATAGGTACAGGCTAGTCTTATATTTAATCAGCACACTAACATGATTATGTAAGATGCTGTGCAGCTCTTTTACTGACGAGCAACATGCTCCGAGTTTCAGTTTCATTTAGATTCTAAAAGGCTTTTCTTTTCCTCCAAAAGTCAAATCCCTCCAAACAGATGCATAAAATGATCTTTGACATAAACGGCAAACAACTTGAGCGTGTATCTATGCGCTGATCAGTTTTGTCCCGTCTGCACAGCGCCGCATTTCAGTCGCCTCACGAGAGCGATCACTTAAAGGGGCGGTACAATGCTGTTTCATGCATTCAGAGTTGTTTACACTGGTAAAGAGTTGGATTCTCATGCTAAGCATGGACAAAGTTTCAAAAAATTTTTTGGACGTATAACAGAGTATTCTGTGCCAAAAATCTCACTTCCGGATTCGTACAAGTTTCGGAGAGTTTTTTTCGATCGTTGTTCTTGATGACGTAAACGACGGTGGAACTCCTTATATGGGCATTTCTCCCGGAAGAACACGCCCCCGCACGCATCGACCGGAGCGAGAGCAGCCAATCAACACGCTTCAATCGGCTGCGCTGCACGGGACTCGCTCGGGAAGAACGTCTCTAAAGAAGTGTGTTTTTGGTTGTGAGGGGAAGATAACCTTGTTCAGCTTCACAAAACAACCCAGCGTTACGTGAACAGTGGATATAGTTTGTTTTTCCGGGGCAGCGATGGAGTTTCTCAAGTGTTTTGTTGACGAACGTTTTATAAACAAGGTCCAGTTCGACGCTGGATTTGTACATCGTTTAATACTGAAAGATGGAGCGGTCCCAGCTATAAAAGATCCCGCTCATGATTCAGAACTGCAGATGGTGAGTGAAACGGCATCAAATGTCTCTGTTTTGTTGGCGATCGGAGCAAGTGCTCGTCACTCTTTAGCTCCGCCCACGACACGCCTTCACTGTTTAGCTCCGCCCACACGGCACGCCTGCAGGAGCTCGGCTGTTTTCGGAGAGAATCGTAAATCTGTATCTTTCTTTTATAAATATGATAAAACTAAAGACTTTCTGGAGATATGAAGGATGCAGTACTACAATATAGGTACTCAAGATTAACATGAGATTGGGTGAAACTGTGTGCGTTAGGTCCCCTTTAAAAGCGCGCGAGCGCCGCTGTTTAAACTTCAACGGTCACGGTGCGCTGACTGCGCGGGAGAACGACGACTACATTGGTAAGTGAGAAAATTAATTAATTTTAGCTTATTTTAATTACTTTTACCTAAACCCTTGTCATTTTAGTTAGCCTAACCGTACAGTTTATTTCAAGAAGCTAAAAGAAGAAAGGTGGTTTGTCGCGTTGTCCAGGCCTGCGCAATTCTCCGCCGGGAGGTTTGTCATTTTTAACATGAATCCCTAAAGTATCTTGATAAAAACTGTTGTGAATTGATTAATAATTCTGGCGAGAGTTCATGTTATATATATATATATATATATATATATATATATTTTTTTTTTTTGCCCTGTAGATTGTATTGGACCTATACGTAACGTTATAGGAAAAGATGAAACGAAGTTTCGGTCAAATCACCTTCAGTCTGTCGTTATAAACATGAATTCACACCGAGAAGAACAAAGAGAGAAGCTGCTGATGGAGATGTTTCCATGTTTTCTGTGGATAACTGTGAGTATTTGGTGTTTGCAGTTATAGTATAGTAAAATATAATTATTAGTTGTGCTGAAGTAATTGTATATTATTCTAAACATACTGTATTTGGTTGTTGTAGATGTTCATCTATCTCAGAGAGCACTGTTAAAGTTTTACCACCAGCTTATCAGAGTGCTGAAGAGTAGAAGTCTGAGGAAACATGACCAACCTGCTGCAAAACAATAACACAAAATTGTACATTATTTTTCCTGAAACTCATCAATCAGCTACTTTGAAGTTACTGATATCTTTTTTTTCTACTTCTATTTTCCACCTTTTATCATGCAGGTTCTTATGATTGATTGATAAATAAATAAATATGTTGCACTGTCACTGCATCAACATGCAGATGAAAACACCACACTCCTCTAATTCAAGTAAGTTTTAAGATTTGATTTAATTGTGAGAGATTCCTTTCTTTTTCCTGTTGTACTGTACTCTCCATAGGTCTAATAAATGTTTCTCTGACTTGTATCCCTATCTTAGGATGTCAAGCCTACTCATCGCAAGGAGAGTTAGCATCTAAATGGATGTGTCACTGACCAATAACACAGAGATGCCAGAAGTATCTGTTTGCTGTCTACTTTTTGTTCAGTATGGAGCATCCAAAAGCCATCACTCAGTTCATTTCAATCAGCACTATTTAGCCCTTCCCAGTGCTGAAATTGTTGTGGGTCCTTTGTTTTTATTGTTTAAATGCTTATCTGAATGTAAAATTAATATTTAATGCTTATAAATTTAAAAACAATACTATAGTTAGTCTTTTAGCTCTCTTTTCAGAAACACGTGGTTCACCATCTTTCATGGGTTACAGAATTTCAGAAAGTTGCAGCATACAAAAAAAGTCAGTCTACTTGGTTTATAGGAGAATGTGGAGTAAATACTTGACATTTATTTAAGGTAAAGGGTAATGACCTGGTGGTGAGATGCAAAATAAGAGTGTCATTAATATACCGGTACTATTTGATGACAAACTTTTCACATTCTAACTTTACTTATGTATTTATTTAACAAATAATAATAATAATATTTTTTTGCAAGTTAACTTTTATTTATTTGTGCAAGTTAACATTCCATTCTGTTTTTTTTTTTTGTGGTTTCTTAGCAATCAACATATATTTGTGACTGACATGTTGGATGGGTGAGTAAGGTGGAGGGGGTTGAAAAAACAATATTTCTAAAATGGAGAGTGCTATTTTAGACAGGTAAAAATTATTTTAAAAAGTATGAATAAATAAAGAAACATGGATTTATGTTAATCTCTGTAACTGTTGCACTATGAATTGCTGTGTTATATATTGCTTGTCACAGTAAATGCTAATAAAAATGTCTTAAGCATAACACATCAAGGTTTTGTGTGATCATTTATGGATATTTCAGTTTTTCTAGTGATAAATTAGTTATATGAGCTGCTTAAGCCTTAAAATTTAATTAAAACAAAAATGAAATCCAAAGAATGATCCCATGATGGGAACCCCTAAAGGCTTCTATTTAGAACCTTTTTCCTGGTTACAAAGAACCCTAAAGGGTTCTTTTGATTGAACCCTTAAAAAGGGTTCTATATGGAACCTTTTAGGGGTTCCAAATACTTAGTGCCTGATAGAACCTTTTAAGGTTCTATATAGAACCTTTTCTTCTAAGAGTGTAGCTCTCACGCCCAGGGGCGCCGTAAGGGGGGGGGGAGTTAGGACGATTCTAAGGGCCCACGATGGGAGGGGGCCCCCGAGGGAGAAACGTGATTTCTACCGAGGGGAACGCTAGAGCCCTGCATTTCAGCCCGACCGGGCTTCGATCGGGCCAATTTTCACGTCATAATTCAGACTTTTAGGCTTCTCCTTATGTTTATATTTTAGACATCCATCAATTAGTGATGAAAAAAATTGCCGCGCTGGTGGAAACAACACCAGACCGTGTCCCGACTGTGAAGAGCGGCTCGACGGTGTTTAGAGTCCCGCAGCAGCAGAGAGCCGTCAGCGCAGCTGAAGAGTTCTGCTTCAAATACACGCAATAAAGCTTGCCGTAAACCCCAGCAAAAGTAATTACCATGAATGTGTCAGGGGGAAATAGTAAGGAGATATTTGAATTATTTACTAATAAACAGGGGCGGCGCCCGAGAATGTTGAACGCAGGTGCTGAGGGGGGGCTAGATCAATGACAGGGGGAGCTGGGCAATTAATAGTAAATATGACCAATGTAACGAATTAATCACTTACATTGTTTAATTTAGCTGTTTTGTTTAAGCTTTATTTTAGCTTTAGGGGATCTTACGATTTGATATGATCAATTGATATTAATCAAAACGTCCTTATTTAACACTCGTCCAGCGAGTTGTCAGTATATCTGATAAATTCTGTTTATTCTTGTGGCCACAATATAATACAGAATTATTTAAATAACCGTATGACAGTTATGAGCATATAGGTAACTTGATCTGAGCAGGATTTGATTTGAATATTACACACAGAATACAGAACACTTCTCTATAAATCAAACAAGAGTTTATTTGCTATCTTACTACAATACATGAACTAAGCTAAATAACATAAAACAAAATACATACATACACACATGCACACCGGCAATGAATTTAATTGAGAATGATTACAATCTAGCACTGTTCTACTTCCACGCGATTTTACCCGTGTCGATCATCAAATGGAGAACTATCTTAATTTTACCTTAGAGATAGATACGACCAGTTCAGCAGAATAAAGGTTGTTCGATACCTTGCTTTTAAGTTGAAATGGTGCTGATCGAGGAAACCCCGCGTTTCCCGGATGTTGGAAACCCCGCGTGTCGTGTCGTGTCGTCACTCTTGGGGATGCCCCTCTGTTGTTGCTTGACTGGTTGCTCGGTGTTGCTTAATGCTCGAAGTTCTTTTCGCATAGCTTCAGACTTTCAAGAGTTTCTTCAGAGTTTTGACGAAGTGTTGGTTCAGTCTTCAAAACTCGGCCAGGTGTTAAAGGCAGCGAGCTTTTGGAGTAGCCCCAGTTTCAAAGGAGCGCGCGATTTCCGAGCAGAACAGAGAGAGAGACAGAGAGCAGCTGGGAGTCCGTTTTAGACCGGAGAATTTGGTCCCTCCCACTAGATGCTCTTCCAATGAAATAGGTCTTGAAGGGCGGAGCTCCGCCTACACAAGGCTTCTTCCGTTGCATACATTATCTGCCTATTCACGTTGTCACATGAAGAAAATATCTTTTAACACGTTCTAATCACACATTATTAAACTAAGAGTTAACTTTCGTTTACACCAACTTGTTGCCAACGAAATCAGCTTTCATTCAAACTCAAACACAATGTATTTGGCATATACATATAATAACTTTATCTACTCCGTGGTTAAGGCAAAGATTAAACTATCTTAAATTCTGAATAATACCACCACGCATATGAATTAAACAATAGTGATCGGGAAAATTAGACATCAAAAGATTCCAGCAAAACCACAGATTCCCATAACACATCAAGCTTATAAATGACATAAAATACACCTTGATATATTTTGTAAAATATATTGTATATATTGCTTTTGATAACAGCAACGGGTATTAATTGTCTTTTGGAACACTTTATAAAAGTTTGAGTCTTTGTTCGGTTAAAGAAATGAAAGGCACATATCCTTGCCATGTCCTGGGAGGACGGGAGGTCAGGACTGTCACTGTCCAGGTCATGAGAATGTCACGTTTGTGGGGGTCTGGTCTTCCTTAGCTTGAACGTCTGTCGTAAAACGTCTTTTCGTGTTGATAAAAATCATTGAATTATGCGTTAACGACCAGAGGATCCATAAAGTTTGTCGTTTTGACCATTGCCAGATGTTTACCTCAAAGCTCTCCTATTTTGAGAGGTTTCTTTTAGATGATAACCCAAAGGCATGGCAGGAAATTGGCCAGCCAGTTGGGTGAGGTGCTCTTCCTCTGTCAAATTTTATGACTTGCAGATAGAGAGAAAGTTTCTTTAAGCCTGAGGAATTTTGTGGTTGCACTTAGTGTGTGTGTGTGTGTGTGTTCTTTCCTCCACACAGGTCCTACACATCCCCCTTTTGCTCGGTGAGGTTCCCATTGCGAACGTCGGCGGGCACTGGAACAAGAAGCAGGGAGAACAGGCACACACACAAGACACAAACAACATCTCCATCACTGACTGAGTCCTGGTGTAGGGTAATTTGGGAAAGAACAGGTTAGGAACTTGAGAAGATGTAGGGGTGCATTCTTTAGGATTACTGGCAATTGAGTCATTCCGATTGGTTTAATTGTCAGGGGTTCGACGAGGCGGTACAGGCGTGATCTCAAGCAGGTTGGTTGAGTTCTCAGGTTCAGGTTCTTGGTCGGTTTTATCACGTCGGAAAATACGTGGGACGCCTGACGTGCATTTGTTGAAAGACTCTTGAACGGCGTTCACTCGCTTGTGTAGGAGGAAGGCCAGTGTCAATGTCACAACGTACCCTACAATAGTAGAGATGCAAAGCGCTGTGTCAGCGGCAGACCAAGACCGAATAATAGGCGCGCCAGCGGGCGGAAGGCGAGCGATAGCTTCTAAAGCTGTATCAACAGGAGTCAAGTCAATAAGTTGCGTTCCTTCCTCCTTGATCCTTTCTTCCAATTCTGGATCAAGGACGAAGGAGTGCTGTTTGAAGAAGGGCGAGATTTCGATTTCAGCCTGATACTCGCCGTCGGTAAGGTGATACGATGCTAACTCGTCGATATGGAGGATCGAGCCCTTAGGGACAGTGATCCATAAGGTTTGGTTGGGCAAGGTAATGCGTGTGGCTGTGTCGTGTTGATCGTATGTGAGGGTAGCTGTTCGTGCCGGGGTGTTGACCAGCCATCGGTTTCCGATGATTTCGGCTTGCGTTACCTCGACTTGAGAACGTGGTGTCGCTTCGGCGGGGCAGCTAGTGTCGGGTCTAATGGATTCTAGGCCGCAGATGCCCTCAGTATTATCGCGGACGAAGGGTTTACTCGGGCAAAGGAAGTGAATGTCCTTAGTGAGCGTACACATCCTTAGGTTTGGGGCCAAGTACAGCTGCTCGTTGTTATCGTGATACGCAACAACTTCAGGAGTGTGGATTTTGACATAGGTGTTCCCTTGCCAAAATCCCACATTCACAACGTCTTTGAGCCGGTAAATGTTATTCGAGTCGATAATGGGCAAACTGAGGAGAAAGGCTAAGTCGCCTGCTTCCGGGTCTACGTACAATGGAATAGCGCTACCCAGGGAAAAGGCGAGATGGGTTTGGATGGGACTAGCATGGCCCGCGGTGGCCGAAGTTAGGATATTTTGGACAAGGTCCAAGAGGTATCAAGTAGTGTGCAATCCTACCCATGGCTAAGTTATCAATTGAGGACTTACTTCACGTAGCATGTAGGTCATGATTTGGTGGGTCGCCTCGATCGGTTGATAACGGTTCTCACAACGAGTTACAACGACTTTATTGAAGGGAGTCAATCTTAATTTTGGGACCTGGATTTAAATAATTGGTAAAGGAAGTTCCCTGATGAGGGGACTAGAGGGGAGAGGAAATTATAGTGAAAGAGGAAGAAGAAAAAAAACAAAAACAAAGAGAGACACAGGTGAAAGGAAACAACAAAACGAGAAACGGCGGCACAAGGACACCGAATGAGGTTAGGCAGCAAACGAGTGTCACATGTGTGGAGTATCTCCTCTCTACTAGAGGCTGGCTCTAGCAGTGCAGCTGAGGAGAGAGTGTAAGTGTTGTGTTTCAACAAGGTCGCTATATGTTTTCCTAACAACAGAAATTATGTTAGTGTGGTGTAGAGCATATGATTGTCGGTCTGTGTCAGTGGGTTTGATCTTCCCCCTTTTCCAGTCGGCTGGAGCTCTGGTGCCTCTTTATCTGGTTTCGATGGACCCATCGAAGGACTGGCTCGCTGCGCCCTTGTCCGATTTTGATTCGGTAGGCGACAGGTGAGAGCTTGTCTACAATCGCGTGGGGTCCTGTCCAGTGAGGTAGGAACTTCTTTGACAGGCGATGGGGAGCGTTCTGCCTTGGTCGGGCGAAGCTGTAGTACCACACTTTGTCTCCGACATTAAACTCATGGTGAGAGGCCTTTTGGTCGTAGTAGGCTTTACGACCTTCCGCGCTTCGTTGTAGTTGCTGTTGAGCGAAGGCGAAAGTCGTTCTCAGGTGCTGATGCAACTCTTCCAGGTATTGGTGAGTGGTATAGGCAGTGACGAGGTTCAGGTCACCAGGTTGGTACAGCAGGTGTAGCGGTAGCGTCATGTTTCTCCCTGTCATCAATGTGAACGGGGGTACGCCGGTAGACTGGTGAGGGGTGGCTCGAGCAGCCATCAGTACCAACGGAAGTTTAATATCCCAATCCTTTTGATTGGCGGACACATACTTCTTCAACATGCTGACCACTGTTTTATTGGCCCGTTCAACTTGACCCGAGGAAATTGGGTGATGGCTTATATGGAGCTTGGCCTGTACACCGAGGAGTTTCCACACTTCCTGCATGATGTCGGCGGTGAAGTGGGTTCCGCGGTCAGAGTTGACCCTTAAAGGCAGTCCAAATCTTGAGAAGATGTGGTTCATTAACAGGCAGGCTGTTGTTTCTGCTGTATCATTGGGAGCTGGGAGGCACTCTATCCACTTCGTGAATTCGCAGACCACGGTGAGGAAGTATTTGTTACCTCGCGTTGACCGTGGCAGGGGTCCTACCCAGTCTATTTGGAGGTCCGACCAGGGGAAGGTCATTCCTTTCCTTTGCAGTGGGGCTCGGTGGTTTGGGTTTGCCGGTTGAAACTGGCAACACACCAGGCATCCTTTTACGTATTCCGCCACGTCTTGCTGCATGCCAGGCCAGTATGCTACTTGTTTGAGTGTTTCATAGGTGGCCTTGGCGCCGTGGTGTCCTGCGCATGGTGCATCGTGGGCGTGTGTCAGCATCATCCCCCTTTGGCCGTGAGGGACTACGAGCTTTGGCGTAGTTAGGGGCTCAGGGACATACGCGAGCACACCGTCTCTTAGATGCAGCATGTGCTTGATTGAGTGGAGCGTGCGGAGCTCGGAGGAAGCAGCTAGGTCGGAGGTGGAAATAGGATGAGTTAAGGGGTCGGAAATGTGAGCTGCCATAGTTCGCAGTGTTTGATCCGCATTTTGAAGTGTAAGGAGATCGTTAGCAGCGAACTGAGGTGAAATGGCAATGTGGGAGGAGGTGGGGTTTTGTACGCCAGTGGCGTGTTGGCGGCGGGTTATGGCCGCTACTGAAGGGTTGGGAGGGAGGGCTTGAAATGTCCAGGACTCTCCGTGTAATGCACCTGCTTTGGCGAGGGCATCGGTTTGGTCATTGAAGTCTTTGTCTTGTCCTGGTTGACGGGAATGACCTCGAACCTTTTTCCAATAAACGATAATGTCATGTTCAGTGACAATGGCATCGCCTGCTTGGAAGAGTTCCTGGTGTTTGACAGGCTTGTTGTTAGCTGTCTTGAATCCATTCTGTTTCCATCCAGCTAAATGGCATGTGAAGCTTAGACGGGCGTAGTTCGAATCGGTACAGATGAGAAGTTCTTTGATGTTGTGGGATGCTGCCATTTGAAGTGTGATGAGGATGGCTGCTATTTCAGCATATTGCGCTGAGCGAGGGCCTAAGTTGAATTGCTGCGGTGGGCAGGGGTCGTTGTTGAGCCAGACCACTCCCGCTCCAGCTTGTAAATTGCCCTTGTGGTTGTAAGAGGAGCCGTCGACATATGCTGTGGGCATTCCTTCACATACATTCTCCTCGAAGTACCTGTGATTCGTCAGTTGAGGTTGTGGCGGTTCTTTAGGTTCCGCTGGAGTATGCAGCGTGTCCGTTGAACAGTTTTGACAGGCCGCTAGCCCGTTTCCAAGTGAGGATTTGTAGTTTTGGGCATATCTTGCCTCGACGTCTCGTCCTTGGAGTGTCATTAGCCAGGTAGCTATGCGTGCGTTGGTCACCACGCCATCTCTGATGCGTTGACTGTTTAGGAAGGTGACCGGCTGATGACAAGTCTCGATGATGACTTTCTGTGCGCCGATGTAATTAGAGAAACGCTGGATAGCCCACACAGTGCAAAGCAAAGCCTTTTCGCAGTTTGAGTACTTGCATTCTGGGGGAAGCAGCGTTTTGCTGGCATAAGCGACCACTCGTTTGTCTTTGTCATGGAGCTGGTATAGGCCTGCGCTGAGGCACTGATTGGAGAATCCAGCGTCCAGATAGAATTCTTTTTCTGGGTCTGGGTAGGCAAGGCACGGAGCAGAGCACAGGCGCTGTTTGAGCTGGCCCATTGCTGTGTCCTGTGTTTCCGTCCAAACGAAGGGTTCATCCTTTTTCAGGAGGGAAGTTAGTGGTCGTGCGATGTCAGCGTAGTTTTCGATGAACTGACGGGAATAATTGCACACTCCCAGAAAGCTTCGCAGCTCAGAGATGTTAGTCGGCGTCTTTATGCTTTGGATTGCTTGGGTGCGGTTAGACTGTGGCTCGATGCCGTTTCTTCCGACAAGCAATCCGACATAGTTCACCTTGGTTTTGCACCACTGTCCTTTGTGAAGGGCGATCTTGGCTCCTGCCGTTGTCAGCTGGTTTAGGACGTGATTGATCTCTTTGAGGTGGTCTTCCACACTTGAGCTTTTCATCAAAACGTCATCTACATAGACAAGGTTGCCTCTGGCTCTGGCGTCAGGGCATGCTTTGTTCAGGAAGATGTTGAATTCTGCTGGTGAGTTGGCATAGCCGAAGGGACACCGTGTGAAGGTGTACTGTCGATTGCCAAAGGTGAATGCCAGCTTGTGTTGGTCATCGGGATGGACAGGGATTGTCCAGAACCCGGAGGCGACGTCCAGTGTGGAAAGGATCGTCGAGCCTTTGATTTTTGGAATTTCTTGATCCAACTGGGTCATAGGCCATCGTGACAATGGTACTTGCTGATTCAACTTGCGATAGTCGATGGTGGGCCGCCATTTGCCGTTTGGTTTTAGGACTGGCCATATCGGGGCAGAGTATGTGCTGTTACAGGGCCGGATGACCCCCTTTTCCAGCATGGAGTCAACAATCTCTTGCACTGGCTCGTATGATGCTATTGAAATCTTGTACTGTCGCACAAATGTGGGTGGCGCATTTGGGTTTGTCGGGATGCGCACAGTGTGGATGTTTGTCAGTCCACAATCCAGGGAATCCTTTGCGAAGGAGTCCTTGTATTTGTGCAGAACCTCTTTGAGTCCTTGGCGATCCGCTTCATTGTGGAGGGCATCTGCCTCACTCAGGATCTGTTGAACTTGTGCGTTGAACCCTGCGTAGGGTTCTTCTGCAGTGAGGTCATTTGAGGGGCTTTGGGCCCCGATGGTCACCTGTGTAGGTGATTCTGTCGCAGGCTGTGTTGAGACAGCATAGACAGCGAGATGAGTGTCATCTGTTAGTTCTGACCGGCAGACGCTTTCTCTGGACACCGGCAGAATGGACGTGATGGCAATGACTTCATGGGGTTTTGTGAACGTTACGGTGTCGTCGTAGTCGTCTGACATTAGCTGTGTGGGTATAGGGCCTATGACAGGTACCATCAGTTCAAAGTCGTGGAACGCCTGGCTGATGAGCCATCCCAGGTGATTGGCTTTGGGAACGTGGATGTCTTGGGCCGTACAGTTGTTGAACAACACATACACAGCACGAGATGACACTTCCATGAGAGGTGTGGCTTCCAGAGTCAGTCCGAGTTTTAGGCAGGTCCTGGAAGGTTGGAAGAAACCTAGCTTACTGTTGAGCATTTGGCCAGGTCGCATGTTGAGGCGGACGCTGACACTCTTGCTGTAGGCAGGTATTGTGGCTTCTTGCTCCGTGATCATAGCACATGCGTCTGGCATGGTTTGACCGGATTGGAGATTCTTGAGGTTGACTGACGTTGTCAGTTGGTGTGACAGGGGAGCCCATATGATGTCGTTTACGGTATCAATGCAAGCATTGAGCCGGACCAGGATATCCGCTCCAATGTAGATGTCATGCGGCAGGTCTGAGACAACGAGGAAGTAGTGAGTTAGCTGTCTGTTGTTCCATCGTATGTCCAGAGCGCAGATGATCTTGGAGGTGGCCATGGTTGTCGACCAGGGACTGAGAGGGAAGCGGCTGTGCTTAGCGACATGTGGTAGACACTGATGTCTTTGCTTCAATGTTTTGAATAGCTTCAGGCTGATGGCTGAGTTCTCTGCCCACAGGGCTAGTGCCGTGTCGGACACTGATGTGCCTTGGACATCTATTGCAGTCATGATTCGAAGGGGGCCTGCGTTTGATTCAGGCTCCTGCAGTGAGCAGAGGAGAGGGTCCTTGTCCTTGCTGTTTGTGCTTGGTCCAGATCCTGGCTTTGCTACTGCATCATCGATCAGTGACTTAGGGACGGTGTCTGTGACTTGACACTGCGACTCGTTGGAGTCTAACGCCTGGCAAGGCAGAGGTTCACGGACTTGTGTCCACATCTTTAGGTGCTTGAAGTCTATTAGAGGTTCGAAGCGATTAAGCAGATCTTTCCCAATGAGGAGTGGATACGTTTTAAGTGGTGAAACGTATACGGGATGGACGAGGTCCATCGATCCCACTGTTAGGTGAATTGGGGCCACATGTTTTAGTTGTAGGCCCGTGTGGGAGTATGCTTGAAGGTTTAGTTCACACTTTTGGAGTTTGAGGGTTCTGTTAGTCCTCTTTGATCTTTCTTGGATTTCCTCCAGGAGTTCGGTAGACATTAGAGTAATGTCGGCTCCCGTATCGAGGAGGGCTTCGACTCTGATGTGTCGTTCGATGATGATGGAGAGGTAGAATTTTCTGGCTATACCTTTCTCAATGAGATCGCCTAGGAGTTGAGGGACTGGAGTTTGGGAGGAAACAGTTAGGATATCAGGGCTGATGGGGCTTTCTTCGGAGGAGTGGCAGATGACCAAGACAGCACTTTCAGGAACTTGAGGGGTTTCGTCAGCAGGTGTTTGTTGGACGCTGCTGTAATTTGGAGCATTAGGTGTTGAGTTAGTGTCTAACTCTGTTGCTGGGTTTTCAGGTGGGGTTTCGTGTCCATCTGAAGTTAGTGTGATTACGGTTCTCTGAGAGTGAGGTGAAGGAGTGCTGTTCTCCTTGGCTGGTTGTGTCAACAGGTCGCTGCCATCTCGTCCGGCCGCTAGTCAGGCTGAATCTGGTTTCTCTTTCTTTTCCCATTTCCGATCTTCCTCCTTCCGTTGGAAGAATTCTTTCATCATCATTTTCATCAGTTCTTGTGAGTCGAAACACGGTGGTGTCTCTTGTTCCTTTGTGGGTTCAGTTTGAGCTCGGTCAGCTTGGAATCTTTGCGAATTCTTTCGTTGATTCCTTGGGCTGGTCGCTCCAGGGTGAGTTTGTCGTCTTCCTTTGGAGTTTCCGTTGGATTCCCATGAGTTTTTTCCTCTTGAGTTTCCAAATGAGCTTGGCTGGTTCCACGATCTCTCCCAATGACTTTCGTGGGGCCTTGACTGGTCCCATGTCTTTTCCCAGTGGCGTCCAGGTGAGCGTTGACGTCCACGCGGTCCATCCCAGCGTTCGTACCTCTGTTTAGATCGGGTACCAGCGTGGAAGTCTCGTTCTTTGTTGGACGAGGGTGCATTCCACTCCCTGGGTGGTGACTTGACATTGTTTTGGCGTTGAGCGCCCTCTAGCGCCAGCCCTTGACTTTGAGTGTTGAAGTCAAGAACGGCTGGGGTTCTGGCATTCTTTTCTGAGGCCATCTTTTGTTTGCCGTAGGCTTTCTGCGCCAAGTCTCGTAACTGCTGAGCATTCATTGTCCGTGGACATGCGAGAACGCCAAGATGGTGGCTTACGCCGGGATGAAGGTTTCGTAGAAAGAGAGTTTTAAAGTTCAGTTCATCCTCCATGTCAGGTTCGTTGCGAGTTCCAAAGTATGCCTGTCTGAGTCGGCTGTAGTAGGCTTGAGGAGGTTCGTGACGTCCTTGTCCCGTCTCCAGGGCAGCCACGAGGCCTTGTTCGGACTCAGGGTCGGAGAACTCTTTAATGAGGGCTTCTCGGAGCAGTTGGTAATCGTTTTTTGTGTGAGCAGGCTGCCTGTCCAGGAAGCTGCGAACTTCAGAACTGGATGTCGTTCGAAGTAAATATAGTCTATCTTTGTCCGTAACGTTAGGTCGCATTTCCAGATGGAAATCGATATCTTGGAGATACGCTTGGACATTTGGGCTATTTGGCATGCTTGGGGTGAATTTGCCAATGTTCCTGGCGAGCTTGTCGAGGTCTTTTAGGTCCAAGCCGTGCGATGATCTGTGACTGGCTGCAGCAGATTCTTTTGGCTGAGGTAAAGTGAGGTAAAGTTCTCCAGAGTGAGTTGGTGAATGTTTCAACACCACCCCCTCCGTCCTTTTCTCACGTGTCAGTCCAGAAACAGGTGACCCAGTCCTGCTCGGCAGGGGTGAGGTCGATGCGCGTCGTGTCCTTGGTGGCTCACGGCGCAGTTCGTAAGCATGCTTGAGTTCCTCTTGGAGACTGTCAGATTCCTCTTTGAAGTAGTCAAGCTGTCGTGTTAGACGACTAACCTCGTTTCGTGACTCATCCAGGTGAGCTTCAAGGGCTTTGATTCTGCCGTTTTTATCTCTGAAGTCGGCCTTTGCTTTCTCCAGAAGCTGTTCAGCATACTGTAGCTTTTTGGACCGATCATCATAGTCTGCCTTGACCTGTTCCAATTCTTGGCTAGTAGCTGCTAGGGTTTCTTTTAGCCGGTTGATCTCCTCCTCAGTGCCTTGTTCCGCCTCATCCGACCCTTCCTGTCGTTCCTGAGCTTCAAGTTCCAGCTGCTCTATGCGTCGTTGTGCGCGTGTCAGCTCCTGCTGGCGTTGTGCAGCGTGCTTGTCGCTCAACTTGAGGGTGGCGATGAGTGTGTGGCTTAAGGAGCCGGTGATCTTGGCTAATTCTTTGTGATTGTAGCTGTGACTTGGGTCTTGTGCCATGAGGCTTGTTATGTTGTCATCCAGCTGGTCTTGTGTCTGATGTTTTAGTGTTTCAGCAGCCTTAGGGAGGAGGCTGTTTGTTGCAATGCTTAGCCATGTTTCCAAATCCTCCCAGTGACCGACATGTCCTGTTGTGTGAGACATGTTTGGGCGTGGTGAGTGGGATCTCGAACCGCGACTGACACAGACCTTGAAAAGAAAAACAAAACAAACAAAACAAACAAACCAAAACAGAACAAATCAACAAACAAGGGGTGTAGATGTGCAATATAGAATGTGTACTAGTGTTGACTGTGTAAAACAGGTGGGTGTGGTTCTCTGTGACTGTGATCCTCTGGGGGCGTGCTTCTAATTTGTAGCCTCTGTGGGGGAAAAATTAAACACACACACACAGGTAGCCCAGCTAGAGAACAGGTAAAGAGAAGAAGAAGAAGAAGGTTTCTTCTAATCAGAGGATTTGTAAATGACAAATTTTGTAAGTCTGTGATTGCAATTGGTTTTCTCCGGTGTGAAGGAAAACAATAACAATGACAGCACTGGTCCCGTTAATGGCCAAAATTGACACCACAAGCTAATTAGAGTGTTCGCATGCTTGAAGTTTTCCGGCGCCTTTCTTCTGTGGACCTGTTTTAACCTGGCGGGGTAGGATTTCACAAAAGAGGAAGGTAAATGGAAAACAATTTTGACATGTTCTCAAGTTCCACAAATACCTGTTTTGATTGCTAAAGTTCTCCACTTGTGATCTTCACACAGGTAAAAATCTCAGCAACAGCAGCAGTATTCAAATTCGAGGATAGCAGCAGGAAGAAAAGAGAGAAAGATGAGAGTAGGATTTAGGATTAGTAACACAGGTGGCAGCGCGGAGGCGCTGTTGAGTCGATGCACCTCGTGGTTTTGCTTTGCTAATTTTACTAGGATAAACACACTGGCCTAAGTGTTAAGGAAACCTTAATTTTTCTTTCTTTTGGAGGTTTGCTTACTTAGAAGGGTTTTCCTAATTAGAAAATGATTATACCCTAGGCTTTGTGATGAATGTAAATTGCTCCAGTGGTGTTCAGCAGCAAGGCCCACCGCCCGAGCGCACCAGGTGAGCTCCTGTAAGGGTTTTGCCGAACACTCCGCCCCCACCGTATTGCTGTGAGCCTCTCAGACAGCTGTGGCTTTTGGCACAACCGGGCTGGGACTCGGGTGAGTTATGACAAACGACTGCTGGCCTGAAGAGGGGCGGGGCTATGTCCCGGTGTCTATCCGTCAGTGCGAACCCGAAGTTCGACGTACTTCGTCAATAGATTGGCCGGAATGGTATATCCGCACCTTCGCCCAGTCAGCCGTTGACTCCTCCTCATTTACCCGATTGCTAGCCTGCTGCGGGCCGTCACTTTGCAACACTAGGACGGAAATATTCAGGTTTTCCCTCCAGCCTGCACCAGGTACAGTCCGAACGGGTGACTCCGCTTGCTGTAACTCACACTGGAGGCAATTTCACTTCACTAACCAAGCACTAGGGGGAGCCCTATCTCCTATCAGGCCTAAGAAAAGTGAAACCTATAAAAGTTAATTTAATTACAGACGGAGAGAGACCAAACAGGTTTGAACCAAAACTCAGTTGCAACTGAAATTAGAATTTCAAATTAGAAATGGTAGTTCCTAATTCCAATTTTATGATGTTATCATTTAAATTTGATAGGCTTGATTAGGATTAAATTAATCAATAGGGTATCCTTGAGGTAGGATCCTTATTAGCCAATGCTGGAATTAAAATTTCAGAGCAATGATTTATAGTTAAAGATCTAACTTAACGATGTTTGTCATTAATATTAGAAGACACCTGTGATTATAATAATCCTTAAGTATTGAAGCAGGGTAATACAAGCTCTAATGAGTTGCAGATTAAATTAAAATTTCAGAGTCTTATTGGCAGTCATGGATTAAAATCTTAATGATATTTTTCATTAACATTACAGGCGATTACATTTCATTGATCAGCCAATAGTGTTGACATAGGGAAACAGGAACTGTAATTAATTATTAAATTAAATTAGAACTTTCAAATTCGTAATTAATTATTAAATTAAATTATAAATTCCACATCCCTAATTTTGTATCCCTAAGCCTGACCAATTACTAATTCCTTGTGTTATTCAAATCATTAGAACAAATTAATCCGTATTGTCTCAACTATAAAGGAAATTTAAAAATTTTCCTTGGCCAGATGATCAAACACTTTGATAGTTAATAATTAAGATCTTAATGTTACTGTTAAATTATCAGAGCACACATAATTATCTCAATCAGTCTATGTGGAATGGGGAAATGAAATTATTTTAATGAAATTAATTTAATTTCACATCTGGGATTAGTTATGGAATTAAATTATCAATTTCAAATATTTCATAGCAATTCATCCAATGAGATTCTTAAAATCATGAGAGCGCAATCATAATTAAATTAATTATCTTCCTATCAAAGCAATGAGGCTAAGACCCAGCGTTAATTTATAATAAACCCAATAGTTATGAAACTAATATCTGCTAAATATGAAACGAAACAAAACAACCTAAACGCAACTACTTTAAACCCATCTGTGACATCGCTGGTCTCATTTCCTCAAAATCAGCTGTCTTGCACATTAAAGGTTTATTTAAATTTGTATTGTTAAAGTCCTTTCACATTAGAAGTTATAAGAGGGAATGAGTGAATTCAAAAGAGAGAAGGAACTGATGTCAACAGTTTAGTGTGAGTTAGAGTTCAGCTGTGAAGGGTTAACGTATCAGCACTTCAAAAACACACTGCAAACACACACGCATTTGAACCCACATGCTACAAAAAGCTAGCCTTCAATGCTACTAGCGTTGCCTAAGCTACTCATTGCTTCAGTTAGCCAAGCTTGCTAGGCTGTTGTTTACAACAGCTCAAAATGGCGCGGGAATGGAGCCTGCGCACTTCCTGAGTTACGCGTCACTATGGTGACGTCAGGGAACCTGTCATTTCCGATGCACAGATCTCAACAATCTCAACTCGTTCAGAGAGATATACATTAATCCATAGATTAATTATAAACACCTTTTTGGCCACGGCGAGCCTTAGTACATTAATTCTGTCTAACTTCACAGACAAAACACAGTGGATTTTTCATCACACAATTCATTCTTGATCAAGATCAATAACTATTCTCCCCAGAACGCGTTTGGGCCACTCTTCCCGAGCGCCGCGTCCGATTTCACTCTTTTTAGTGACTCAAAGATTGGCAGAGAAATACACAGGTAGCTAATCTGATATTCTCGCCGGGAGATTAAATAGCATATCCGGAAGTGGAACACGCACAAAACGGATCACGCTATTAAGGCCTTATGGAAGAGAGGAATGAGGAAATTCGCTCATTTGTCTCTTTTGCGCTTCTAGAGCGACTTTTTGTCTTACAAGACAATTCATATACTGCAGTTAATTTCTCAAACAATTAAAGTTGCACTTTAATTCATTCAAAACGCATCGTCATGCATACAGTACCACAAACACAAACAAACTCTGTCTATTTTGTATCTACACTATTTCTTCCGGTTAAAAATAGGCAAAATACAAAAATATGTTTTTCTGATTATGAATATTCAAATCATATTTGCTCGCTTTTATCCTCCACCAATCTGTAACGAATTAATCACTTACATTGTTTAATTTAGCTGTTTTGTTTAAGCTTTATTTTAGCTTTAGGGGATCTTACGATTTGATATGATCAATTGATATTAATCAAAACGTCCTTATTTAACACTCGTCCAGCGAGTTGTCAGTATATCTGATAAATTCTGTTTATTCTTGTGGCCACAATATAATACAGAATTATTTAAATAACCGTATGACAGTTATGAGCATATAGGTAACTTGATCTGAGCAGGATTTGATTTGAATATTACACACAGAATACAGAACACTTCTCTATAAATCAAACAAGAGTTTATTTGCTATCTTACTACAATACATGAACTAAGCTAAATAACATAAAACAAAATACATACATACACACATGCACACCGGCAATGAATTTAATTGAGAATGATTACAATCTAGCACTGTTCTACTTCCACGCGATTTTACCCGTGTCGATCATCAAATGGAGAACTATCTTAATTTTACCTTAGAGATAGATACGACCAGTTCAGCAGAATAAAGGTTGTTCGATACCTTGCTTTTAAGTTGAAATGGTGCTGATCGAGGAAACCCCGCGTTTCCCGGATGTTGGAAACCCCGCGTGTCGTGTCGTGTCGTCACTCTTGGGGATGCCCCTCTGTTGTTGCTTGACTGGTTGCTCGGTGTTGCTTAATGCTCGAAGTTCTTTTCGCATAGCTTCAGACTTTCAAGAGTTTCTTCAGAGTTTTGACGAAGTGTTGGTTCAGTCTTCAAAACTCGGCCAGGTGTTAAAGGCAGCGAGCTTTTGGAGTAGCCCCAGTTTCAAAGGAGCGCGCGATTTCCGAGGTAACACAAAAACTACCCAAACATTGGGTTGTTACGTCTGACCCAAGAGCCGGGTAACACAAAAACTACCCAAACATTGGGTTGTTACGTCTGACCCAAGAGTTGGGTAACACAAAAACTACCCAAACATTGGGTTGTTACGTCTGACCCAAGAGTTGGGTAACACAAAAACTACCCAAACATTGGGTTGTTACGTCTGACCCAAGAGTTGGGTAACACAAAAACTACCCAAACATTGGGTTGTTACGTCTGACCCAAGAGCTGGGTAACACAAAAACTATCCAAACATTGGGTTGTTACGTCTGACCCAAGAGCCGGGTAACACAAAAACTACCCAAACATTGGGTTGTTACGTCTGACCCAAGAGCCGGGTAACACAAAAACTACCCAAACATTGGGTTGTTACGTCTGACCCAAGAGCCGGGTAACACAAAAACTACCCAAACATTGGGTTGTTACGTCTGACCCAAGAGCCGGGTAACACAAAAACTACCCAAACATTGGGTTGTTACGTCTGACCCAAGAGCCGGGTAACACAAAAACTACCCAAACATTGGGTTGTTACGTCTGTCCCAAGAGCCGGGTAACACAAAAACTACCCAAACATTGGGTTGTTACGTCTGACCCAAGAGCCGGGTAACACAAAAACTACCCAAACATTGGGTTGTTACGTCTGACCCAAGAGCCGGGTAACACAAAAACTACCCAAACATTGGGTTGTTACGTCTGACCCAAGAGCCGGGTAACACAAAAACTACCCAAACATTGGGTTGTTACGTCTGACCCAAGAGCCGGGTAACACAAAAACTACCCAAACATTGGGTTGTTACGTTTGACCCAAGAGCTGGGTAACACAAAAACTACCCAATAGGGGTGGGCGCTATACCGGTATGAACGTGTATTATGCTGTGCCATGATATGGAGTTTGCTATACCGTGGATACCTTTACATATTCATGGATTTCATTGGATGGACAGACAAAGAATATAGGAAGAAAAGTATAAATATGAATTGGGGGCAGGGAGGTAATATAAATGAGTATCTGAAGGGAACTCTCTTCAGAAAACTTTAGATTATTTTTCTCTTACCTCCGTCTGTGTTCATAAGCGCAGCAGATCAGCTTTATTTACAGCTGTAACCAAAGAAACGCTAAACTGAAGTCATAAGCGCCCTCTGCTGTCAGAGAGTGGATTTGCATGTTCTTTCAGTCCATTTGCTGTTTTGCACACATCTAAAGTCAGACCATTAAATCTTTGCCTTAGATCTTGAAATAATGTTGTTGTTTTTTCTAGTTATATAAGGTTAAAATACATATTTTCCATACTAAGATCTACTAAAATGTGATTCCAATTTTTTTTCCGCATACCGCGATATAATATCGATATCGTCTGGACAGTGGAAAATACCGTGATATGAATTTTAGGTCATATCGCCCACCCCTACTACCCAACACTGAAAAAATAACCCCAAAAAATGACCCAAAAGGCTCAACCCAGCATTTGGGTTAAAAAAATAACCCAGGATTTTTTAGAGTGTAATAGCCGTGTAATAAGCTTGGGTTCTGATCACCCTGTCGGGGTTCATTGTCCAATAACAACTGTCTGGATGTGCATTATCCCTTATTGGTTATATGTTCAGTAAGAATATTATATGTGTTACTGACAACAATCAAAGATCAATGTAATGAAGAGCACTGACTTGGAACACAAATGTACAGTGGTTTGTCCTCTTCTGTTAACAAAATAATTAAAAATAAAATACAAAACACTTCTTCTCTCTCTGTCCCTTACCTGCAAACACCTCGACTTCACACAGAGTAAGGACTTCATCATTCCCGGGTAAAACAATGTTGACATATCGGCCGTTAACAGGCTCAAACTCGAATGTTTCTGAGCCTTCGAAAACAGTGAGAACAGTTGCAGCCCTGCAAATACATAAAGAACTGTGTTAAAAAACAAAACACAATGTACATGTCTAACACATTCAACTGAACTGTACTGAAATCAAATGAGTTCGTATAGCACTCTTCACAATACAGATGATTGATCATATGTTATATCACATTGCTAAAAGAAACAGTGGTCTAAACTTACAAATGTCTAATCACAATATGAAAAAAAAAAAAATCAAGTAATATACACTGCCCTCCAAAAGTTTGGAAACGACTAGAAAAGTGGGGTTTTGGACAATATTGGCATGAATCCTTTTTAATTTATGATAATTTTGCACTGATGAGGGACAACACAAACTACGAAAACATATTTTATTACATAAACAGTTTATACATAGAAAAAAACTTACATTTTAAATGTTATATTTGTAAACTATCTGACCTAAATTGTGTTCTAATTGGTTCATTGTATTCTAAACTTAATTGGCAATCAATTGTTGAAGCTATTAAGGTGTGCTTTTAAAAGCCTGGACCAAGATTAAACCAGTAACCAGGCATCACAGCATGTCTGACTTTGACATGTATATATTGCCATTATTATGTAATCAAAATGAAAATTATTATTGCTGGTCTTCAATGATAATATCAAGTTACTTTAATGTATTTGCACCAAAAAATGATAAGGATTTATGCTGATATCGTCCAAAACCACATTTTGCCAGGAGTGTTTCCAAACTTTTGGAGGGCAGTGTATATCTCCATGACTGTGGCTCACTGAGTGGTTAGTTTTTGGAGGGAGAACACTTTTGCCTCCCGTTTTTGTCAAACTAGATCAAAACATGGGAAAATTATAAAACAATTGAAATTTCTTACAGCTCCGTTGTTCTCCAGTTTGCTACCGATACGAATCTGAGCTCCTCTGATTCGCTCTTTGCAACAGTCTTCACGATTAGTGAGCTTAGTGTAGACGAAACCCTCCTGTAATCTCATCTCTGTTTCCATCTACTGCATGTTGAGCATCTCCCTCTGTGTTGTATAATGAGGACTGCACCACCACGGCATTAAGAGCAAGATTCTCTGTTCAATAAGTGATATGAAATCAATAAAAAATGAATGAATGATGCATTTATATAGCGCTTTAATGTGTATTGCTGTACACCCAAAGCGCTTTACAATCATGTGGGGGGGGGGTCTCTCCTCAACCACCACCAGTGTGCAGCATCCACTTGGATGATACGACGGCAGCCACAGGACAACGGCGCCAGTGCGCTCACCACACACCAGCTACAGGTGGAGAGGAGAGAGAGATAGAGCCAATCAAGTGGATGGGGATTATTAGGAGGCCATGATGGTCAGAGGCCAGTGGAGGGAATTTAGCCAGGACACCGGGGTTACACCCCTACTCTTTACGAGAAGTGCCATGGGATTTTTAATGACCACAGAGAGTCAGGACCTTGGTTTAATGTCTCATCTGAAAGACAGTGATCTTTTGACATTATAGTGTCCCCGTCACTATACTGGGGCATTAGGACCCACACAGACCACAGGGTGAGCACCCCCTTCTGGCCTCCCTAACACCTCTACCAACAGCAACCTAGTTTTCCCAGGAGGTCTCCCATCCAGGTACTGACCAGCTCAACCCTGCTTAGCTTCAGTCACTCACTCACACACACACACACACACACACACACACACACACACACACACACACAAACAAACACACACACACACACACACACACACACACACACACAAACAAACACACACACACACACACACACACAGACACACACACACACAGACACACACGCACTCACTCACTCACTCACACACACACTCACACACACACACACTCACACACATATATATACAGTATATGTGTGTGTATGTGTGTGTGTCTTCTTTATTTATTATGACTTCGTTTTTGGTTTATTGATGTGCTGTGTTAATCTAAAAAAATACAATTAACATTAGCTATAGCCTAATAAATACACTTTGTATAGAAATATGACAACAATCACGTAGAGTGTTCATATTCAAATTGATCTTGTATAATGTTTAAGCATTTGTGTGTAACACAATTCTGTAATTTATGAATCACAACTATTGTAACAAACCACGGTTCTTTTCCACAGTGTCCTGCATATGAATCATTTAATGCACACCTAGCCATGTATTACCCATTACTTTAAAAAAAGTGCAAATACAGTCATGTACAAATTGTGTATACAGTTAATACAGTTGTGTAAGCAATGCATTTTTGAAGATCAGTTTAAATATAAAAGTACTCACATCACTTGAGTTGTTTTTATTGTTGGTCCTCTGCCACAAAAATCAAGACAGAAATTGTAGAGGTTGTTTATGGGAAGTTCACCTTCTCTTCACTTATACTCGGGGAAATCTCCATTTATATAGTTCATTTATATATGCATGGTTTCTCCTTCTGGAGCATAAGTGAGTGTTTGAAGCTTCTGTATTAGTTGTGTATGAGTCCCTCAGTTATCCTCAGTGTGAAAAGATGGATCTCAAAATCATACAGTCACTGCTGGAAAGGGTTCAAATACACAAAAATGCTGGAAAACCAAATAATTTGTGGAAGCTGAAGGATTTTTCTGAAGAACAGCAGATAGTTTAACTGTTCAGGACAAACAAGGGACTCATGAACAACTATCACTAAACAAACAAACACAGCTGTGGATCATTCAGGTAACAACACAGTGTTAAGAATCAAGGGTGTGTAAACTTTTGAACGTGGCCATTTTTATAAATTCAACTATTATTTTCTCTTGTGGACTATATGTAAACATCTTTTATGTGAAATATCTTATTCAGGTCAGTACTAAATAAACAGTAACATGCATTTTGTATGATCCCTCTTATTTTGGTAAAATAATTAACATTTTGCAGATTCTGAAAGGTGTATGTAAAGTTTTGACTTCAACTGTATATAGTAGAGGTCTTCACGGGTCCAAAAATTCGTACCCGAACCCGAAAAGACCCGTAAATATGCTACACGGAACCGACCCGGACCCGTATTTTATTTGAAAGTGGGACCCGAACCCGTGCAGACCCGAGAAATGCCTTAAATGTACTACCCGGACCCGACGCGGACCCGACCATTATTCGAAAGTTGGACCCGAACCCGGCTGGG
Organism: Aspiorhynchus laticeps; assembly: GCA_023376895.1. Taxonomy (NCBI): domain Eukaryota; kingdom Metazoa; phylum Chordata; class Actinopteri; order Cypriniformes; family Cyprinidae; genus Aspiorhynchus; species Aspiorhynchus laticeps. The sequence continues at coordinate 2,817,364 of CM041816.1, forward strand.
AAGACACAGGCCCGACTGCACCCGTCCCGATCGGCACATAGGCCTATTGCACAGCAAATGCTATTAAGTCAATAAACATGTTGTGAACAAAATTTTTTTTTTTCCTTAACTACTGTTAGTAGCCCTCTCCCTGACTGCGATGCATACAATCCTCCTTGTCAATAAATGTCCATCCATGTTAGGCTGTTCCTCTCTCTTGCCGTCTGAAAGAGCCTTCTTAATCCACTCATTATTCCAGCTTCAAAAGTACTTGCTGTCACGGAGACGGATGACTAATGTAACTTTGCAGGGGTTTTTTTCTCTTGGTTGGTTGTATTAAAGACTCGGAGCAATAATTTTTTTTTAGCAAAAAACGCACAGAATTAGAAGTTCGTTACACTACTGCGTGCATGTTCAATAACAGGTGCTTCTCTTCAGTTTTGTTTCAGCGTTTTTTTCACATCACTCGTGAAGAAATCCATGATCACCGTCCGTTTGCAGTACTATTAACTCCGCCCGCGCTCTGTTTCTGGCGGCTGAGGTAACGCGTGTTTTTTTTTTCTTCTTCCACCTTATTTCCCGCTCACACTTTTCTCATCCTAATTTTACAAACTGCAAGTTACACACACGCATGCTGACTGACGCTGATCACTCGCGGGTGCGGTGTTCTCCGATCGACTCGGGTATTACACACAAAGTTAAAAAGACCCGGGACCCGAAGTAATAGATTGAGACCTGACCCGGACCCGGCTGACCTTTTAAAATATAGACCCGAACCCGTACGGGTCCCGGGTCCTCGGGTCTCGGGTCCTCCGTGAAGACCTCTAGTATATAGCCTTTTTTCAGTCATTGTAAAGATTTGCATAGGTATTAAAATATATTAATATACTGTATTATCTTATTAAACTCCGGTTAGCAATGGATGGGCCTGAAAAACTCGGACTTAATAATTAGTAAGTCTGCTACAACATACATTATGAGTAAGACATAAAATATATAGCATAGTAAATTCACAAAACAGTGAAAACAACAAAATATCTACTTATTTGGATCAATAATGCAGAACAATAGCAATGTATATTTACACTTGAATTTATTCAGTTAACAAAATATCAATTTCATTTAGAAAAATGATTCTAATCTTCTAGAACAATGTATGAAAACAACTGGAACTATGACATTATTGAGAAAAATGACAATGTTGGATTTGCCTCATTTTTGAAGTTTGCATCATTGTTTCCTCTTTAGCTCTGTGAAGCTGCTTTGAAACAATTTCTATCGTTTAATGCAAATAAATGTGACTTGACTTGATTAACTGCGATGAGATGATGGTCACTAGTCGAATTGTTCATTCAGGTGGATCTAGCAGTGTCACGAATCCAGTCTGTGGCCTTCTGCCCGATAGCCACCAGAGGTCGCCTCTCCATCATATTGACTCTCACACCACACAGCACACTGGACTGCATTTCCCATCATCCACTGCACTGACGACACACACACAGCTGAACACTAATCACGCTCACACCTGAGAACTATCACACAATCACCCACTCTTTATAAGCCTTGGACTTGCTCTCTGTGAGCGCCGAGTATTGTATTGCGTTTATCTCTCTCATAGCGATAGCTACTCTACAGAGCCCAAGTCATAGTCTTGCTTTACTTTGTTTGTTCTCTTGTGTTCCTGCCCATGTTCTCTGGATTTACCCTTTTGCCTTGCCCTTCGGACTCTGTTTGAACCTTGCTAGGATTATTGCTCTCGTACCTGATTACCCCTTCTGTCAAGCCCCTTGGATATTGTACGCCGAACACGCCTGTTTACTTGAGTACTCTTCTGTCTTGCCCTCTATATACAGTACCTCTTTGCTGTTTGTTCGACCCTGCCTGTTATTGACCACGCCTAGAAAAGCTTGCAAATGGATCCACTTGCCTCACGTCTTGTTCGCCCCGTTACAAGAAGCAACTTGTGCCATTTTCAGTTTCTATCCTAATAAACTGATAGCTTGTCTTTTGTTTTCTCAAGTCCATCAACAATGTTCCGTAACTGATTAATTAATGTCCTCATTTTAACAATGAATTTTCCAGCCTTTGTGTTCATCTCACTTTCATCTATTTCTTCATCTATGGGTGTTTCTGCTAGTTTGTCCATGTCATCGATCATCCTGGTATTTTCAGCCGAGATCATGTTAAACACAAAGCTGAACCCACCATACATTTCTGCTATTAAAATCATAGTTTCAGACATCTGTGCAGTCAGTTCAGCAATGTCTTCTATCCGTTTGGCATCTTGCTCTCCCAATATACTCTCAGTACGCTCACGAATGCCTTTTATCTTTTCAGCCACAGGGGTGATTTTATCCTGAAATTCCTTCAGTTCAGATTCAATGCCTTTTCTTAATTGTGTCATCTGGCGCTTTTTCTCAGAGCTGCAGCTTACACTTATAAATCGAGCGCTTATGAATGTCCATATAGCAAAAGCAAGAACAACAACAACAGCAGCAAAAAAAGCCCCCAGAGTAAATGGAGCTAAAGCTACTCCTGCTAATATAGCAGCGCCTCCACCTATTCCCGCCCATCCTGCGATTCTAGATCCTTCAGCAGCATGTCTGTAACCATTTTCAAATGTTTTGATGATACGATGCAGTCTCTCGGTGCACTGCTGGAGCTGAGGGTGATCTCTCTCATAGAGTTCAATAAATTCATCTTTGAGACGAATAACTCCAGCTCTAGAGGAAAGAAAAATGAAGAGCTTATAATGATATTGTCAGTCCTGTGTCGTGTGTCATGTGTTCCCGCCTCTTGTGTCCTTATTTGGTTTGTTTCCTGTCCTCGCCTAGTGTCATTATTAGTTTATTATGTTCCAGCTGTGTGTAGTTAATTTGCCTTTGTATTTAAGTCCTGCCTTTTCAGTTAGTGTTTGTCTGGTCTACTCTCTGTGTGTGTGTGTGCGTGCGTTAGGGTGACCACCCGTCCCGCATTTTGCGGGACAGTCCCGAAATTGGGAGCTTTGTCCCGTGTCCCACTTTTCAATTATGTATTCTGCATTTTTTTTTTCATGCCAGAAATTGAAATACCAAAATAAGAAATACATTAAAACTGTGACGGCATTTAAAAATCCATTTGCGCAGCCGTCATGTTCTAGCTGTGAAAATAACCAACCGACGCAGTCAGTACCGTTTCTAGGCATAGGTTGCCTAGGGCGCCACCAGCTGAAGGGGGCGCCAATGAGCACACGTACTGCCACTACATTTTAACAGGGTTGTGATCATGAGTGGCAAGGACACCCTGAAATACGATTGCCGCCCCCACTGGATCCCGCAACATCATTGGGCTAGAGTACTGTCATTCTGACGATGCCTGTATGCCATTGGATCAGAGCGCTGTCAATTGCTGCCTCTGATTGTTGCATGCAAAGTTTGCCTTTGGATTTGGAGCGCTCAACAATGCCATTAGATTAATGGGTTCTGTCAATGTTTTGGCAAGGTAAGGCTTTTTTTGCAATGCAAATTCAAAGGCCAATTTAAAATATTGGTACATAAAAAGAGCACAAAATGAGTATTTTGTTTAGGCAGTATTTGTGGCAGTCGAGAAATCATGTTTCATGTGAAACTGGTCTAAAAGATGTTTTTTTGCGCCAATGCATTGTTAAAAGTTCAGTGTGTCTTGTAATATTCCCATATAAAGCTTTTACAGCCAATTAAAAATATTGGTGTAGTAAAATTCGCTAATTCACAAGATCAATACAAACTTTATTAAACCGCTTTATCAAATTTAATGCATCCTTATACGGACGTGTCGAAATGCTGAATCAATTAATTAGCTTCCAAAATAAATTAATAATTCGCTTCCAACAGCGCTTAAAGTTCACACATCAATGAGTAATAAAAGAACAAGTAGCTGCATTCTGATTACTTTTATGTCACCAATCAGGCTTTTATAGGATGTAGTTTGGGGTAATAAAGGGTTTTATTGGTTTGACTGAAATAATAATGCAATAACTGACACAACATCAACAAAACAATTGAACAAAAAACAGATAAAGTCATGCATTGGTAATATCTAAACATGTATCCAAATCCAAATGTAATAAAATGTATTTATGTGTTATGACAACTTCTTAGCAACTAGGGATTGTTACATGGAGTTGGATGGGGGGGCGCTAATAGGGATTTCGCCTAGGGCGTCCAATTGGCTAGAAACGGCCCTGGACGCAGTGGTAGAGAGGGTTTTTTCCGCTGATGACGACTGCGTGGACGGTGCAAAGGATGTGCGGACCTCATCAAGTGCTCGAGCACCACCGACGGAAATGGTCGAGCACACACGGAAAAACACGATATTCTCCTTTCATTTAAAAAAAAAAGCTTGCACCTTTCAGACACGACTTTTTTCTCATTTTAATAGTTCGTTTGTGGTGGTTTCTATGGCGTTATTTTAATGACAAGTGTCCAGAGCGCATTATTGTAATGCGAGAGCGCAACACTCTTCACTCTCACACAGAACAGATGCGCTCTCTCTCTCGATCAGACATCAGGTCTACGTGTGTGTGCTCAAACCTTATACTCTCTCCTGGATTTAATGCTGCCAGAAGAGCGACCTCGAGTGTGGGCAATGGGCATCCACCGGCAGAAACATAAATCGGCGCACAAGACAACGGATGTAATGTAAATCAGTATTTAAATAGCATAACAGTAGTAAATGTATCGGTCTCACACGTGTCCCGCATTGTCCCGCAAAATCATATCTACTGTCCCGCAACAGATCTATTGCCAGGTGGTCACCCTAGCGTGCGTGCGTGCATGTGTGTGCGTGTGTGTGTGTGTCTCCCTGCATGTGTGTGTGTGTGTGTGTGTCTCCCTGCATGTGTGTGTGTGTGTGTGTGTCTCCCTGCATGTGTGTGTGTGTGTGTGTGTCTCCCTGCATGTGTGTGTGTGTGTGTGTGTGTGTGTGTGTGTGTCTCCCTGCGTGTGTGTGTGTGTGTGTCTCCCTGCATGTGTGTGTGTGTGTCTCCCTGCTGTGTGCACCGTCACAGATATATTTTACAATTTGGAATTCAAATATTTTCATTAATGGTAACCATATTTGTTGATATGCAGATGTTGCTTATTCTACTGCCTGTCCAAAAATCCTCACACATTGTAATATTTTGTTGGGCCTAGTTTTGCATGACATTGTGCTTTCATTGTGTCGACAACATTATGCAACACCACAGCATTTATTTCCATCAAGAGTTGCATTAATTTTTGGTCATGTATTGACAATGAGAGTCGAAGCACTCTGTAGAGATCAGGACTCTGTGGTGGCCAAATCATACATGAAAATGATTCCTTATGCTTTGCATCCAATAAATTTGGATTTTAATATTTGGATAAATTTCGTTTTCTCACATTTTTTCAGGAGGTTCATCCATGCTTTTGCGCCGGTGGTGATGAACGGATGATGTTGTTGCTGCTGCAATTAAATAACACAAGTTGGATACATTATCAGTCTGCATCAGATTATCTAATGACTATAAACAAATGAAAGAATTAACATAGAGGGTCTTTTTCAAATAATAATAGATGTGCTTTTTACACCATTAACGCTGTTAATAATACAATCTGTAAAAAAAAAAAAAAAATATAGAAATTAGACTTCTTGTGTAGTGTGCATGTTGGCAAAATTGCCAAAATTCAATGTGTGTTTCCGGCGGATCAAAGATGTAAATTAGTCACATGGTATCATTGCTGCTATTATTTCAGTCGAGTGCTGAATTTAGTTTAATGCATTCTCGTGATTCCTAACACTGTTTTATTTCACACCAAATTAATTTTTGAGAGTTAAAGGAACACTCCACTTTTTTTGGAAATTGGCTCATTTTATATCTCCCCAAGAGTTAAACAGTTGAGTTTTACCGTGTTTGAATCCATTCAGCCGATGTGTGGCGGTAGCACTTTTAGCGTAGCTTAGCATAGATCGTTGAATCTGATCAGACCGTTAGCATCACGCTCAAAAATGATCAAAGAGTTTCAATCATTTTCCTATTTAAAGCTTGACTCTTCTGTAGCTACATCGTGTACTAAGACCGACGGAAAATGAAAAGTTGTGATTTTTGTGAAGTCATCGTTGCTGAAGGAGAAGAAATCTGAGGATCCTATGGCGAAACGGCCGCTTATATAGCCAGATGGCCCCGCCAATTCTGGTGGGATCTGGCAGGATCTGGCATTTTTCGTCGCCATAGGTTCGTGCAGCTCTGCTGCCGACCCAATGGTTCATTTTTTACTCACTACACGAACCAATAGTCGTGCAGTTTCACTGCGTGATTGAATAAGACTTCAGTTCAGGAGAAAAAAGGCTTTTTCCCATATGTGTCTTTATCAAGACGCAGTACGAGTGGAGTATCGACAGGGAACTATACTCTCATTCCGGCGTAATAATCAAGAAACTTTGCTGCCGTATTATGAGTGCAGCAGGCGTAGTGATATCACGCAGCGCCTGAAAGTAGTCCCCAGTTAGGTAACTAGTTATGATATTTTCAGGTGAAAATTATCTGAACTCTTTGGTCATTTTTGAGCGAGATGCTAACGGTCTAATCCGATTCAACGATCTATGCTAAGCTACGCTAAAAGTGCTACCGCCAGACATCGGCTGAATGGATTCAAACACGGTAAAACTAAACTGTTTAACTCTTGGGGAGATATAAAATGAGCATATTTCCAAAAATAGTGGAGTGTTCCTTTAAATACCTTAAATGATGTCATAACGGTATAATTATTTTCTCAGATGTATCTATTCACTTTTTTCATATTGTGTATTCAGATTTGTTGCATTTACACATTTTTACCTTTCACACGATTGTCAAATTGGTTAATTTTTTTCCCAGTGAAATCCATCACAAGATGTAATGCCCCCTTGTTTTTCAGCTCTTCTGCCGTTTTGCTCAGATCCTCCAGGTTCTTCGTCCGTTCTTGTTCTCCCTCCTCCTTCAGTCGGGGAATCAAGAAATCCAGATGTTGAAGAGTGAACGCGCTGTCTGCTTTTAATGCAATTTCGGACAGACTCACGATGATCATATAAGCTTCCTGAAGCAGTTTGGACTTTTCATTTTTAATCTTCTCCAGATCACGGATCAGATTGTTTTCTGTTTCTGTTTTATTCGCAATTTCTCTTGTATTTCGTTCATGCTCGTTTGCAATATTTTCATAGATTTTTTTATCAAAGCTGGTTCTAGGCTTTTCACCAGTGCGTTCATACTCCAGTTTAAGCTCATGAAATGTCATAATGACTGTTTTTGTCTTCACCACATATTTTTTATTCTCCCTGACATGTTCACTGTAATGACACTTTCCAGTACACACAGTGCAGTGGTTTTTTTTCATGACTTCACAGCTTGAGGGATCTTCCCAGCATTTCTTATGACAGTTTTCCTCACAGATGTTGCAGCAGGTTGGGTTTCTGCTCCACCACCATTCATCATCCGTGGGGACTTTTTCTTTAACAGCTGTTTTGACTGTAAACTGAAAGTTTTCACATGTCTCAATCTTGTCTCTTTGCTCTTTAATGGCTTCCTGAATCTCAGTCAGTGCTTTCATCTTTAACTCCCTCTCAGTGATTCGCTCCTTCAGATTAGAGACACAGGTCTCAAGTTGTCTTCTCTCTTTCTGAACATCTAATGTCATCTGAACGCTTCTTCTGGTCTTTTCTTCCAGGAGTGTGAAGAACTCAGTCATGCTTCCTTCTCCCATTTCCCAGGCTGATTTCAAAACACTTTCACACAGCTTGTCTCTTTTCTCTTTCTGCTGGTTGTTGAATAGGAAGTGAATAGGTTGTTTCTTCCCATCTCGTCTGCAGTGGATCTGGGCTTTCTTAATGACACTGAGAGCATTTGTTGGAGGTCCTCCATTTGACTGTGTGAACAGAAACACTATGTTGTTCTCTACATCTCTACCAAACAGAGACAGAACTGAGTGAAATATGTAAAGCTCTTTTCCAGAGAGTCGATTCTGAGACGCCTTCATCACAAAACACACTGCATCGATATAATGAATCCCATCCTCATCTGAAAATAATCTGCTCAGATACTCGGAAATCTCTCCGTCTTTCTCGTATCCTTCAGAGTGACCGTATCCTGGAGTGTCAATGATGGTCAGAGATGTTGGGTTTTCTTTAACAAACACCTCATAAACAGTGATCTCAGATGTCTGGGTTATTGGTTCCTCGATATCTTCTTCTGTGATTTGATAAAACTCTTCATCCTCAAACTTCACTCCCAGTAAGTAGTTGATCATGGTGTTGATGAGGGTAGTTTTCCCAGCGCCGGTTTCTCCCACCATCAGTATGACTTTGTTCTGCTTGTTTCTGTCTCTTCTTCCATATGTCCATCGTCTGATCTTTTTATCAGTCCCATCAATATATTTTCTTTCTGTGTTCAGTTGGTAAAGTGCTGGAGGACCAGGATTCAGGAGGGTGGCATCATGACATGATCTAAAATGAAGTGAATTGATTTAGCATCAACATGTTATGATCTCAATAAGCTATAAAATAGTCTGTAGGGACATATGATTTGCAGTGACAGGATCGTGGTTGTTTATGACTATTAGTGTTGTTTCAGTCCTGGACATATTCAAAACAATATTGAATTAATATTTTAAGTGAACATAATTATTGTTCACACTGAATCATTTCTCTCTCTCTCTTTTTCTCAAAATCTCATGGTTTTCTCCTGCATACAATGTCCAACAAGTCAACCGCAATATGGTAAATAATCAGATTTTAGTTTAAACACCTAATTATTTTGATTGAGTAAATGAATAACAACAATCTCTTACGCCATTCTGGGAGGAACATCCTTGCTGTTTCGCCGGTGGGGCTGAATACTTGATGACATTGTTGCTGTGATTAAGAAAACAATACGTTATCTGTTTGCATATATCAGATTATCACATTATACAACTATGAGCAAAATATTAAATTCTGAGGTTCTTCAATTATTTATTTAGCTCGCCATTCTGCATTTAATTCAGTGTGCAGCCAGCAATCTCTTTTCTCTCAAAATAGAATTACCGATTTACTACCAATTAGATAACCAATGCAATTAAAAATTAATCAATGCTTATCATAAAAAAAACTTAAAGGGGTCATATGATGCGATTTCAAGTGTTCTTTCTCTTTGGAGTGTCACAAGCTGTTCATGCATAGATAAGATCCCTGAAGTTACAAAGACTAAAGTCTCAAAACCAAAGAGATATTCTTTATAAAAGTTAAGACTCTGCCACGCCCCCCTAAAACACCTCATTCAAACACGCCCCCACATGTCTATGTCACGATGTGGAAATATTTGCATAAGGCGTGGTTTCAGTAACCACAGTAGTGTTGATGCAGGCAGTCATATCAGGGAGACTCTGTGTGTTTCTAGGCGAAAGCAAAAGCACTTTATTTGGTCTTCTGAAAGTAGATGCAATTAGGAATCATTAAGATTATTTACAACAGAACAGCAACGCATTTTATGGATGACCGTTTCGTGAACCTGGGAGAGGAGGTAATTCTGACTTTGCTGTAACAATCTGGCGCTTCTGAATCAGCGACTGTTTTGTTATTAGTTTAAGTATTTGCTACTGACTGCTCAAATGCAGAGTTTTGCATGTCGTGCGTGTGTATGTGTGTGTGTGCGCGTGTGTGACAGAGAGAGAGAGACAGATATACGGACAGTGTTCTACAACAAAATACAGCAGATCCATCTCACATTTCAAACTCTTCCAGACCAGGAGAAACTAGCGTATCTGCTCGGAGAACACAAGAGCTGCTGTGTGTTTGCTGCTCAATATGTGTCTCTCTGTCAGCACAGAAGAGAAGACACTCCACCTGCCCTGTGCTGATGCTCACAGCACATCTATTATATTAAACCATATTACTCTGTTATATTACTTACATGTACATTTTGCTTCTGTAAATCTAATCCCTTATTTTTATTTTTTTCTAGTTTATATACTTGCATACATTAGTAATTCATTTTGCACTACTTGCTTAATACTTTTATATATTATTATTATTATTATTCTTTTTCTTTCTGTTAATACATATATGCACTATTTGTGAGCAGCCCAGCTGCAATTGCTTTGGCAATACAAATGTATAGTTTTTGTCATGCCAATAAAGCACACTTAAATTGAAAATTGAGAGAGAGAGAGAGAGAGAGAGAGTGTGAGAGAGAGAGAGAGAGAGGGTCGCAGCTTCGTGTGTGTGTGTGTGTGTGTGTGTGTGTGTGTGTGTGTGTGAGAGAGAGAGAGAGAGAGAGAGGGTCGCAGCTTCGTGTGTGTGTGTGAGAGAGAGAGAGAGAGAGAGAGAGAGAGAGAGAGTCACATCACAGCATGTGTGTGTGTGTGTGTGTGTGTGTGTGTGTGTGCGCGCGTGTGAGAGAGAGAGAGAGGGTCACATCACAGCATGTGTGTGTGTGTGTGTGTGTGTGTGTGTGTGTGTGTGTGCGCGCGTGAGAGAGAGAGAGAGGGTCGCAGCTTCGTGTGTTTGTGTGTGTGCGCATGTGTGTGTGAGAGAGAGAGAGAGAGAGAGAGAGGGGGGGTCACATCACAGCATGTGTGTGTGTGTGTGTGTGTGTGTGTGTGTGCGCGTGTGAGAGAGAGAGAGAGAGAGAGAGAGGGTCGCAGCTTCGTGTGTTTGTGTGTGTGCGCATGTGTGTGTGTGAGAGAGAGAGAGAGGGTCATATCACAGCATGTGTGTGTGTGTGCGCGTGTGAGAGAGAGAGAGAGGGTCACATCACAGCATGTGTGTGTGTGTGTGTGTGTGTGTGTGTGTGTGTGTGTGTGAGCGTGAGCGTGTGTGTGTGTGTGTGTGTGAGCGTGTGTGCACGTGAGAGAGAGAGAGAGAGGGTCACATCACAGCATGTGTGTATGGCGAGTGTAATGTGCCATCCCTTAACTGCCGAAGTAGACAGTCGCGTATTTTTACGTGTGAGAAGGGTACGTCGCCTCAACAGATGCGTGATAAGACGTCGCCTCCACATACGCGTGATAAGCACGTTTGCCAGATCAGACGCGTGATAAGACGTCGCCTCCATAGACGCGTGATAATAACGTCGTGGAGAAGTACGTCGCCTCCATAGACGCGTGACGTCAAATACCTCAAATAGTGTTGAATTTAATTGTTTTCGGTTTTACATTATTATTTTACTACAAAATATACACCAATTAATTTTATTTTCACAATAACATCTTACAGACACATTCACAAAAAATAATTAATTATTTAACATATTATTCTGATATGTGCCATTCTGAGGTTTTACTTTTGATATGCTGGGTATATATTAATAATTTTACTTAACACTTATGGTGCTCATAGTCATAGTCCTGTTTACCGAGTCATGTCGACCATAAAATGTGTGAATATTAGGTCAGGAGATGAGTCTATGATGTTGGTCGAGAAGGTGATGAAACGGTATTTTAATGGAATTGTTAGGTGCATTTGGAAACATATTAAATCGGGATGTCTCTAACGATTATTTTGTTAAATGAGCAATCTACTGATGATTTGTTTTGTTTTTTATGTAAAAGATAGACTTAAACTTTAAATCTTTAAAAACAGACAAATAGCTGTAACAATGAGGAAATAATAATTGGTTTAAATAAAACATCAAAAGCAAGTAATCATATGGTCTCATTGAACATCAGTTAAAATACATAAAGAAATATACATCTATACAAACCTATACAATATGTATCACTAAAATGCCTACAGAGGGCGCAAGCGGCCCAGTGATTGCGACAAGTTGCATCTTTAGAAATATATTGATGTAATATTTTGTTCCAATATTTGTTATACATGTTTTCAACAGCGCACCTTTCATCCCTAGATGAACTTTATAATTAACCCAAATGTATCATATAACTTAGAATATGCAGAGTTGAGTTTGTTGACTGAGTTGCAGAGAGATAGATGCTCCACGTAACAGTGAAACACAATGCACGTTATTGGAAACAAACAGATAAAGGCGCAATTCAAAATGAAATGATGCAAGCTTTGTCAAATGTTTAGCTACAAACTATGCTGATATCGCGAGACACATTTTCACATGGACAAGAAATATCCACACGTTGTAATTTAGCGAGATCTCGTCAAAACCTGGCGGAAACCCTGAATTTACCTTTTATTAATTGAAAATGAACAGTACCAAAGTGATAAAGGAACAGGGATATGTGTTGTTCCGAACGTGTTTTTTTTTATTATTTACTTATTCTTTAGAGCAGTGGTTCTCAAACTTTTTACACCAAGTACCACCTCAGAAAATATTTGGCTTTCCAAGTACCACCATTATGACCAACATTAAAATACATTAAAAAAACAAGTCAGTTTCATTCCTAATACAAATATTTATTATTGTCAGCCAATTAAAACATTGCAAGTACACAGTTTGAACATTAACACTGCACCGTACTTACTTCCAGGTAAATAAAAAACTTAATTATTAAATTAAAATATATTGCACCTAAAAGTTAAATAAAAAGTGTTCTGTACCTCAGTGTTAAAAAACTGTACTTAAATAAAGATTAAATGAAAATGTATCATACTTAACATTTTAGTACAGTAACTTAGTTTTTATTTAACTTTTAAGTCGCTACAATACATTTTCATTTAATCTTTAAGTACAGTACAGTTTTTATTTAACTTTTAAATAAAAAAGTACTTGATTAAAAAAAAAAGTGTAGCTGCAAGTAACTACAATCATGCCAAATGACCACCAGAGCCAGCTGTGAGCGCTTGAGAGGGCAGCGTAATCTAAAATATGCGTGTTGGAGAATGTACAAACAGTTAACAGTGGTTATGTCATATCAGTCCTCAGAAAAAGACAGTTCTGGCCTTTTTTTTATTATTATTATGTTTTTTTTGCTAGTTAGATGCTAGTTGTTATTCTTGGCTGGATAACTAGCAGGTTTAAAAGCCCTTTAAAATTAAATATGTACACAGTTTGTATTAAATGAAAGTACAGTCAAATGTTATCTCCTGTATAGACTTTACAATGACTTCATGTTATTATCTAACATCAACTTACAGTGAGTGAACAATATATTTTACAACATTAATTAATGTTTGTGAATGTTATTTAATACAAACACTTGATCATTCATGTTTGTTCATTGTGCATTAAATAATTTTAAAAGATTGAACTTTGATTGATTGATTTTATTTATTTGTAAATTTTGAAATTATCCCTAAGAAGAAGAATTGCAATATATAACTATTGTTTATTTGATAGGTCATGTAAAGTGTTTTTAATACTACAGTTTCCATCTATTTGATATGCACTTGTCTTAAAATATATGTAATTATATCTAAATTTATTATAAAAGCTGAGGTTTGTTATTTACTGAAATGTTATATTTTAGTTGGAGTCAATGATCTAATGGTGTATTTGGTCAGACTCAGTCCACTGCTTTACTAATATTATATTTTCCTTTTACAGCTGCAGGAAGATCATGAAGCACCAGCAAACCCTAAAACAGACAGTTTACAGTTTTGCAGCAGAAGCAGAAATATGACAAACATTTGGGTGGAACTTGTTTACTTTTTTCATACTTTTATTAATTGTGGAAATAATTTTAAATAAGCATAAAGAATGGCATTGGTTTTTGTGCAGTTTATTTTTGTTTAACTTTATTAATAAAAATGTGTTTTTTAATTGGCATATTTTTGCTTTGGTACCGAAATTGGTACCGAGAACCGTGGATTTTCACTGGTATTGGTACCGAATACTGAAATTTTGGTACCGTGACAACCCTAATGTCAGCATTTTATTTAAAAAATGGATCGGTTCCTTATGCCAAGTGCCTACTGTTGGCCTGCCCCGACTAAAGATTTTTCTAGTCAACTATTCGCACGTTTATATTAAATTGATAGTATAATAACCATTTAAGTTATTATTTATGCCTATTATTTAGGCATTTAGGCGTATTATTCCGCGCTCAAGCGCATGCATAACGCTTACCGCAAAGCACGGCTAAAGTAATGATTATGAATGCATCGGGGAAAAAGAAGACATTTTAATTATTTATTAATAAACTAGTGCTTTCTCAGACTCAACATCTCAGTGGATGTGCCTTTAATAGAGAAATGCACCTATACGGACCACATAATCAGAGAAGATTTTTTTATTATTTATTGGTTTTCAAGATTTCTGCAGATTTATTTCTTATGTCTGTGAGCTGGTTCAGTTGTGACGCGCTCCATTCACGAGACTGCATGATATGACAGAAAGCACATCCAAAAATGACGGGAGTATAAGCTCTTTCCGCAGGAAAAAATAAATAAATAAAAATAATTGCGTGGGCGCCCCCATGCAAGAGCGATAATACTTTACTAATACCGGCAGAAGCGGCATGCTATTTTTTAGGCTTATTTTGCAAAAGCGCAAATATTAGTTTTTATTGTGAATGCACACAAATAAAAGCAAACCTTTTACAACTCCGATTATCTTCAAAGGAGTATTTGCTTCCACTGTTAAAAGGGAAGAGAAAATCAAGTGATTGCTCCAGCGCCGCATGCGCGCGCACAGTTAAGCTTTACCTTGACAATACAGCCTGTTCATTATCATTATTAAAAAACAATCAGTCAAACATATGGGCCAGGGGAAAAAAAACACACTGCTCAGTTAAATATGTAGTAAAATCTGTGCCGTTAAGCGTTATCACCTTATCGCCGTGAAGTTATGCAAAACATTTTGTTTTCCTGGATATTGGAACACGAGTGAAGCAGACCTACATAAAAGGTAAATAATATTTGTGGCATTCAAATACATCGCGAATACGGAAACATTTGATTTTGTGTCGAAAGAGACCCAACATTGGTTTCAGTTTCCTTTTAGCCTAAATTAATTCGTTTTGGTTTGTCATTTATATAGCTATAGCTTCTTACATTTTTAATTTTTGTTCTTTTCTAACTAGCCTACTGTTAATTGAAAGGGTTTGTTGAGGAGTGAGGGGAACTAAAATAGCCTAGCTATGTTTACAGTGTTTATTATAATGTTTGTAATTCGCGTCGGCCTATTTCTGAATGAACTAATAAAATGCCATTTATGTTTTTTTTTTCTCTCTCTCTAAAGAACATATATATTTTCATAGGCGTAGCTTATTTTAACCATGCAGCAAACCTTTACTGATTTATTTACTTCAAGAATGTCAAATCTTTTGAACTCAAAGGCTTCAATAATATATAACATCTGAGACTGCTGTAAGGAACCTTTCAATTTTTTATTACAAAATGTTATAGGCTGTATAACACTACAACATCATGAAACTAAATATATTTCCTTAATAATGTGCGCTCCATGTCATTTAATGTTGACTACAGCGTCCTAGTACAAAAAGAACACCATTAATATTAAGAACGTTGTTTGAGGTAGGCCTACTACACCAAGCCAAAAAAGAAAAGTTATCTAAAATGAAATAAACTTATAATTATTCACTATTAACACTTGTTAGGAAATAAGTAAAAACAATAGCCTATAACAAATACATCTACTATTGCAAACTTTAAAGTTCATTTGAAGCGACGTACATGGAGACGACGTACATATCAGGCGTCTTGTAAGGCGACGTACCTAGTTCAGACGTACTTAGTACACGTATATTTTTGATACATTTCTTACATACGCCGCCGTCACGTCGCCGCATATCATTGGTTTCGACAGTGACGTCGCCGCGGGTCTGTCGTCTGCCCTCCCTATCAATCCCAATTCAAAAATCGACACGGACTGACGGCGACGGAAGGGTAGACTGCTCCTTTTCCTTCTACTGCTAAGTCATCGATGTGGCAGCAATCACACTTCATACACATCACAGCATGTGTGTGTGTGCGCGTGTGTGAGAGAGAGAGAGAGAGACGGTCACATCACAGCGGAGTGTACAGCCCGTCAGAAATCGTCTCAATCGTGGCTTGTAACACATACGAGCTTCATCACTGTGTCTGTCACGCGACTCTGTTCCCCTCTCAGTCTAGAGCCGATGGTAAAATTAAGGACATTATTAACTGTCTCTACTTTAATTTTGAAATCTGAAGCTCGCGATTATGGAAAGGGGCTTTACATTTCGACGGGTTTATGGTGTTCGGCCAATCACAATGCACCGTGCCAGTTGGCCAATCAGAGCAGACTGCACTTGTCTGAAGGAGGGACTTTGTAGAAAATGAAGTGTTTGAGAGAGGCGGGGCATAGAGGACCTACAATAATGTACAGTATTTGAAAAATAAATATTTTTTTTGAATATTAAAGCATGTCAACATCTTCTGTTACACCAAATAATGATCTTTAAAAAAGCATCATATGACCCTTTTAATTGCAGGTAACATACTTTACTCTAAACATAAGAGTAAACATACATTTAATCTCACCTTGAATTAATCCATGTGTCCATCACACAGAAACCTTCATAACTCATCAGTTATCTGCTAAACAGAGGATATTGTATTAGATGTATACATTTATTCACTACAGTGTTTTCTTAAATATGGCTCAAATACATTTTCGACATATTAGGCATAGAAATAAAAGTGCATGTGCATGTTTATTGAATATTTATTTGCAAATAAAATGAATACTTCTCAGCTAGAATTTTAGTATCTTGTATCTAATTACTTTATTTCCTACACACACATACAATTACGGCCTTGCATTTATTCAGAAAAGGCCTACATGTATTTTTCTTGATTTATATGTAAACAACTGGATATTTAATTATATGTGTGTGAGAGGAATAATGGCCTGTCAAACGCGAAAAATATTACTAATAAAATACTCAATAACTTCACAGTAAAACACTGTAGTGTCACTGAATTCAGTTCACACATCACTGCTCTCCTGCTGGTTATACTACAACACTTATTTAGAAAATAATTGCTTTTGCACATTTTTTTATGATTTTTTAATTATGAAAAAGTCATTAACTTCATTGTTATTGGACAAAATAGTTAATAACTTCACTGTAACACACTAATTTCACCGAATTCAGTTCACACATCACTGCTCTCCTGCTGATTATACTACAACACTTATTTTGAAAATAATTGCTTTTGCATATTTTTATGTTTTATTTTATATTCAATAACATCACTGTTATTGGACGTAATAGTTAATAACTTCTCTGCAACACACTGTACTTTCACCAAATTCAGTTCACACGTCACGCCTCTCCTGCTGATTATACTACAAAACCAAAATTATACCGATTATAATTTGCGTTTTATTTTATAATTGTATTCAATAATAAAAAAAGTATGTAAATCTTTGTCCTTGGAATTGAAAGGATTTGCTGCGATGCAATTTTGTCTGACTGATAGGCCTATGTGAATTATTTATTGGCCTATCTTTTTAATCCATGCAGCAAATGCTTTAAAAGCAGCTTTACAATTACTTTATTGCATTCCAGATGTTTTTAAAGAGCTTTTCACTATACATTTTAAGGGTTTTTGAGCTTGAATGTAAAACATTGTTATGGATTCATTGTAGCCTATTCTCATTTGTAAAATAGCTAATTGTTGTCTAACACGATCTCATGAAAGTGCGTAGGCTATAGCACGATTTTCTGTTTCTATTTGGCGTAATATTTATACGCAGAAATTGACTACACCCCCCCAACCCCCGTCCACACAGCACCCCCTACATAAAACACCCTAGCCCCTGCCTAGTGCTTCTCTTGAGATCAGGGCAGTGAGGTTTACCTGCACAGCACCTACTCATATACTGTGTATATACACCTCATAGCTTCTTTGGAAGCTTCATCACTCCTCTTGTTGCAGTTAGAAAATTGAGATGTCCTTCAGATGGCTGAAAACTTTGATCGATTTCCGGGTCACAGTCTCGAGTGTCTGGTTTCGGTTTCGTTTCGGACAGTGCTGCAGCCGTGAATTTAATAAGAGGACTAATTCGCCTCCGGTTCCCTCGAAATTTATGATTGTGATGATTTATGATTCGCTATGTATTTCTTGTTAAACTCTGCCTACTTGTCTTGATAAACAAATAACAAACTTTAATTAGAATTAAAAAAAAAAGGCTATAGCTACCCGCACACTTTTAGTATAGGCTATTTTCGTGACTTTCGTAACAGATCATCAAAGATGGTGATTGTTAATGTTAAATTGTCCATGTGTGGATATATGTAGCCTATTATTTAACATTATGTACAGTTAAGAAGTGGTGGCGATTGCCTGCACGTGCGTTACTTGCATTTGCAACTATATTACAGTTTACCGCAAATCGTACATTATAGTGCACACAAACACACGCATTCTCTCGATTAACACCAGACTAACCTTGCTGCAGTCCTGATCAAAGCTCGTGTGTTCTGCATCTTAATGAGTGATTGCGATGAACCTGGAGGAGCTCCACAAGTCCAGCTTAACACAGAGGAACTTTGTGCTTTAAAGTGAGACGCTAAAAATTAACATGTAACCAGTCTATTCAAGATAGTTTTAAATAATTTGCGTGACGGTAAACAAGGCGAAATTGTTTAAGCTAGGCAAACATTAAAGAGCACACTTTATATTGCTCCTCCCGTCTTTCTCTTCTCTTCCTCATTCACTCTTCCGCCTCAAAACTAGGGATGGCTGACGCGAAACCAAAGAGTATAGAAGCCCAAGAGGCGAAACTCAATAGAACGCTCCATAGCAACAGTTGCGCCCATGACATGACTGTGCCGCCGCCATTTTGGACTGAAAACTACACACAAACGCCGTAGAGTAATAGGAGCCAGTCGTGCTTGACCAACTTACAATAACACATTTAAAGTATATATGTATATAGAGTTTCGCCTCTTGGGCTTCTTTGTCGGCACTCCACTAGATTCTTGCTGTCGCTATGGAAAATATCAGCTGATTTGTTTAAAAAACCGTACATTAAACCTGAAATACAGCCTGAACGATGACAACAATGCACCGTCACTAGACTAGTGATAATCAAATCCTTTTAACCGTTTATTTTACAGACTTTATTTTAAAGTCTTCCCTTTTTTTTTTTACAAAACCTTTTGCTCTCTAGAAACCATGTCAGTTTCGGTTACAAATATTTTAAGTTCAAGTGTTAGCATTATAAACACTGAATACCAACATTTGATATTAAATTAATGACAGAAATATTAGAAATGTTGGGTAATAAATACATAACAGGAATTACATCTTGACAGTAAACTGTTTTTGCAGTATTGTCTTATATTCATGTCCATTAAAGGAAGACTGTAAACAAACAAAAAATATTTTTAATGTAAAAAAAAAAAGTACAGCCACTTTCTCCAAATTTGTTTAATTATGACAGACACAGCAATGCATCATGTTCTAGAGATCATCATGTTTGTAGTGTGTTCAGGGGATTAAAACGTACAATATATATTTCAGACCTACTGGAGTAATAGTAAATAATAATATGTAATTGTAAACGTGTAAAGTTTCATAAGCTCATTATAACTATAGTGTCATATCCATATAAATCATTATTATGGTTTACATGGCTAGGACCTAAAGTTCCTAAAAGGATTTAAGTTTACTACTAAACAGTTAAAGTTAGCAGGTGCATAAGACCGCGGCACTTCAAGCACACAATATTTTTATACTTTTGTGAATGATTACCTGTCAGAGTCTTTGGGGAAATGATGAAAGTCAAGATTTTCACTGTCACACTGATAGTTTTTGAAGGGGATTGCCCAACATTGCGTTCTTTTATTCCACTTTGACTTGTTATTCTGTCTATTTCTGTATATCTGTAACGTTGTCCAGTTGGAATTTTCACCCCAAAATGGCGGCCGCGCTACAGAATCGCCACCTAGTGGCTGTTACCCGAAAAGCATCAGAGTTTCGCCTCTTGGTATTCTATACTCTTTGGCGAAACTGACGTTTCGACACGGTGTCGAGATCCCGAAGCGCAGATGTTTCGAAACACTGCTCCGAAGCGTGATTCAAAACACCCGTGTCACGTGACTAAGGTGATTCGAAGCATCGGGGGCGTGTCACGAGTGTTTGGAGGCGTGGCATACCTGCCGATTCTGTGTTTGATTGACAGGGTCGGGAACCAATCACACAATTGCACATCTGTCCCAACCTAAAAGTTAACGCATCTTCACTTCGTGGGTTTTTGTGAGAGAGAGAGATTTTGTGATTTTTCATGACCAAAATAACACTTATATATTCACAAAGAGTTCAGTCAGACCGATGTTTCAACACATTACAAGAACAGAACAATAAAAACAGCTGTGGAGGTTTAGTCTCTTGGAAATGCAGAGAACAGGCTTTCTTCAGCTCTCCTTAAGGCTTGCGTTGTCCTGTTTGCAGTCGGCTAAAAAAGAACAAATATAATCAGTCCACAGTTTTATGATAAGCTATGAAATCCTTATAATCTAGTGATGATAAACCTACTCTTTGTAAACGACTAGTGAAATTAAAGAGATGCTTTAGCTCCTGACAGTCTGACACTTAGGGATGGGCGGATCGATCCTAAAGTATCGATACTTTCGATACTGATGTTGTATCGAAAGGATCGATCCTCACATAAAAATATCGATTCTAAAGTGCATTTTTTTTAACCACTAATTTTATTTATTAAGAAACTCTGTGCATAAAATAAGCTTCTAAATGGAAAAATAGACTATATTAGCGAACAATTGTGTTAGAGCTATTTCTCCTGCTCATCGGAACACAGCAAATGCTGAAAGACAGAACCGATCAATCACAGACAGCGTTCGCTGCTGAGCATGGCTCAGTCACAGTTAAAATAGAGCTGCGCTTCTCAAAAGCATCAGAAGCATAAGTAGCTCATAAGAAACCATTGCCACATTATTACATTACATTACATATCATTATTACTATATATAAAATTAATTCTGAAAAGTGCATCATGATTTCTACACAAATATGAAGCAGCAATTATAATCAGAAATGTTTCCTGAGCAGCAAATGATATTAGATTTATTTCTGAAGGATTATGTGACACTGAAGACTGGAATAATGATGCTGAAAATTCAGCTTTGATCACAGATGCATTTTAATTTTTTTTTTTTAAATAGGACTACATTAAAATAGAAAATTAATTTCACAATATTGCTGTTTTTCTGTATTTTTGTTCAAATGGGTGCAGCCTTGGTGAGCATGAGACTTATTTAAAGAACATTACAAAATCTTACTAACCCCAAACGTTTGTGTACATGTAATATTTATTTTAAATAGGCTAGTTTGTGTAAGTAAATTTAAACTGTTGTTAAAAGTTCTTTGGTTGTGTGTTATGTTCTGTAATTGCTGTTAATAAATCTGTCAGAAAAAAAATATACTAAAGTTTGACCTTTAGGAGTACAGCAGCCTGGCAGCCTTTTAAAAAAATGAACCATGGTTTTATTACAGTAACCACAGTTTACCACCATATTTGTAGTAAAACTGTAGTAACCACAAGTTTACCATGGTAATAATAATACATTTTAGTACTTACTGTATGTAACACCATGTTTATTTTTCATGAGGTACCCTCAAAGGTGCACCTTTGTAACTTATCTATACCCTTAATGCATTCATACTTGTATGGAACTAATATGCTCCCTTTTAGGGGTATAGGTGTACCTTTGAGGTTACTGCCCCAGTAAAGGGCTAAAATATAAGATATAAATATTATAAAATATAATATTTTAGTATATTTCATTTCTGACAGTGTAAACAAAAAAAGGCCTGTGAAATGTTTAAAAACAAACATGGCTTTAAAATCTAATATTAAGTGAGTATAATTACTGATTATATTCTTTTAATAATTTAAAAGATCATTTTAGTTTACAGGTATCGGTATCGGTATCGATATCGACGATACTGGGCTTGAAAATATCGGTATCGGATCGAAAATAAAATAAGAGGTATCGCCCATCCCTAGTGACACTGTCTTGTCAACGTGCTCACTGTACATATTGTGCTCATAACACAATTTACTTTATGATATTAACTACAATATAAGTTAAAACTTAATAAGAATTAATTTAAACTTTGATTTCTTATAAAGTCTCAGCTTTCACAGCTTACTAGCGATATCGCTATTAATAGTCTGACACTGGTGGCTAATTAAACTGTCAACATAATGCTAAAAATGACCAAAAAACATCCAGAAACAACTGTTCAGTCTTACCTGTGAAAGATAATACCCCGAGATCTGTTTTTATTACGAGTCAGGTATGTTTTCTTCTGTCCCGATGTGAGAGTTATGGAGAGTTGCCCGCACCAATATGGCGGCGCCGGTGACGTGCGGTCGATCGGCCAATGAGGCGTCTAGGTATTTATTATGTCTACGGGGTTTGAGATACGTTTTCTCTTGTTTGGTGGGTGTGTCAGAAATGTCAGCCAATCAGCAGCAACATGTGTATAAACCACGCGGTCTTAAAGAGACAGCGCACAATGAGTCCAAGTGAAGTCGTTTACAACTGTGTCCGCTGCAGCTCTCAACAATTGAAGATATTAAAAGACATAACATAGCATATTAACATGATGATAATGATGAATTTGTAAATGTAATTAACTTCAAAATAAATTCACAAGAGCAAGTATATTGTTTGCACATGTTTATTTACATTAAAGGCAAAATAACTGAAATAATAAGAGCACAAGTATAGATCTGGATCTAAATATCATGTAGTAATTGCAATGTCTTCTGGTCCATATCCTTTCCTTAGGAAGGTGTGCTAGACACTGATTAATGTAACATAAAAATACTATACATATTTAGCTATTGTATTGTGGAGTGACATGTTCATAAACTTTTCTATGCTCCTCTGATTATATAATGGTAAATATTACAATATCATAGCACAACAGCAGTGATCAGCAATAATGATAAGCCTAATACTCACAATCAAAATAATAAGCTCATATAGATCATAACACAGTCTCGGAGGTCTAAATGTTTGTGTTTTCATCCTGAAATGGAGGCAAATGTTGGATCACAATAATTAGGAACCAGTTTCCACAAATCCCTCATTCACTCGATTGGGATGTTCGCTTTTATTATGGACGGCAGTGACTGTCTCATCAAGAGTATTTTGCAGTATTAAACACGTATTTATACCAATTTCATTAGTCTCTGAAAATTCTTCAAAAAGAACACAAAGCATGTCCTTCTCAGCTGCCGTAGTTGCTACACTTGCGTCATCAGAACAGTGTTGAACGCACCACCGTTTCTGTCTAATAAACGTTTTGCACCGTTTTGGCTGAATGTGTCACCATTTAACATCTGCTGGAAATCCTGGGTCAGATTCGTCACTGCGATATTCCATGGGTCATAGATTAAAAAACTTTCATCAGTTGTCCGTACCTGCTTATGTCACGCGGTTTTAGGGAAGTTTACCATGCTCCCATGTCACGCACACAAACCACGCCCACGTTAACATGGGACGTCTGTTTCAATGGATGATCAAACTCTACAACGAACTGAAGTAAAAATGTAAGTATTTTATTTTCAATATCACTGTACATCGTGTTTGTAGTGTGCTGTCATGTGTTCTAATTAACAGATATAAAAATTAAAATGACTGGTAGGCTACCTAAAGCAAACATGAATTGCAAAGTGTTTTTATTGACAAGACTGTTCATTGATATGTAGTTTACTATTGTTCCTAATCAAATGATTTATTTTCTGAGTGATTACACACACACACACACACACACACACACACACACACACACACACACACACACACACACACATGTTGGTTTTTGTGGTTTATGGGGACTCTCCATAGGCGTAATGGTTTTTATACTGAACAAACTGTATGTGCTATTGCCCTACACCTACCCTACACCTAAACTTAGCCCTCACAGGAGACTGTGTGCATCTTTAGATTTTCAAAAAAAACACCATTTAGTATGTTTTTTAAGCCTTTTGAATTACGGGGACATAGGCAGTGTCCTCATAAACCACCTTCATATTGTAATACCTCTGTCATACCCATGTCATTATACAAATTTGTGTCCTCATAAACCACATAAACCCGCACACACACACACACACACACACACACACACACACACACATATATATGTATGTATGAAGAAAAAATTTGTAAAAGTTTGTGTGGTTTTGCTCTGCTGATTTTATTATCTCTTGCTTGTACAGTCAGCTCTGGTGCCTCTGTATCCTCTTCCCTGGACATAACGTTTCATCATGGATTTATGACTGATCTGAAATCAACATTTTGCATTGGCTCTGTTCAACTCTGTTCAGAACAATTCTGTATTCAGTTTCTTATAATCATATAATCAATTGAATTAACTTAATTTTACATACGCTTAATAGTGTGTCTGTACATTATGCTCAGTTAGTTGCTTGAATATAAATGTTCAATGAAAGAAAACAGATTCACAACATGTACAGTCTAAAGCAAATTCTAAGTTCATGACTCCTGCTTTTCGTTTTACATTTAGACCCACTGGTCTCTTGACAGACTACTTGTGTTTCCGACCGTAGAAAACATGTTATGAGCAGAGCAGGATTCAAAGCCAAACTCTTTAATACTGTATGTGTGATTAACACAGGAAGGCATTTTTTTCCACAATTTGTATGAGCAATACATGTCACATATATGTTTTAAGGTGACAGAGTGATTGACAGGTGTTTATTAAAAGTGATCCATGCTGTAGGATCTTTCTTACTGACTCATAGCTTCTTTTTCTAGTTTCCATACTGTCTTTTTTATGAAAGTCCTGTGACAATCACTCAGCAGCCACAACTTTTTCATGACTGACAGGCAGCACTGTAAGAAATATCCGTGTATTAACAGTTGTATGACCGTACATTTTACCAGAAATTGTCCGTAGGCCGTGATTCACATGTGTTTTTCCGTCTATTTACATTTTCGCTTTGCATTATGGGATCTTGATCTCTGCTCCGACTACTTCTGGGGCCCGTTTCAGTAAGCAGGTTCAACCAACTCGGAGTTTAATCTTGAACTCAGAGTTGAGTTACTCTGAGATGGGAAACTCTGAGTTCTCGGTTACAGAACAGCTGAATTGTGTTAGTTTACTCAACTCTAAGTAGGTTGACTCTGAGTTTGGCGCGTGCACCACGACTATGAAAAGTCTCTTTGGATCGGTGGAGCTCCAAAATTACGGTTCACCATGGCAACAGCTCGCGCCAAAAAGACGTCAGTGCGCATACTTCCGTCAATGCATAACTTTAATTCTTAATAACTGTCAATAACTTAATAACTGTTATAATATCAGAGGTGAAAACTGTAAATTATTGAAATAATATTCGTTTTAATGGTATCCCATGGCCACAAAAAAAAAGGAAAAAGACAGAAAGAAGAAACAAGAACATTGCAGCAGCTAAAAATGAAGTCTAAAAACACAATTCAATCAAAGTAAAGCTTTAAACATGAAAGGTTCATGGCTGTGGGATAAATGACTTTACAAAATTATGACATTAAATATCATTCAATGTCTATTTCATTGTGCTGCAGCTTTTTCCACATAGTCTAACACTCGTTTCACATAATTAAATATTTTCTAATCCAACCTGTGACATTTCTTAATTAGAGTAATAAAATGAACTACTGGCTTGTAGACAGCAAGAAGACAGAGGAGAACCTGCAGCACCACTGACAGATGAAGAGGAGATGCTCAAGTATTGGAAGATTTCTTAAATCCAAAAGTAAAAAGAATAACTTTTGTATTAGGAAATAAAGATGACCAAAAAATTGTGAATAATTAGTTTATTTAACAGCTGTGGTGGTGGTTACGGCTCGTAATCTGGCATCCTTCCATTCCATACAGTAATCAGTTTCATGTTCAGAAGGAGCGATGATGGAGATATGCTTGTCATCAGTGCATCCAAACACACTGGAGATCCTGAAGGAAATTCTGATTATTGGGTTACCTCCAGACGTCACAGAAAGATGTTATCAAGTGAACGTCATTTATCAGATTAGCCTCATTTAAACTGATTTCTACACACTAACCTACAGTCCTGTGATACTCCTCTTTGACGGATTGTGCTCATGAAAAACAATCTCAGAAAGAGCGTGAGAGCGATGCACACTTTCCTTAAATTCTGCATAATGTGCTCTGCATCTCCGATGTTTTGAAGAAAACTACCATTTAAAATAGGACCGCTCAAATAAATATGCACATGAATACGTGTAAAAAAATGATAATAAAATAAATAATATACAGTATTTATTCTTGTTTCCATGAAGGAAAAAAAACTCATTTAAGTGATTTTTTTTATTTTATTTTGCAAATTATCTGGCAATGCGGTAATAAATTAAATATAGCCCATTCTTGTTTCCGTTTGCATTAAGATTATTTTTCTTACCCTATGAAGAACACTTTTATATGTTAACAAGACTAAATATCAAGATATTTTTTATCTATAGAAAATGGATCATAACTTAAGAATTTTTAAATATTTGTACTTGAAATAAGACAAAAATACTCAGTAAGAAAAGCAATTTTGCAGCGTGAATGAATGAATGAGGTATTAAAACATCGCTTACACTTTAAAAAGGGGAGGAGATGGAAAGAAACTCTGTGTTTACCGAAGAAAACCTGCTCCCGACCAGGTTAGGTTCACAGCATGAGTTACAAGCATGGAACTGATCTGTGTATTTATGCACTTAAAGAAATTGTCCATAGGTACAGATCACGCAATAGTACAGTCTTCATGTGTTTCCTGGATGCGTCAAAGGCTTTTGATCGTATCAATCATGGGAAACTGTTTGGTAAACTACATGAGCGTGGTGTCCCTTCTTACATAATTAGGATACTGCAGTTTTGGTATTCTCACCAAACTATGCAGGTCAGGTGGGGGATGAGTTTGTCAACACCCTTCTATGTCTCCAATGGAGTGCGGCAGGGTGGAATTCTGTCTCCGCTGCTATTCAATCTGTACATGGATGATTTATCAAGGGAGCTAAAGGGCTGTAGAACTGGCTGCTTGGTGGGGGATAGTCTCATTAATCATATGCTTTATGCTGATGATTTGGTGGTACTGTCTCCCTCTAGTGCTGGCCTGCAACAACTTCTTAGAATATGCTCTCAATATGGACTAATGTTTGATATAAAATTTAACTCAAAGAAGAGTGTGGTACTGATTGCTAGAACCAAGGAGGATATGAAGTGTGTCTATCCTTCTTTTTCATTGGCAGGTGAACCACTAGAGGTTGTAAAGAAAGTTAAGTATCTGGGACATGTGATAAGAGATGACCTCTGTGATGATGATGATGTGCAGCGGCAGTGTGGAAAATTGTATGGGCAGGCAAATATGCTGGCATGCAAATTCCACATGTGCACTCCTGATGTTAAAATCTCACTCTTCAAAACCTATTGCACTCCACTGTATACTGCCCACCTGTGGTGTAATTTTAGTGAGTCGAAAATGAAAAAACTTAAAGTGGCTTATAATGATGCTATGAGAATTGTGCTTAAAGTTCCCAGGTGGAGTAGTGCCAGTGAAATGTTTGTGTCTAACAATGTGCCCACTTTTAACGCTGTCTTAAGAAATTTTATGTATGGATTCATGTGCAGGCTGATAGGGTCTAAGAATATGATCATTATGTCCATAGCTGATGTTTCTAAGAGTGATACAAGGTATACATCTTGCTTTTGGAAACATTGGACCCGATGCCTGTATGTGTTTTAATGATCTGCTTCATTCTTAAATGTTTTGTATTGTTTTATATTTATGTATATGTCTGTACTGTGTTGTCTATATGGACCTCTGTGTCTGGAATAAAAGTTGATTGATTGATTACCACGGTAACCGACTCTGAGTATAAGTTACCTCTCTTTCAGAAAAGGGCTTGACTTACCCTGCTTTCCCAGGTTTGACAAACCTCCCATTTTGAAACGGAAAACCCAGAGTTTCCCTCATTTCGGGGTTAACATACTCAGAGTTTTCACTTAACCTCCTTTCTGAAACGGGCCCCTGGTGGCCATTATTACAGCACAACAATTTATTCACCTGTTTGAGCGGGTTAAAATTAAATTAATTTAAAAATTAATGTTTTCTTGCTTTAATATGCATAGATATGTATACAATAACCGTTTATGTTCGTAACTATGGTCTAGTGATGTTAGTTTGGTCGAGTCCAGACGGCTGTGTTAATGGTGTCGTTTGAGGCGTGTAAAGGCTCTTTTTAAATATAATTTGTCATTTGTGTTCTTGTTTGCATACTGAATTTTGTCATTTTGATTTAGGAACAACACTAATCCAACGTTCACGTTCGTAATGACGCTAAACAGCTGTAAGCAGGTCTGTCATTTGTGTGTGGCCGTGTAACATAACGCTGTTAGGGAAGGAGACAAAACGAGGCTGTGAAAAACTATTTATTTAAGCAGTTTAGCTTAAAGTTGTGCTCACAGGAGTGACTACAAACCCATTAAAACTCCTCCAGGGTCTTACAGTGTTGGGCAGTAACTAGTTACTGTAACTTAGTTACTGTAATAATATTACTTTTTGCAGTAACTAGTAGTGTAACTATATTCTAATAAGATTTCAGTAATAATATTACAGTTACTATCCATAAAACAGCTTAGTTAGTTACTTTTGATGCCTCGACCCGCTGATTTATAATCCAACAATCAAATCATTCTTAGATTTATTTTCATAATTTTCACAACTCACACATGCATGTGATGTCCACAGAGCAGCAGGCAAGCTCGGAATATGGAAAAGATTACATTCTGCAGATAGAAATATTGCATTATATTGATTTTGTCAAGAAAAAATATGATCTGAACACTGTTGTGTAAGTTGTGGCTTTACTTTACTCTGGCATTACATCCCTCTGATCAGCATGTGGTACATTATATTACTATAATTAAAAATATTTTTGGAAAATTAAACAGCTTCTTACAAACTTATGTGATTTGATAAAATACATAATGAAATATAATCGTATATGGGAAACAGAGAAATTACAATTAGCTTCAAGGTAGACATGACAATTAATGAGATTAGTGCAACACTTCTACTTGAATGTCACTATTAATCACTATTGAGTGTTTGTAATAACTTCTGACTGCGATCCAATGTGGATTTTGGTCAAATGATGAAGCAGAAATATGTTTTTAGTAACATTCTAGACAAATTTTATGTGGAAGATACACAGTTACAACTTCTGTGAGGCGTGAAGAAAAAGTAATGTAACTAGTAGTGTAACTAATTACTGTTGCCAGAAAGTAATAAGTAAAGTAACAATATTACTTTTGAAAGGAGTAACTAGTAATGAGTAATATATTACATTCTTTGAGTAACTAGCCCAACACTGGGGTCTTATGGAGTAACGTTACCTTGGAGAGGAGCCAAAGCTGCTGCTAATAAACAATGAAGTAAGCACACAGCATAAATGCCCTAATTTGTTTTTGTTTACTAGGTGGGGAAAGTAGAGATGCGGTGATGTTACCACTGTCGGTAAAGAGTCTTATGCATTACAGGGAAATTTCACTGCAAAGCAAAATTTCACTAATTTATTATGTTCTGATTCAGACCAAAGAAATAAATCTATGCAGCAGGATATAGCGTCTTCTAGAATTCTGATATTCACTGCACCTAGCAATTTTTGATTTTAAGTGTATTTACCCTCTGCCCATTTTGTCTTCATCTCTCACAGGA